>SJYT01027897.1:43080-59533 GCA_006410635.1 Cephalophus harveyi | reverse complement strand
AGGTGGTCTGGTATTCCCATCTCTTTCAGAATTTTCCACAGTTTATTGTGATCCACACAGTCAAAGGCTTTGGCATAGTCAATAAAGCAGAAATAGATGTTTTTCTGGAACTCTCTTGCTTTTTCCATGATCCAGCTGATGTTGGCAATTTGATCTCTGGTTCCTCTGCCTTTTCTAAAACCAGCTTGAACATCAGGGATTTCACAGTTCACATATTGCTGAAGCCTGGCTTGGAGAATTTTGAGCATTATTTTACTAGCGTGTGAGATGAGTGCAATTGTGTGGTAGTTGGAGCATTCTTTTGCATTGCCTTTCTTTGGAATTGGAAGGAAAACTGACCTTTTCCAGTCCTGTGGCCACTGCTGAGTTTTCCAAATTTGCTGGCATATTGAGTGCAGCACTTTCACAGTGCATACTGGGACCATAATGTTAAGGTCAGAGAATATGAATGAGAATCTACTGCCTGTACGTCATTTTATATTTATGAAAAAAGTATGTGATTCTTGTATCTGAAAAATATAATAGTTAACTATTATTAGTTCTCTTAAACTGAATAGGCTTAACCCACCAAATTTTAAAATAAATTGATAAAATACATCTATTCTGATATGGATTTCCTTGGTGGCTCAGATGGTAAAGAATCTGCCTGCAATGCAGGAGACAGAAGATGCAGGTTCAGCGCCTCAGTTGGGAAGATTCTCTGGAGAAGGGAATGACTACCCACTCCAGTATTCTTGCTTGGAGAATTCCAAGGACAGAGGAGCCTAGCAGGCTATAGTCCATGGGGTCCCAAAGAGTTGGACATGACTGAAGGACTAACTATAATAGATACAAAATATAATATATCTTTATATAGCAGTTGAATAATTTCAATAGCAATTCTCAAAATATGACCACATTTAACACTCAAGGTAGTATGTCCTCTTGCAAGAGGCTTGTTACCTCCACTATAAAAATATCTATCTCCTGTCATGCTTTAAATCTGCTTGAAGTATTATACTGATAATACTAAGGAAGGTAAATGTTGAGAAGCATACATGAGAGTGATTAGCAGTTAGAAATCTAATATAGGTTTTGCCATCTAGTGTAGTACATCTACAACTCTTGCATGCTATAAGTGGTAATTATTGCTTTTGTTTTGTTTTGTTTTAATACTAAATTGTTTAAGTATCTTCCAAGACTGTGAAAATTATTCTTCAAGCTCTGTAGACCATTATTTTGAAATAATGAAAACTTGTAAAGATGCATGTTGTTCTAAATGTTGAATGTTTCCTATAACAGGATTATTTAAAATAGTTTATTTCTGTGAACTAGCTATTCTTGGTTCTTTGTCATGTTGATTTGTGCAATCATAAATCAGAGTTTATGTTATAGATAGTTGCTTAAATATTTTGAGTATCGTTCCCTAGTTCTCCAAATCATAGTAAAAGCAGACTTCTAAGAAAGACTGGTAAATTGTAGATTAATCGCAGTTCTGTGTAAATATAAACCTGAAGGACCACCTGTGGCTATAACTCATGTGTTCTCTGCAAAGGGTAGTATTTGCACAGGCTCAGACAGATTATAGTCTTCTGCACTAGAGGCAATTTGAAGAGATCAGAAGTAAACATCATATAGCAGTATTGAAAAATCAAGATATATAGAGACCATGTGACCATCGTTACATTCCCTGGTGGCTCAAAGGGGAATGAATCTGCCTGCAATGCAGAAGACTCAGGCTCACTCCTTGGGTTGGGAATACCCCCTGGAGAAGGAAATGGAAACCCGTTACAATATTCATGCCTGGAGAATTCCATGGACAGAGGAACTTTGTGGGCCACAGTCCATGCTGCTAAGTCGCTTCAGTCGTGTCCGACTCTGTGCGAACCCATAGATGGCAGCCCACTAGGCTCCCCCATTCCTGGGATTCTCCAGGCAAGAACACTGGAGTGGGTTGCCATTTCCTTCTCCAATGCATGAAAGTGAAAAGTGAAAGGGAAGTCGCTCAGTCGTGTCTGACTCTTAGGGACCCCATGGACTGCAGTCCACCGGGCTCCTCCATCCATGGGATTTTCCAGGCAAGAGTACTGGAGTGGGGTGCCATCGCCTTCTCTGGCTACAGTCCATAGGGACTTGTAAAGAGTCGAACAGAGCTGAGTGATTTTTCACTTCACTTCACTTCACATGTATTAATATTACTAATATGTATACCTATTATATATACTAGTATACTTGGGTAATATTTTATAACATTTTTTGGAGTCACACATAGGTATGGATTATTAAAGCCCTTTGTACATGTATCAAACATATAAGTGTATTGTATAAGACTCATTCCAGTACCAGGTTCAAACATGGCAAAGGCAATAAGTGATGGATAAGAAGAGAGGTTGCAAATAAGTTTATTAATTCCATAAATTCATTTTTGTTTTGTACTTGTACTAATGAGCAACTTGTTATTTTCCTTGATAGATCTGAAAATGTCATTTTAAGATTCCTTTAAATTTTCAATATTCTACTCTTTCCACTTAATTTTTAAATTTTCATTATTTAAATGGTATTCACACAGTTCCTCGATATGTTGTAAATTATTTGTGAGAACAGAAATATTTAGCTATTTAATTTTGCATTCTTACTGCATGCTATGTTATTTCTGCTGTCTCTTTCCATTCAAATGAGAGCAGAACTTACAGAATATAAATCTGTCATTTTTAGAGGTCTATCACAAGAGTTGGAAATGAGCATTATCGTCTCTTTGGTGTTATTTATTTGAAGAAATAAATAAATAAATTAGTCCATCTCAGTGGACTAATTTAAAAGTATACATAGGCTAGTGATCAATCATGCCATATATCTAAACTTTAAAATAGTTTTTTAACTTGCTAAATAATACACCTTTTTTCATAAGAAGTGTGCAATTATATGTGATTATAGTGATTTTGTCCTTGTAACCTATAATCTAAAGTATTTTATCAAATATCTGTAAAGGGTAATTTTATTGAGAGAAGATTTTATTAATTTTTTTTAAGACAGGAAATATCCCCCCTCCTCTCCTCTTTCTCTTCCTCTAAAGAGAAAGGACACAATAATCAATTTTTCATTTCTTTCTGAAATCCATTAGTTCATGTATTTTTAATTTCTATGAGAATAACTGCCATTATTATTTTTTCTGATGAACCTGTTCTGAGTTGGAAAGAAATGTATATTCCAATCAATGTGAAGCAATAGCTAATTAAAATAGTCTTCATGACTCTATTTTGGAAGTGGTTACTTTGTAACAATCTCAGAATATTTGCTGTGCAGCCCACCAAGCTCCCCCATTTTTAATTTATTTTAAAGTTTAAAATTTATTTTAAAAATGCAGCCTTTTCTTTGAGGAAGTACAAGGATGAAGTTGACAATCCTCATTTTTGTTGAGTGCCTCCAGGGCTGTCTTCTCAAGAAATCTTGGGTCACACTCCTGCTATGAAAATCTCCTTGACTTCTTTTCTCTTCCTGATAACATCCAAATTCTTAACCTCTTTATAATCTTTATGACCTGATTTCAAACCTTCTATTTGAATTAAAATTCTGTTAATTCCCATTACACATTTTTTTTTTTTTTTTTCCCCCAGCAGGAGCACTTTGGTTCACAACTATAAAGAAACAACACATTTATCCTCTCGGTGTCAATTGTTATTTACCTTATTTTATCTACTTGGAAAATCACCCTTACTTAAGACCCAATTCAAATTTTATCTTCAACTCTCCAAGTGGCTTAGTGGCACACTCTCAAGCTTTGCATACTCTCTCTTTCTTGCAAATTTACATTATGTGACCCACTTTAAAAAAAAACAAAGCAAAACTCCTCGTTTACATACCATACTCCACATATGAATTTGAGCTTCTATATTGTATTTATCTTTAATATCTAAGAGTCTTGTAAATTGTCTGACACATAAAATATTCTCAAATATAAATTTTAGAAGTAAACATAGTCTGAAGAATACATTAAATATTATAAATAACTGAATGAGCAGAAACCAATTGTGGAACTTATTATAATCCTACTTGAAATTCTGATTCATTGAAAATTTTTGTTTTTAACCTGAGTTTTCCTCATCTTTCTATAACAATTCCATGCCTAGATATTCCTCAGTGTTCTCCATTGATAAACATGTCATTGATTTCCATTTGTTCTTGGGTAAATTCAAGTTATAATAATTTAAACCAGTAATTTCAAGATTGATCTTAATTAACTATTAAAACACTAAAGGAAGAGTGAGTTTACCAATACAAAGAAAAAGCCCTGAGAATATGTTTTTTAACTGTGTGTGTGTGTTAGTTACTCAGTCATGTCTGACTCATTGCAGCCCCATGGACTATAGCTCTCCAGGCTCCTCCATCCATGGAATTCTCCAGGCAAGAATACTGGAGTGGATTGCCATTCCCTTCTCCAGGGGATCTTCCCGACCCAGGGATCGAACCTGAGGCTTCTGCACTGAAGGCAGTTTCTTTACATCTGAGCCACTAGGGAGGCCCACCATTTAACTTTTTAGCATTTGCATTTAATCACATAAACTAATTTTAAAATTAGAGTTATACTTTCTAGCATCAAGGTTATTTTGAGGATGTCCAAAATGTGTTTTTACTTAAAATGCTAAAATATATAAGTTTGTTAAGTCACTTCAGTCGTGTCCGACTCTGTGCGAACCCATAGATGACAGCCTACCAGGCTCTGCCGTCCCTGGGATTCTCCAGGCAAGAACACTGGAGTGGGTTGCCGTTTCCTTCTCCAATGCATGAAAGTGAAAAATGAAAGCAAAGTCGCCCAGCCGTGCCCGACTGTTAGCAACCCCATGGACTGCAGCCCACCAGGCTCCTCCATCCATGGGATTTTCCAGGCAAGAGTACTGGAGTGGGGTGTCATTGCCTTCTCCATATAAGTTTAAGAAAACTTTATTAAAATTCTAAAATCTCTGTGCAGTGTTCTTGACCTTGAGATTATTAAAAGACAACTGCAAAAGAGCCCTCATATTCTAGACCAGTCTTGAATCCAAGGCCCCTTTGCCATTTCATGTCAGACTTGAGAACAGAGACATCGCTTCAGACACAGAAAACTAACCTGGCCAAATATATGAATGATTCATGATCTAATACAGTACAAGCCACCACAAAGAGACAGTCCACTTAAATGTGCTAGAGAAAATAATATATATTGAAAATACCAGAAAAAATTGTCACTGGGCTATAAAAAATAAATCAATCTTTCTGCCCAAGGAATCTCCTGTTGCTAACTGAAGTGCTCGGTTACCCAGTAGCCAAAACACCTAACTTGGTGCCTCACACATTGCCTACTGCCTACTTATGGATGCCACTATTTGCTTCTTAAAATGTTTGTGCCTAGGCACTTTTCAGTTACACTCAAACCAATCAAATAAATGCAACCCAACTGTATTTCACTATGCTATGGTTTAACATTAACACAATACATATTGTTTCTATTAGTATTAGACAAGCCTCCTAAAACTGACTTACAATGATGTAAAAACAAAGGAAACCTTACTTTGAAGTATTTTTAAAAGGTCTATATTAAATAGATAAAATCTCTGACTTATAACAATCAATACATTCAAGCTATTGTTAAAGATACTTACCATCTCATCTACACAGATGGTCAGTTTGCTTCATCAACCAAAATAATGTTACTAAAATTTTTTGGTAGATAAACTTTTTTTTTCACACCAATAACTTTCATGAGAAGAGCTGTCCCAGAAATCAACCCCCAAAGTTTTTTGCAGTTCACTCATTTAGATTTCAATTCACACTCAAGGTAATTTTTGTTCTCTGCATAGAGCTTTTCACCAAAGAGGAAATTTCACTCAAGTCTTCTTCCTCAGACTTTGAAATCCTCTGTTATTTACTCATCTATCATCCATTTGAATTAAAAAATGTCCTTATGGAGTCTTCCAGGTTTCACTCAAGACACAGAATTCACTTATCAAATATAAATGATTAGATGATAGATAGATGTGCATTATAACTTAGAATCTCACCCAATAACTTGAAAATTTAGATTTAGATTGATATTCAGGCAATGCAGTGTAAATGAAAGAGCATGGGCCCAGGCAGACCCCATCTATCCTTCATACCATATTCCAACAATTTCTACATGCACTCTAACTCTGGGAAGTTTGCTCTTCTTATCTGGATGGTGGTGAATCACCATTATCTGTCTCTTATACACATCTAGATGTGTATAAGAGACAGCTAAAAATACACCAGTCAACATATTATAAAATGATTTTAAATTTCTTTTGAATCTGTCATATAATTATTATCATCTGTAGATCAGTACCTCTCTGGAATCTTTGTCAAGTTTTATTCTCTAATATTTTCAAATAGAATGAAAAGATGATATGTCCTATTTTATCTTTCAGAAATAAAATATTTCTATAGGATTTTTATATTCAAAAATACATTGTTTTCCAGTAATTTATATTTCTTTTTTTTTTTCTTTTTTGGCTTTTTTATTTACTTCATGAAGTCTCAAAAACCTCATGTAGGGTATTTGATTTAAAATTCAATGCCTTGTAGGAAATCGAATGAGAAATAAAGGTTCCTCTCGTTCCTCACAGTTGGAATAAAGATTGGCCAAATTGTATTGGAAAAAAGCACCAGCAACTTCAAGTTTGTGAAAATCAGCCATCATAGTCCATAACATGCTTCCTCCGTTCATTATCATCTTTTTATTGAAATCACTAATTCAAACTCAGGAAAAGTTTAGCTACCTATTGCTTTGAAACACAATATTTCATTTGGTATTTTAGAACATTTATTCATTATTTTCATACACCTGGTTAGAAATTAGAGTTATACTCTAGTTTTATGTCCTAAAAATTGCAACCAAACATTCAATCCAGGAATTTTGAGAGAAAAGTCGTATCTCATGCTTATTTTCAGGTCCCAAAATAAATAAAAGAAATAAAATCAACCTCCACCCTCTTGTTTTGTTACATTGTAAACTTGCTATGTGAAACAGATTAACCTGGAGCAGTTGCCCTTATCCTTTGAATAATCATGCTGTTTTGGAAAAGGGGCTTTCAAATTTATGAATACATTTAAAGAATTTCCTACAAGTAATGCCTGAGACAAATACCACACACTTCCAAAACAAACAAAAAGCAATCTTACAATCTTCAATTAAAAAGGAAAGCACATGGAAAGAGAAACTAAGGGTGTCTCCTAGTGCATGAGAAGCTGTGTGGTGGGGTCTCTACCCTTGCCATTTGTCTCTCCCTTCATCTTGAACCTGGATGATCAATAGGCTCCACTAGCTAGAGAACAATGACTCTAGTTTAATTTCATCAAGCTTCTATAATGGGTCATCTAGGCAAAAGTGGAGTCCACCTGCTCTCGTCTGCCTAGTTCTCTAATGTGTAAAGAAGAGAAACCCTAATGGATTGCCTTGCTAAAGCCAGGTATTGTTCATAGTTAAGTAAGCAGGTTCAGGAACCAGACTGCTACATTTAAATCTCAGCTCTGCTTTATCTTAGGCAGGTTATTTTGCTTCTCTGAACCTCATTTTTTCCTTCTGTAAAATGGAGAGAATACTAGACCCATGTATCACAGAGACGTAAACAGAATTAGGTGAGTTCACATACGTATCAGTTTATAACAGGGCTTGTCACAGAGAATGTGCTCAATATGTTAATTAACATTCATATTGCTTTTTCCAGAAGGATGCAAGTAAGTAGGCAGTGAATTAATAGTCTTAGTGGTAAGAGTTGACGTTCTCTAGGCAGAGACTGAATGATAGATGGCTAATACTGTGCTTTCGTATAGATCGTATCTGAAATACCAAACATCAACTCAAGGCCCTTTCAGATGTGGCAGCTTTGGGTGTGTTTAGTGATTCAGTGACTCTGTGTTGCATTTGGATGTGGACTTGAACTGCGTAGGAAAAAAAAAGAGCAAAAAACCTGCGAAGAACTCTTGCAGCCTGTCTGTTTGTCTCTGGCTCTCTCTCTTTCCCTATGTCTCTGTCTTTCTGTCTCTGGATCTGCTCTGTCTCTGGATCTGCTCTGTCTCCGGCTCTGCTCTGTCTCCTCACCCCCTCCCCCTCACACCCCTAAAACAACAAATTTTGAGTTTCAGAATGTTGGAGAGTGATGCTGAATGACTCATATGGGTTATTCTTTTTGTAAATTGTGAGCTTTTATGCCTGCACTTCCTTTTTACCCCCAGCTCCTTGCAGTGCTTAATTTGCCTGCTTTATTAATAGTGGCTGTATGGAGTAGGCAGAAAAAGATCTATCCAAGAATTGAAATGATGCATTAGTTGATTTGCTTGGGCCTGTTTGCCTTCAAGTTGGTGAATTGTACAAGTGTCCAGTGAGCAGTCAGACATTAACCTTGAGTGAGGTGACTATTCATTTTTCATGGCCTGTGTTCTTATTTCTTTGCATCTGCAGTAGCTAACATATTAAAATATAAAGAACACACTATCTGTTGGAAAAATAGATCAAGAATTAGCACAAAGCACCTCTAAGGAAGACTGAGAACCTTCTGAATTATCTACTGCCAGGAAATAGCTTGGAGATCTTTTGCAAATGCGCTGCTTCTCTTCTCTTGTATGGTTCTTTTCACTTGATAATTTCCTCTTGAAAGTAGAAATCCACTAACACAAACTTCATTAATCAGGTAAAATTTGCTAAGATCTAAGATTGATATTCAGGCAATGCAGTGTAAATGAAAGAGCATGGGCCCAGGCAGACCCCATCTATCCTTCATACCATATTCCAACAATTTCTACATGCACTCTAACTCTGGGAAGTTTGCTCTTCTTATCTGGATGGTGGTGAATCACCATTATAGGCCAAATTAAGCTAAAGGTAAAGGGTCCAATGAGATCCTAGACAGGAAAACTTTGTGCCATAAGCAAGGTATTACTTGAAATACTTTTTTTTTCCCCTAGACATTTAGCTTTTTTCTATTTCTGTATTATTTGAGTAACAGGTAGCTTACAGTCTTTATGAGAAGATGAAGTGTACACTGACTCTAAAGTGTCTGAGGATCTATGGGCATGAAAGAGAGGGGTCAGGAAATGGCATGAAGGAATGGCAAGATCCCTCCTCTAACCCTGAGACCCACTGTGCCTGTAAATGACTTACAGGGCAGTACTGCGCTGTGTACTTCCTGCAGGTCACGTCACTTTCACAATCAAAGTCACCTCTTGTTACCGATCTTTGTTTATAAGTCTGCAGAGATTAGTATCCTGCTAAGGTGGCACTCTCCAGCAACTCTGAGGACTTGCTTTTTGAAACCTTCAGTGCTTTTACAAAGTGTACTGCCTATTTGATCTTTTCTTTTTGTCAGATATATTTTGTCATCAGAAAAATATTCATTTCAGGAGTATTTCACTTCCTCTACAGTTTTATGGTGGGTGATAGCAAACCCATTAAAAGATTTTCACACTCACTTTCATATTTTGAAAAATCAGACATTCACATTAATGAAAAGGTCAACAAGGAAACAAAATAGCTTAAGAGACAGAAAACTCCTTATGGAAAAATAAACGCTGAATTACATAAAAATCTTTCACCATAAGGGACTGATCGACTAGCTTTTTTCTTCCTTTAAGAAAAGATAAAAACTGTAAACTCATATACGGCGATTAGAGCAGACAGTTTCTTCACATCAGAGACTACTTACAGGCTTTTAGAAGTAAGTGCTTCTGAAATGACATAAACAAATACAAGTGCATTTTCTCTAATTGAATATCTTGAAACTCAGATTGTTTTCCAGGAAAATAATTAGCGTATGCAATGAAGTATCACCTCACATCTGTCAAATGGCCATCATTAAAAAATCCACAAACACTAAATGCTAGAGAAGCTGTGGAGAAAAGGGAACCCCCCTACACTGTTGGTGGGAATGTAAATTGCTATAGCCAATGTGGAGAAGATAATGGAGGTTCCTTAAAAAACTGAAAAGAAAACTACCTATATAATCCAGAAACCCTACTACTGGGCATATATCCAAAAAAAACCACAACTTAAAAAGATACATGTACCCCAATGTTCTTTAGAATACTATTTACAATCACCAGGACATGGAAAAACCTAAGTATCCTTTGACAGATGAATGGATAAAGAAGATGTGGTACATATACACAATGGACTATTGCTTGCCAATAAAAATGAACAAAATTAAGTCATTTGCAGAGATGAGAATAGACTTACAGTCTTTCATGCAAAGTGAAGTAAGTCAGAAAGAATAAAATGAATATTGTCTATTAACACATTTATGTGGAATCTAGAAAAAAGCTGTACAGATGAACCTATTTTCAAGGCAGAAATAAAGACACAGATGTAGAGAATGGACATGTGAACAGGGAGGTAGTGAAGAGGAGGGTGGGGTGAACCGAGAGAGTTGCATTGACAATATGCTATCAGTTCGGTTCAGTTGCTCAGTCGTGTCTGACTCTTTGCAACCCGGTGGACTGCAACACACCAGGCCTCCCTGTCCACCATCAACTACTGGAGTTTACTCAAACTCATGTCCATTGAGTCAGTGATGCCATCCAGCTATCTCATCCTCTGTTTTCCCCTTCTCCTCATACCTTCAATCTTTCCCAGAATATTTCCCAGAATCACGGTCTTCTCAAATGAGTCAGTATTTCGCATCAGGTGGCCAAAGTATTGGAGTTTCAGCTTTAGTATCAGTCCTTCCAATGGATATGCAGGACTGATTTCCTTTAAGATGGACTGGCTGGATCTCACTGCAGTCCAAGGGACTCTCAAGAGTCTTCCCCAACACCACAGTTGAAAAGCATCAATTCATTGGCACTCAGCTTTCTTCACAGTCCAACTCTCACATCCATACATGACTACTGGAAAAACAATAGCTTTGACTGGAAGGATCTTTGTTGGCATGTAATGTCAATAAACTGTCTATGTTGGTCATAGCTTTTCTTCCAAGAAGCAAGTGTCTTTTAATTCCATGGGTTCAGTCACCATCTGCAGTCATTTTGAAGCCCCCCAAAATAAAGTCTGTCACTTTTTCTACCATTTCCCCATCTATTTGCCATGAAGTAATGGGACCAAATGCCATGATCTTAGTTTTCTGAATGTTGAGCTTCAAGCCAATTTTTTCACTCTCCTCTTTCACTTTCATCAAGAGGCTCTTTGGTTCTTCACATTCTGCCATAAGGGTGTTGTCATCTGCATATCTGAGGTTATAGATATTTCTCCCAGCAATCTTGATTCCAGCTTGTGCTTCTTCCAGCCCAGCGTTTCTCATGATGCACTCTGCATAGAAGTTAAATAAGCAGGGTGACAATATACAGCCTTGACGGACTTCTTTTCCTATTTGGAACCAGTCTGTTGTTCCATGTCCAGTTCTAACTGTTGCTTCCTGACCTGCATACAGGTTTCTCAAGAGGCAGGTCAGGTGGTCTGGTATTCCCATCTCCTTCAGAATTTTCCATAGTTTATTGTGATCCACACAGTCATAGGCTTTGGCATAGTCAATAAAGCAGAAATAGATGTTTTTCTGGAACTCTCTTGCTTTTTCCATGATCCAACGGATATTGGCAATTTGATCTCTGGTTCTTCTGGCTTTTCTAATTCCAGCTTGAACATCCAGAAGTTCACGGTTCATGTTCTGTTGAAGCCTGGCATGGAGAATTTTGAGCATTACCTTGCTAGTGTGTGAGATGAGTGAAACTGTGCAGTAGTTGGGCATTCTTTGACATTGCTTTCTTTGGGACTGGAATGAAAACTGACCTTTTCCAGTCGTGTGTCCCCTGCTGAGTTTTCCAAATTTGCTGGCATATTCAGTGAAGCACTTCCACAGCATCATCTTTTAGGATTTGAAATAGCTCAACTAGAATTCCATCACCTCTGCTAGCTTTGTTCGTAGTGATGCTAAGGCCCACTTGACTTCACGTTCCAGGATGTCTGGCTCTAGGTGAATGATCACACCATCATGATGATCTGGATTGTGAAGGTCTTTTTTTGCATAGTTCTTCTGTGCATTCTTGCCACCTCTCCTTAATATCTTCTGCTTCTGTTGTGTCTATACCATCTGTCCTTTATCGTGCCCATCTTTGCATGAAATGTTCCCTTGGTAGCTCTAATTTTCTTGACGAGATCTCTGGTCTTTCGATTCTATTGTATTCCTCTTTTTCTTTGCATTGATCATTGAGGAACGCTTTTTTATCTCCTCTTGCTATTCTTTGAAATTCTGCATTCAAATGGGTATATCTTTCCTTTTCTCCTTTGTCTTTCACTTCTCTTCTTTTCATAGCTATTTGTAAGGCATCCTCAAACAACCATTTTGCCTTTTTTGCATCTCCTTTTCTTGGTATGGTCTTGATCACTGCCTTCTCTACAATGTCACAAACCTCTGTCCATAGTTCTTTAGGCACTCTATCAGATCTAATCCCCTAAGTCTATTTGTCACTTCCATTGTATAGTCCTAAAGGATTTGATTTTGGTTATACCTGAATGGTCTAGTGGGAATCCCTGGTGGCTCAGAGGTTAAAGCGTCTGCCTGCAATGCAGGAGACCCAGGTTCGATCCCTGAGTTGGGAAGATCCCCTGGAGAAGGAAATGGCAATCCACTCCAATATTCTTGCATGGAGAATCCCATGGAAGGAAGAGCCTAGTAGGCTACAGTCCATGGGGTCGCAAAGAGTCGGACACGACTGAGCTATTTCACTTCACTTGAATGGTCTAGTGGCTTTTCCTACTTAAATTTAAGTCTGAATTTGGTAATAAGGAGTTCATGATCTGAGCCACAGTCAGCTCCTGGTCTTGATTTTGCTGACTGTATAGAGCTTCTCCATCTTTGGCTGCAAAGAATATAATCAATCTGATTTCAGTGTTGACCATCTGGTGACGTCCATGTGTAGAGTCTTCTCTTGTGTTGTTGGAAGAAAGTGTTTGTTATGACCAGTGCATTCTCTTGGCAAAACTCTACTAGCCGTTACTCTGATTCATTCTGTAGGCCAAGGCCAAATTTGCCTGTTATTCCAGGTATTTCTTGACTTCCTACTTTTGCATTCCAGTCCCCTATAATGAAAAGGACATCTTTTTTGGGTGTTAGTTCTAGAAAGTTTTGTAGGTCTTCATAGAACTGTTCAACTTCAGCTCTTTTGCATTATTGGTCAGGGCATAGACTTGGATTATTGGTCAGAGCATAGACTTGGATTACTGTGATATTGAATGGTTTGCCCTGGAACTAAACAGAAATCATTCTGTCGTTTTTGAGATTGCATCCAAGTACTGCATTTTGGACTCTTTTGTTATGATGGCTACTATATTTCTTCTAAGGGATCGTTGCCCACATTAGTAGAAACAATGGTTATCTCAGTTAAATTCACCCATTCCACTCCATTTTAGTTCACTGAGTCCTAAAATGTTGCTGTTCACTCTTGCCATCTCTTGTTTGGCCACTTCCAATTTGCCTTGATTCATGGACCTAACATTCCAGGTTACTATACAGTATTGCTCTTTACAGTATTGGACTTTACTTCCATCACCAGTCACATCAAGAGACTGACCCAGACTTGTCCTTGAGTGTCTGGAAATCTCTGCTGGAGACGTGGGTCAGTTGTATCCTGCTGCAAACTGGGGGCATTAAGTGTAGCAGTGCATACATGGGACCTTTTGAAGAAGGTCACCATTATCTTCATTACCTCCACCATAGTTTGGCCTCAGGTCAAATAACAGGGAGGGAATACATCCCCACCCTTCAACAGAAAGGCAATGACACCCCACTCCAGTACTCTTGCCTGGAAAATCCCATGGATGGAGGAGCCTGGTAGGCTGCAGTCCATGGGGTCGCTGAGTCAGAATGAGCGACTTCACTTTCACTTTTCACTTTCATGCATTGGAGAAGGAAATGGCAACCCACTCCAGTGTTCTTGCTTGGAGAATCCCAAGGATGGCGGAGCCTGGTGGGCTGCCGTCTGTGGGGTCGCACAGAGTCAGACACGACTGAGGCAACTTAGCAGCAGCAGCAGCTTCAACAGAAAATTGGATTAAAGTTTTACTGAGCAAGGCCCCACCTATCAGAACAAGACTCAGTTTCAACCTCAGTCAGTCTCTCCCATCAGGAAGCCCTCCATAAACCTCTCATCCTTCTCCATCAGAGGGCAGACATAATGAAAACAATAATCACAGAAAACTAACCAATCTGATCACATGGACCACAGCTTTGTCTAATGCAATGAAACTATGAGCCATGCAGTGTAGCACCACCCAAGATGGACAGGTCATGGTGGATAGTTCTGACAAAACATGGTCCACTGAAGAAGAGAATGGCAAACCACTTCAGTATTCTTGCCTTGAGAACCCCATGAACAATATGAAAAGGCAAAAAGATAGGACACTGAAAAATGAACTCCCTAGGTCAGTAGGTACCCAATATACTGCTGGAAATCAGTGGAGAAATAACTCCAGAAAGAATGAAGAGATGGAGTCAAAGAAAGAACTACACCCAGCTGTGGTGACTGAATGATGGAAGCAAAGTCTGACAATATACTTTCAGTTCAGTCACTCAGTCATGCCCGACTCTTTGTGACCCCATGAAACGCAGCACACCAGGCCTCCCTGTCCATCACCAACTCCCGGAGTTTACCCAAACTCATGTCCATCAAGTCAGTGATGACATCCAGTCATCTCATCCTCTGTCATCCCCTTCTCCTCCTGTCCTCAATCCCTCCCAGCATCAGAGTCTTTTCCAATGAGTCAACTCTTCGCGTGAGATGGCCAAAGTATTGGAGTTTCAGCTTCAGCATCAGCCCTTCCAATGAACACCCAGGACTGATCTCCTTTAGGATGGACTTTTGGAGGGCAGTCCAAAAGGCCCTCAAGAGTCTTCTCCAACATACTTTACCATGTGTAAAATAGCTAGTTAGTGACTGGTGTTTATAAGAGACAAATACCTACCCATCAATGGGGTTTGGAAAGCATGAAAGTTTCTCAGTACTGAACTAATTGCTTGCAGAAGCAAAATTTTCTACTTAAGGAATCCAGAAAAAAAAAGATATTTAAAATACTAACCACTTACCTAGACACTTTTTGTTTCCGTACATAAAGTTTTCTAAATAACCTATAAGATACCTAGCAATTTTAAAAAGACTGAAGAATAAAGCATGGATAAAGGCCATAACAGTTCATCTTGAAAATTTTGAAAACCGAGCTGTGTTGAATGACAAATAACATTTGCATGGATGTAAAGATAAAGTCTCACTTAAAAATAATACTTTTGTCTTTAATTTCATTTTGAACTAACAATGACAAACAAAGAGATTCCTTTCCATGAGCTCCATTGGAGTTGTATGCTTCCATTACCTTTACACAAGTCCTGATCAATTTTGTTAACATATAAGATTGAAAAGAAAATACAGTTTTAGAGAAGCAAGCACTAGTGGGGATACCAGTGTTTTATAAGTCTGCTCGAAACAGATGTTAATGTAATTTATCTTGAAGTTTAGAATCTATGTTTCCTTGAAAAAAAAACGAACATCTGTGAGCCTAATTCCCTCATTCTTAGGGTTAAATAACAGTACCTGCTCCATGTGTTTATTGAACAAGCACGAAAACAATACATTTAAAACATTATATGGCATTGATATGCATCTCAAAATAAAACATTTTTTAAAAGGATGATAATGAAACATACTATTCTGTATGAACATACTCTACAAAATAGGGCCATTATCTTGTTAAATTCCTTCAGGGCTTCCTTTACTCAAGTCGAAAGGGGCTTCTTTTCTTTTTTTTTTTTAGTGTGTGTGTGTGTTTTCAGAAATTGTTTTTGCACAGAAGTGCCATCTACTATATCACAAGGATATTTCAGAGGTACCTGGCTAAATACTTCTATTTTCTTTAGTGTCTGCTGATTTCCTAAAGACTGTTTCCTTGAATTCTCAGTAGTCTTCTTGAATTGTACATAATTTGGGTTATTTTGGGGAGAAAATCTTCAGTCTTACCCCTTAGAGAAAACATTTATTCCCTTATTTTTCTGGTAAAATACACTACTGTAAATTGTTTTCTTAGACTATTATTTTTTTAAAGATCAAATTATTGATCTAAATAATGTTTGAAACTGGCTTTAGTATGACAATCATTCCATACTGCTCTTTACTCTACAGTCTTTATGCTACTGCAACATTATTTTTAAATTGCACTATTTATTATTATAAAGATTTTCCAGAATAAATTTTTCTTTGAATATAGCCTTGACTACAATTCATCATTTCTACTCTTTTGATCATATTGTAAACATTTTCTACATGATGCTTTGGTTTTCTTATTGGTGTAAGAGTTATTAAAAAGAATAATTGGTGCTGACTTTAATTCCTGAAATATTTTACTACGAAACTAATTAGTGGCTTTTGTTTCATTATAATCAAATAATCAATTCAATATATTTACTATTTTTGAATTTTTGTATTTAATTTTAAGTTAGAATATGATTAA
>SJYT01027897.1:21020-42867 GCA_006410635.1 Cephalophus harveyi | reverse complement strand
AATATGATTAAATTTTGAAAATGTCCTACAAGCACATAAGAATTGAATACTCTGATAGTTCAATTGTTGTTGCTTCCTTGCTAAGTCATGTTTGACTCTGCAACCCATGGACTACAGCTTGCCAGATTCCTCTGTTCATGGTATTTCCTTCACAAAAATACTGGAGTGGGTTGCCATGTCTTTCTCCAGGAGATCTCAATATGTATTGATAGTTTGATACCCATATCTAAAATAAATCCTATCAATTACATTATCCCTTTACTTGAAACCCTTATTTATGTTTTTATGTTTGCTGTGTCTAGGACTGAGTAAATTGTATTAAAAATTTCCCCCAAAATGGAAAAGTTAAAAAAAAATAACTTTATGTATGAAAAATAATACATTTATTAGTCTCACATATATCCATTAAGTATTTCTTATCAGTGAGAAATGGAAATTTAGTTTGATGGAGCTGGGATAGCTGATTAACCATTTTAGGGGAAAAAAAAGAGGGACTATCACATATAACAATAACTATAACAAGTATAACAATAAGTTAACATATGTGAATAAATGGGAATATTTAAAAACAGTGATGCAAAGGTATATGTCTAGACAAGGATGACTGGGAGCTGGGCATTGCAGATATGGCACAAAAAGAGCAACAAGAAAGATGGTGCTTCTTTTGGCACTAAAGGGCTCAGATAGTTCGTGATTCTTTTTACATGTTTAAGCAAAATTTTCTGTGTAATTTTTTCTCATGAGAAAAGATTCAGTTGAACTCTTTACCCTGAGAAAAGCCTCCATTATTTTCATTAATATTTTTAGTGTGTCTGGGTTAGTAAAAGTCTATATTGATCAATAGGGAAACACAAAAGATTATTTTTTGTGTGTAATAAAACCTTAAATAAAATAGAAAAGAAAGAAAACATATAGATCACTATAATGGAAAACTTTATTTCATTAAATAAGAAGAGTAGGTCTATAAATCAGTTCATCAAAGATAAAGTATCATAAACCTTAAATAAAAAAAGGGAAAAGAATATGAACAGGAAACCTAGTAAAGAAAAAAAATATAAAATGTCCAACACATGAGAAAAGAGAAAGTTGCTCATTTGTGTCCGACTCTTTGTGACTCCAAGGACTGTAGTCCATGGAATTCTCCAGGCCAGAATACTGGAGTGGGTAGCCTTTCCCTTCTCCAGGGGATCTTCCCAAACTAGGGATTGAACCCAGGTCTCCTGCATTGCAGGCAGATCAGGCAGATTCTTTACCAGCTGAACCACAAGGGAATATCCCCAATTTACACATAAATAAAATATATGCAAATTACACTAAAAGTAATTATCCTCTTTTGCTCATCAGATTGACAACATTATCAGTATATTTAAAAAATTACTAGATGCTAGTGTTGATGGAGAATGGGTAAAACTTTAAAGAAGATAATTTAGAAATATGTATCAAAGGGCTTTAAAAAATGTGTATCAGTTAACCTATAAAGCATATACTTGTGAAACTTGTCTAAAGAAATAGACATTCAAGATCTTTCTAGAAGACAATTTAGAAATATGCATCAAAAGGCTTTAAAAATGCATATTAGTTAATCTATAAATCATATACTTGAGAAACTTGTCTAAAGAAACAGACATTCATCTTTGCCTTGTCTACTGGGAAAAAAAAATCTACAAAGTGATAAAAAGTTCTTTATAATTTACTGTATATTCTTTAAATAAAATACAATGTATTGTTGGTTCAAAATAGAAAATATATTTGTGAAAAACAATTTAGGCATTGTTCACTATGATACTAACCTATGATATCCAGCAATATGCAATGGGCTATACAAATAATGCAGGCTATCTCTTTAAAGCTTGAATTTTTAATGGGATTAATGTGTTCCCCTGAATTAAGCTAAATTAATTACTTATGAATGAACTGAATTATCAAACCAGTACTATCTGTGCTTCTTCATATGCATGGATTGGAGTTACTTCCTCTACAGCATACAGCTGGTGTTTTAGGGAAACAATATTTTCTCTTCTTTTCACATATTTTAGAAGAAAATGTTTTCTCATCAAATATATCTTCTCTCTTGGTCATAAATTTTTCTTAATGTTTATATGTCTATCTTTCACACAACCAGTTGTTTGCAGTATAGTGACCTCTTCCTTTCCTCAGCTTACTCTCAACACAAAATGGAATTTGGACTTTCGGATACCAGCAGATGAGTACAGTGATGCTGCCTGCCAGTAAACAATGATGTTTTAAAAGCCTAAACTACATTCATATTACAAAGATTTATGTTGATTATTTGAATCCTTTATCATATTATAACATTATTTTA
The DNA here is from genome assembly GCA_006410635.1 of Cephalophus harveyi. Taxonomy (NCBI): domain Eukaryota; kingdom Metazoa; phylum Chordata; class Mammalia; order Artiodactyla; family Bovidae; genus Cephalophus; species Cephalophus harveyi. The sequence goes on along the minus strand of SJYT01027897.1, from coordinate 40,544 downwards.
CAAAAAATACAATATAAAAGAATTACTCATCATTACAAGTAACATAATCGAATGAAAGGTGATCATCCCTACAACTGCAAAAAAAAAAAAAAGATCATTTTGACCCTTAATCATAAATATATTGGATTTAAATAAGTCAATATGGCTCAAATATCAAGTATAAGTAAGAAAACTAGTAGTTTATGATCTTCTGTTTTTTACAAATTTGGTTACCCATTTACTATAATCATTTGACCTTTAAATATTTGTTATTGATGTCATTGTTCAGTTGCCCAGTTGTATGCTACTCTTTGCAACCTCATGGACTGCAGCACGCCAGGCCTCTCTGTGCCTTACTAACTCCCAAAGTTTGCCCAAGTTCATGTCCATTGCATCGGTGATGCCATCAAGCCATCTCATCCGCTGATGCCCTCTTTCCTTTTGCCTTCAACCTGTCCCAGGATCAGCGACTTTTCCAATGAGTCAGCTGTTTGCATCAGATGACCAAAATACTGGAGTTTCAGCATCAGTCCTTCCATGGGTGAACTTCCCTTAAAATTGACTGGCTTGATCTTGCTGTCCAAGGGACTCTCAGGAGTCTTCTCCAGCACCACATTTCAAAGGCATCAATTCTTCAGCATTCCATCTTCTTTCTGGTCCAGCTCTCACTCTCCCTATCATGCATGACCACTAGGAAAACCATAGCCTTGACTATATGGGCCTTTGTTGGCAGAGTAATGTCTCTGCTTTTCAACACACTGTCTAGGTTTGTCATAGCTTTCCTGCCAAGAAAAAAACATCTTCTGATTTCATGGCTGCAGTCACCATCCACAGTGATTTTAGAGCCCAAGAAGAAAAAAATCTATCACTATTTCCACCTTTTTCTCTCTCTATTTGCCATGAGTAATGGGACCAGATGACATGATCTTAGTTTTTTGGTTTTTGGTTTTTTTGTTTTTTTTTTTTTAGTTTTAAGCTGGCTCTTTCACTCTCCTCCTTCATGCTCATTAAGAGGCTTTTTAGTTCCTCTTTAATTTCTGCCATTTAAAATATTTACTGTCTTGATTTAATTTTGACTTTTTTAGGGGAGCATTTAGACCAAGTCTAACTGCCATATTAATTCTGTTCCAATCTTAGTTTTGACATCTTCACAGACATTCACCCCTACTGAGAAGTACTGATATAGGCTTTTGTGACTGTTACATACACCATGAATCATGTAAGGGTTGGCAGTTAGGTTCTGTCAGAAAGGCATAAATACGATTAAGTTAACAAAGCAGGAGATGGGACTGTCCATTTGTAAAAAAATCTTTCAGTTCAGTTCAGTTGCTCAATCATGTCCGATTTCTTGCAACCCCATGGACTGCAGCATGCCAGGCTTCCTTGTCCATCACCAACTCCTGGAGCTTGCTCCAATGCATGTCCATTGAGTCGGTGATGCCATTCAACTATCTCATCCACATTGGTCCCTTCTCCTCCCACCTTCACTCTTTCCCAGCATCAGGGTCTTTTCCAATGAGTTAGTTCTTCACATCAGGTGTCCAAAGTATTGGGGTTTCAGCTTATGTAAAAAAAACACCTGCAGCCCCAGACAGATAACTCACAGTCTACTCAGCATCTTTTACTTTATTTCTCAGGTGCTCCCTGATTCTTTTGCTCTCTCTTCTCTTCTTGCATCCCTTCCTCTGTCAGCCTATCCATCCACACATGTTAATTTTTTGAAACAATTTAACAAAATGTTCTTTTCTCTGAAAATTTAAAAAAAAAACACACATACACACACTTTAAGTGTAAATTCCATGATTGATATTTTTTCTACATTACTGATCCAGAAATCACACACACAAAAATACTTGTTTCAATGTAATACACACGAGGAATGATAAAACCAGAACAAAACAGGCAAATTCACTTGGTTTACATTCTAAGCAAAGGAAGTGATCATGAATACTTAAATTTCCAGGACTAATTGAGTAAGTGGTAGTAATTGTTTGTAGTAATGACATACAAGTAGACCTGGGCTGACTGTTGCAGTACTTAGAATTCTACCCACCAAAGAAAGATGAGAAAATGCACAATAGAAGGAAATCTCTTTTTCATTTCTTTATTAGTGTCCCATACACTGGCTCCAATAAAGCTGTCAGGCAGATGTCTTGGCTTAAATACCCCTGGCAGTGACTTTATTGAAAATCAACACAAATCATGGTCAACTATCAGTTTTTACTCCCCAAAGAAACAATTAAGTCAAAGTGACAGCTCAGAAGGCCTCATGAGGCGAAAACCAAAGCTCAAAGTCTGTGAGGGGAAGGTGCTCTCTGTCACAGTTGTCAAGCTGCAATAGGGTCAATAGTCCTTTCTTTATTTGATTTTACTTGTACATCAGTCCCACTCATTTCTAGAAAGAAAAAAAAAAAAGACTAATAGAGTTATCAGGTGAGCACTGTGCATAAAATTAATACCATTAGCCTGAAGGGAAAGCAAAACTCTTATGTCTGAGTGATGTTAATTTGTGTATATGTGTTTGATTTTACATGTTTTTTTATGATAACAATAACTATATTTATTCTAAACTTCCTCTTTATGAATCCCTGTATATATATTTGTTTCAAATCTTAGAAGAATAATTCATATTATAAAATGGTTATCTAGTATTTTAAGTATTTCATAACATTGAGCCATTTTAAAATTGCATTTACATTCATGATCCCTTGATTCCTTTAATAATTCAGAAAAGTGGATAAGAAAGTAAGTTTATATGTAAATAGCATTGCAAAATCAGTTTTGACTTGATAGAGAGGATAGATGGTAGGTGTATGGAAGTGTGTCTGTGTGTGTGTGTTTGTGTGTGTCTAAAGGGAAAAAAAACAGTAGCCTGATACAGTAGTAGAGTCCACATTGCTATTAATATATGATCAATTTGTTATCTACTCTGGGCTGTTTTTCTATTTTAAATTAATCACTACCTCTGTCTATTAGGTATTTTAAATTAGAAATAATAACAAATTTTAATAACGTAGTTTGATAACAAGTGATATGGGCTTGTTTGTGATCAAAACGAGGTAAATTTGGTTTAGGATTAGATACACCTGAAATGCACGTGTTTTTAATTCATTCATTTATTCCTTCATTCATTTCATTCATCAGCTTCATAATTTTCCACTAACATCACCTTGAGCAATACCGAGGTGGTTAGGAATCTGAACACACTTCCTGTTTCACATCTTTACACTGAGTTATTTTGAGTAAGTGATTGACCTCCTTGTGATAAGCTTTTTTATTTGTCAAATGATTGTGATAGCCCCTATGACATTGAACTGTTGAGAGGATTACATGCTGTAATAATATATCATTACTACTGAGCGCCAGCTATATTCCTGGCACAGATTTAAGCACTGAAGTGTTAAGGAAAATAAACAAAGCCGTACTTTTTCAGAATCTCCTACATTATAGGGAAGAGTATGACAATAAAAAAGAACACATACAGTCAAATCACATTATTTACAATAGTTATGTTTTATAATGTTGCCAGGAACACTGAATTAACACATTCTAAACCATTGCTGTTAGGGGAAATACAGTGTAAGTTCCTGTGAGCCTCTGGCCACATGAATTTGTAGACTGAACAATATATAACCTTGTTTTATATGTGTTTCTGCTTAAAGACACCTTGTTTAATAGATTCTGTTGATTCACTGACATTGAGCTTACAGCCAGAAGCATAGTAACTCATGCCTGAACAAGGTTCGTCTAACACATTTTCTCTGCAAGGCACAGCATAGTTTTCTTGCATTTAGGAACACTAGAAAGCACTTCAGCACTACACTTGGGACCATTTTAAACAGATAAATCACTACCAAAAACATGAAAAATGGGAAAAACATGGCACAATATATACTGCAAAAAGGACACTTGTTTACAATATGAGAGATGAACAAGGAGAGAGTTCAACCTCAGATGAGAATGTGCCTCTGGGTGCCAAATTTTTCACAACTCTGTACATGACTGTAAATGACTTTGAAAATACCACAAGTACTAGGCTTGAGGTTACAACTATATTTTAGTGAGTGGGTAAATTTGCAAATATAAAATTTGTGAAAAATGAAGACTATATGCATGTGTGTGTCTAAAACATACCATATGGTAAAAAATGTGTTGGAGAAAAATCAAGGTAAAGGGTGCAGAGAATGTTGCTGCCGGTAGTGGTGAGTGTGTGTATATGTTTAAAGCTGCCTGTAAAGTCCTCTATGATAAGCTGGCATTTGCACAAAGATCTTAAGAAAGTTAGGGAGGATGCCATGTGGATATCTATCACAAATGTCTTCTAGGCAAAGAAGAACAAGTGCAAAGACTTGAGGCAGCATCACTATACTTTTGAGAATCAATATGAAAGCCTGGGAAAATGGAAAGAGGTAGAGATTGGAGAGGAGATGAGATCATGGAGACTGTAAAGGGATAGGTCACATGAGGCATTAGAGAGGGCAAAGGGAAATCAAGGAGGATTTCAGAAGATGAGCAGTACAATTTGACATATTTAAAGTGTATCATTCTGACTTTTGTAGAGAGTGAATGGGAATGAAGCAGGAATTAATTTTGGAAACTACTATAATTCTGGAGCTTATTACAGTAATTTGACTGAGAGATAATGATACTTTGTACTGGGACAGTCAGGCATGGTTGAACTTTGGATCCATTAGAAAAATAGACTTGATAGGATTTTCTAATTGTGTATAAGGTATGGGAAAAGAAGAGTCTGTGGTAACTCCAGAATGAGTGTCTGAGCACCTGGGAGAATGGAATTGCTTTTGGCAAGTGGGGAAAAAACTACATGAAGTGTGGGAAAAGGACAATTGGGGACCTGGTTTCATATGCCAAGTTTCAGGCACAGATGTGTCAAACACAAGTGGAAGCATCACGTCCTCAGTTGTTGTGTGACTTATGAGTTGCGTGAATTGCTGTGTGATTATAACTAGCACGTTGGGAGTCATACACATTCACTTCAGTTCAGTTGCTCAGTTGTGTCCGACTCTTTGTGACCCCATGAATTGCAGCACGCCAGGCCTCCCTGTCCATCACCAACTGCTGGAGTTCACTCAAACTCATGTCCATCAAGTCAGTGATGCCATCCAGCCATCTCATCCTAGATCGTCGCCTTCTCCTCCTGCCCCCAATCCCTCCCAGCATCAGAGTCTTTTCCAATGAGTCAACTCTTTTCATGAGGTGGCCAAAGTATTGGAGTTTCAGCTTTAGCATCAGTCCTTCCAATGAACACTCAGGACTGATCTCCTTCAGAATGGACCGATTGGATCTCCTTGCAGTCCAAGGTGCTCTCAAGAGTCTTCTCCAACACCACAGTTCAAAAGCATCAATTCTTCAGCGCTCAGCTTTCTTCACAGTCCAACTCTCACATCCATACATGACCACTGGAAAAACCATAGCCTTGACTAGATGGATCTTTGTTGGCGAAGTAATGTCTCTGTTTTTGAATATGCTATCTAGGTTGCTCATAACTTTTCTTCCAAGGAGTAAGCATCTTATAATTTCATGGTTGCAATCACCATCTGCAGTGATTTTGGAGCCCCCAAAAATAAAGTCTGACTCTGTTTCCACTGTTTCCCCATCTATTTCCCATGAAGTGATGGGACCAGATGCCATGATAGTTTTCTGAATGCTGAGCTTTAAGCCAACTTTTTCTTTTTTTTGATACATTTTAATTTTTTTTTTAATTTTATTTTTACTTTATTTTACTTTGCAATACCGTATTGGTTTTGCCATACATTGACATGAATCCACCATGGGTGTATATGAGCTCCCAATCCCGAATCCCCCTCCCACCTCCCACCCCATATCATCTCTCTGGATCATCCCCGTGTACCAGCCCCAAGCATCCTGTATCCTGTATCGAACATAGGCTGGTGCTTCATTCTGACATGATAGTATACACGTTTCAATGCTATTCTCCCAAATCGTCCCACCCTCTTCCTCTCCCACAGAATCCAAAAGTCCATTCTATACATCTGTGTCTCTTTTGTTGTCTCACATACAGGGTCATCATTGCCATCTTTCTAAATTCCATATATATGTGTCAGTATACTGTATTGGTGTTTTTCTTTCTGGCTTACTTCACTCTGTATAATAGGTTCCAGTTTCATCCATCTCATTAGAACTGATTCAAATGAATTCTTTTTAATGGCTGAGTAATACTCCATTGTGTATATGTACCACAGCTTTCTTATCCATTCATCTGCTGATGGACATCTAGGTTGTTTCCATGTCCTGGCTATTATAAACAGTGCTGCAATGAACATTGGTTGTGTCTCTTTTGCTGTCTCACATACAGGGTCATCATTGCCATCTTTCTAAATTCCATATATATGTGTCAGTATACTGTATTGGTGTTTTTCTTTCTGGCTTACTTCACTCTGTATAATAGGTTCCAGTTTCATCCATCTCATTAGAACTGATTCAAATGAATTCTTTTTAATGGCTGAGTAATACTCCATTGTGTATATGTACCACAGCTTTCTCATCCATTCATCTGCTGATGGACATCTAGGTTGTTTCCATGTCCTGGCTATTATAAACAGTGCTGCAATGAACATTGGGGTACATGTGTCTCTTTCAATTCTGGTTTCCTCGGTGTGTATGCCCAGCAGTGGGATAAGCCAACTTTTTCACTCTCCTCTTTCACTTTCATCAAGAGACTTTTTAGTTCTTCTTCACTTTCTGCCATAAGGGTGGTGTCATCTGCATATCTGAGGTTATTGATATTTCTCCCAGCAATCTTGATTCCAGCTTGTGCTTCTTCCAGCCCAGTGTTTCTCATGATGTACTCTGTATAGAAGTTAAATAAGCAGGATGACAATATACAGCCTTGACGTACTCTTTTTCCAATTTGGAACCAGTCTGTTGTTCCATGTCCACTTCTAACTGTTGCTTCCAGCAACAGTTAAAGAGAAGAGACAGTTAAAGCCAAGAGACTGGAAGGGATCCTCAAGCAAGAAGGAGACAAGGTGCTGAAATGGAATTCTGTACATTAAAAGAACAAGTGATTTATGTTTTTACTGAGTGTTTATGTCTGGTTTATTCATACATTTGAACCTACAAAGTTTCCTGTGACTTCAAAAACAATTGGCATGATCTTGTTGTGCCCTTATTCATACATCATAAGCAAAAAATAAAAGTTATACATTTAAAAATACTGTTATATGTTAAAGACACGAGAATTCAATTTTGTGTTCTATATGTGTAAATGCAAAGTCTTAATACATTAAGTGTATCTATCACAAAATACCAAATGAAATGTTGATTGACTGATAAGTCATTATTATGCTGAGGTACATTTTTATGGACTTCCAACAACCAAAAGTTGAAATTGTGCCATAAACATTGTAAACTTACTTGACACAGCAGTCTTTATATTTACCTAATGGTTGTCAGCTGACTCACTTTTATGCTGCTCACAGCTTAATTGGACAGAAAAACAAATGTCTTTTGGTGGATTAGTATTTTAGTTACTCTGAAAGCACATCTTTTCTATCTTCTTTTTAAAATACATATCATTCTTTCAAAAACTTGCTTTGTATCACTTGGGTTCTTTTTTATCTAATTTTCAACATATTCGGCATCAATTTGGTGTACCTTCCAAAATTCTTATGTGCGCTCATCTGTTTCTTCACATGTCAAAAACAAAATCTTAATCCTTAGTTCCCAAGGAAATAGTTGGACAACATGAAATATTCTACCTTGCTATATGATATGTAATTGCAAATGACACATGCTCACTTATGTAATATTCAGTTCAGTTCAGTTCACTCTCTCGTGTCTGACTCTTTGTGATCCCATAAACTGCAGCACACCAAGCCTCCCTATCCATCACCAACTCCTGGAGTTTACCAAACTCATGTCCACTGAGTCAGTGATGCCATCCAGTGATCTCATCCTCTGTCATCCCCTTCTCCTCCTGCCCTCAATCTTCTCCACCATCAGGATCTTTTCAAATGAGTTAGCTCTTGGCATCAGGCAGCCAAAGTATTGGAGTTTCAGCTTCATCATCAGTCCTTCTGATGAACACCCAGGACTGATCTCCTTTAGGATGGACTGGTTGGATCTCTTGCAGTCCAAGGGACTCTCAAGAGTCTTCTCCAACACCACAGTTCAAAAGCATCAATTCATCAGCACTCCGCTTTCCTTATGGTCCAACTCTCACATGCATGCATGACTACTGGAAAAACCACAGCCTTGACTAGACGGACCTTTGCTGGCAAACTCATGTCTCTGCTTTTTCATATGTTCTCTAGTCACCATCGGCAGTGATTTTGGAGCAAAAGAAAATAAAGTCAGCCACGTTTTTCACTGTTTCCCCATCTATTTCCAATGAAGTGATGGGACTGGATCCCATGATCTTACTTTTCTGAATATTGAGCTTTAAACCAACTTTTTCACCCTATTCTTTCACTTTTATCAAGAGGTTCTTTAGTTCTTCTTCACTTTGTGCCATAACGATGGTGTCATCTGCATATCTGAGGTTATTGATGTTTCTCCCAGCAATCTTGATTCCAGCTTGTGTTTCTTCCAGTCCAGCGTTTCTCATGATGTACTCTATAAGCAGGGTGACAATATACAGCTTTGACATACTCCTTTTCCTATTTGGAACCAGGCTGTTGTTCCATGTCCAGTTCTAACTGTTGCTTCCTGACCTGCGTACAAGTTTCACAAAAGACAAGTCAGGTGGTCTGGTATTCCCATTCTCTTTCAGAAGTTTCCACAGTTTATTGCGATCCACACAGTCAAAGGCTTTGGCATAGTCAATAAAGCAGAAGTAGATTTTTTTTTTTTTAATATCTTGCTTTTTTGAACATCCAGAAGATGCTGGCAATTTGATCTCTGGTTTATTTGCTTTTTCTAAAACCAGCTTGAACATCTGAGAATTCATGGTTCACATATTGTTGAAGCCTGGCTTGGAGAATTTTGAGCATTACTTTGCTAGCATATGAGATGAGTGCAATTGTACAGTAGTTGGAGCATTCTTTGGCATTGCCTTTCTTTGGGGTCGGAATGAAAACTGAACTTTTCCAGTCCTGTGGCCACTGCTGAGTTTTCCAAATTTGCTGGGATATTGAGTGCAGCACTTTCACAGCATCATCTTTCAGGATTTGAAATAGCTCTACTGGAATTCCATCACCTCCACTAGCTTTTATCGTAGTGATGTTTCCTAAGCCCCACTTCACTTCACATTCCAGTTGTCTGGCTCTAGGTGAGTGATCACACCAGCGTGATTATCTGGGTCATGAAGGTCTTTTTTGTACAGTTCTTCTGTGTGTTCTTGCCATCTCTTTGTAATATCTTCTGCTTCTGTTAGGACCATACCATTTCTGTCCTTTATTGAGCCCATCTTTGCATGAAATGTTCCCTTGGTATCTCTAACTTTCTTGAAGAGATCTCTAGTCTTTCCCATTCTATCATTTCTATATTTATTTGAATTGATCACTGAGAAAGGCTTTCTTGTCTCTCCTTGCTATTCTTTGGAACTCTGCATTCAAGTGGGTATATATCTTTCCTTTTCTTCTTTGCTTTTCACTTCTCTTCTTTTCACAGCTATTTGGAAGGCTTCCTCAGACAGCCATTTTGGTTTTTTTATACTTCTCCTTCTTGGGGATGGTCTTGATCCCTGTCTCCTGTACAATGTCACGAACCTCCATCCATAGTTCATCAGGCACTCTATCTATCAGATCTAGTTTCCATTCTGTTGTTTTCCTGTATTTCCTTGCATTGATCACTGAGGAAGACTTTCATATCTCTCCTTGCTATTCTTTGGAACTCTGTATTCAGATGCTTATATCTTTCCTTTTCTCCTTTGCTTTTCACTTCTCTTCTTTTTCACAGCTATTTGTAAGGCCTCCCCAGACAGCCATTTTGCTTCTTTGCATTTCTTTTCCATGGGAATGGTCTTGATCCCTGTCTCCTGTACAATGTCACAAACCTCTGTCCATAATTCATCAGGCACTCTATCAGATCTAGTCCCTTAAATTTATTTATCACTTCCACTTTCTTTTCAATGACCTACCACAAAAGAGATATATCAGAGATATTTTCTGTGGCTCTTGTTAGCATCAATTTGAAGCAAACTCCTTTCACTTTGTAAGTTGATAAACCAAGGTTCACTCAAGCTGTGATGGAGAGCTAGATTGGCTCCTTGGATGGAAACCCACTCCAATATTCTTGCCTAGAAAAGCCCGTGGGCAGAGAGGCCTCGTGGACTATAGTCCATGAGATTGCAAAGAGTCAGACATGACTGAGCACACAAACAGGGTCTATTTACTGGAACGTGACATGTTTAGTGAAACTATATAGGCCATTCCATTATGTTACAAAGGGCTTCCTAGGTGGTAAAGAATCCACCTGCCAATGCAGCAGCTGAAAGAGATGTGGGTTTGATCCCTGGGTTGGGAAGATCCCTTGGTGTAGGAAATGGCAACTTGCTTTAATATTCTTGCCTGGAAAATCCCATGGACAGAGAAACCTGGTGGGCTGCAATCCATAGGGTCAAAAAAGAGTCAGACATGACTGAGCAAGCATGCATGTTATTTACAAAATTATGCATATTATGTAGACCATTGTGATCTTACTCAGTGGTGTCCAACTCTTTGTAACTCCATGGACTGTAGCTCGCCATGCTCCTCTGCCCATGGGGTTTTCTGGGCAAGAATACTGGAGTGGGTGGCTATTTCCTACTCCAGGGGATCTTCCCAACCCAGAGATAGAACCCGCGTCTCGCATGTCTCCTGCATTAGCAGGTGGATTCATTGAGTCACTGAGGAAGCGTGTGTAGATCATGAAGAAAAGAAGTGAAGAAAGTGTTAGGTCCTCAGTCATGTTGGACTCTTTGCAACTCCATGGACTGTGGCCCACCAGGCTTCTCTGTCCATGGGATTCTCCAGGCAAGAATACTGGAGTGAGTAGCCATTCCCTTCTCCAGGAGATCCTCTCAACCCAGGGACTGAACCTGAATCTCCTGCACTGCAGGCAGTTTCTTTACTGTCTGAGCCACCGTGTAGACCACGCTTCACTTCAAATCAGGTTCACTTAACTGACAATTGTTTCCAACTATGTAGTACCAGCATTTTAAAGGCAGGACTTGGTGAGATCCTTGAACTATGTTCTCGGGGTAGAGGAAACTCCTGTGTAAGTCTTCTGGAAAGGGAACATATTTGAAGTCCTCCTGCCCTCCCATTGAGTGTTAGGTTATGTGTATCTCAAGTTGTACAGATTTGTTGCCTGGCTAATTTTATTCTAAGATTTAAATCTTAAGAAAAAATTCTACTTTTTTAAAAAATTTATTTTTTAATTGGAGGAAAATTGCTTTACAATGTTGTATTGGTTTTGGCCACACAAAAATACAAATCAGCCATAATTATACACATAGTCCCTCCCTCTGGGGATTCCTTCCCTTGCCCCGATCCCATTGCTTCTAGGTCATCACAGAGTGCTAGGTTCAGCTCCTTGTGTTATTAATATATAGCAATTTCTCACCAGCTATCTATTTTACACATAATAGTGTGTATATGTTGATGCTGTTTTCTCCATTTGTCCCATTTTCTCCTTCCCCCACTGTGTCCACAAGTCTGTTTTCTACATCTGTATCTCCAGTCCTTCTGTCCAAATAGTTTCATCGGTACTATTTTTCTAGATTCCATATATATGCATTAACATATGATACTGGTTTTTCTCTTTCTGATTTATTTCACTCTGTATAACAGACTCTACATTTAACCACCTCACTAGATCTAATTCATTATGATTGAGTAATATTTCATTGTACATATGTACCACATCTTGGGGCTTCCCTCATGGCTCAGCAGTTAAGAATCTGCCTGCAATGCAGGAGATGCAGTTTTGATCCCTGGGTTTGGGATATCCTCTGGAAGAGGGCTTTAAAGCCTCTTGATGAAAGTGAAAGAGGAGAGTGAAAAAGTTGGCTTAAAGCTCAACATTCAGAAAACTAAGATCCTGGTATCTGGTCCCATCACTTCATGGCAAATAGATGGGGAAACAGTGGAAACAGTGTCAGACTTTATTTTTTTGGGCTCCAAAATCACTGCAGATTGTGTTTGCAGCCATGAAATTAAAAGATGCTTACTCCTTGGAAGGAAAGTTATGACCAACCTAGAGAGCATATTAAAAACCAGAGACATTACTTTGCTAACAAAGGTGCATCTAGTCAAGGCTATGGTTTTTCCAGTAGTCATGTATGGATGTGAGAGTTGGACTGTGAAGAAAGCTGAGTGCCGAAGAATTGATACTTTTGAACTGTGGTGTTGGAGAAGACTCTTGAGAGTCCCTTGGACTACAAGGAGATCCAACCAGTCCATTCTGAAGGTGATCAGTCCTGGGTGTTCTTTGGAAGGAATGATGCTTAAGCTGAAACTCCAGTACTTTGGCCACCTCATGCAAAGAGCTGACTCATTGGAAAAGACTCTGAAGCTGGGAGGGATTGGGAGCAGGAGGAGAAGGGGACGGCAGAGGATGAGATGGCTGGATGGCATCACGGACTCGATGGACGTGAGTTTGAGTGAACTCTGGGAGTTGGTGATGGACAGAGAGGCCTGGCATACTGCAATTCATGGGGTCACAAAGAGTTGGACACGACTGAGCAACTGAACTGAACTGGAAGAGGGCATGGCAACCCACTCCAGTATTCTTTCCTGGAGGATCCCATGGACAGAGAAGCCTGGTGGGCTACAGTCACAAAGATTTGGACATGACTGAAGTGACTTAGCACCCACACATACACCATAACTTCCTTCTTCTTTCATCTGTAGATGGACATCTAGGTTCCTTCCATATTCTGACTATTGCAAATAGTGCTACAATGAACACTGAGGTATGTGTGTCTTTTGGAATCATAGCTTTCTTAGCTTTCTCAGGTAGTGGCATTGTTGGGTCATATGCTAGATTTATTCTTAGTTTTTTTAAGGAAGAAAATATTCTACTTTCATTCAATATCTGGAAATTCAAGCTAACTATGAGAATTTAAGTGCTGGAATATGGTTTAGATTACCAGAGGAATACTAATCTATAGTAACTCTATGAAAAGAAAGTGTCTGTTCTGAATTTATTAAACACACATTCAAATCAAATGTGTGAAATACTGCCAAGATTTAAAAATTTTAATAATGCTTTAAAATTTTTTATTGGACATGACTGAAGGTATAGTTGCTTTACAGGGTTTTGCTAGTTTCTGCTATACAGCAAAATGAACCAGCTATATGTATGCATACATCCCCTCTGTTTGGGATTTCCTTCCCATTTAAGTCACCACAGAGCACTGAGGAGAGTTCCCTGTGCTCTACAGTAGGCTCTCATTAGTTATCTGTTTTATATGTAGCATCAATAGAGTATATGCGTCAATCCCAGTCTCCCAGTTCATCCCATACTTCTCCCTTCCCCTCCTTGGTATCCATATGTTTATTCTGTATGTCTGTGTCTCTATTCCTGCTTTGCAAATAGGTTCATCTGTACCACTTTCTAGATTCCACATATATGCGTTAATATATAATATTTGCTTTTCTCTTTCTGACTTACTTCATTCTGTATGACAGTCTCTAGGTCCACTCATGTCTCTGCAAATAAATAATTCTGACTATATGCAAATTTGGGTTTATAGGCTACTCCTTTGAAGATAACCTTCCTGTACGATAGGACTCTACTCTTCTGAAACATTTGATGTATGGTGAATTGCACTTTAATTCCCTGTGCATTATTGGGTTAAATGCACAATCAGCACTTTATAAACTACATGTGAATTTTTCACCACACGTTAAAAAATCATAGCCCAGCTTTTGCTCAATGCCCTCTCCTCTCCCCCATAAAACTGCCAGCAGTGGCTGTGTGCCCATGTCATACCAGTCCAGGCAAAGCATAGATGAAAAAAATTACATCTATTATAAAAAATCACCCATTATAATATGCTCCCAATTATTATCCAAGTAGTATATTGTGCATTATCTATGCCAAGGCTCACCTCCTGTTAGCATGGAAAATTGAGAAAGGACTAGAGAGCCAAAATTATAGTGTTTACAAAGGACAACTTTATGAGCCAGAAAGAAGCTGCCCTAAATTCCTGCCAATGGCAGGAGAGAATACTTTCCTCCAAAGCTCAGCCGTAAGGTTCCATCTGCCAGGTGATATTGCAGTACCAAGGAACAGATGATTCCACGGTCTGCCCTGATTTACCCACCCTATGGGGAGTCTAACATATAGAATATAACAGTAGGAAAGGCCAAAAACTCCAGTATCAAATAAAATCTGCCTTTCCAATGATACTTCAGGGTCAATACCCTGTTGATAAATGTACTCTGAAAAAAGTAAGACATTTCACAAATACCCTTCTTAAGGAAACACACAAAAGAATTGCCAGAGTTACAGGGAAGAGAAAACTGCTGGCTGAAAACGAGTCTTGAGACTCCTCTTAGACGCTTATCTTTTAGAATACAGATCATCTGCAACTTATGAATATTCATTTTGGGGTCATTCCATGTATGTAATAGAACAGGCAGCTCACGCTGGGTTGGGGCAGCAAGAAGGGGAGTTGATCTTGGCATTCAGAAACAAAATGAACCAAATCATAGCAGGGACATGGAAACCACAGACTCTGACCAAGTAGGGAAAGAAATATACAAAATTTTTAGCAATGGGGAGTCAATTACCACATTGATAATGTTTTGTAAGAAGTAGTAAGTTAGCATGACTAGGTATTATGCTATACAAACTGGGATTTGGACCCAGCTCTCCAGATTCCAGAAGAACTGTGAAGAAGATAAAAATCTCAGCACCAAGGGACCCAAGGTAGGCATTAGACATAAGGAAATAACACAATAGTGTTTCCAAGGGCAGGAAGACCTTCTTAGTCCTTTTGGGGTTCCATTTTCTAACTCAGTGCCTGGTGCATGGAGATTGCATTTGAATCTACTGACCACTCCACTCACTCTTTCTTGAACATTGACTCTCGTTGACTTCTGTGTCATGACCCTTTTCTTTAACTCTAGCCATGCCCTTTTAGCCTCCTTTGAAGGATTTCGTCTCAGCATATATAATACATCTCTATATGGATGTCTCATTGATGTTGTTTAGTTGCTAAGTGACCCCATGGACTGAAGACCACCAGGCTCCTCTGTCCACAGGATTTCCTAGGCAAGAATACTGAAGTGGGTGGCCATTTCCTTTTCCAGGGGATCTTCCCGACTCAGAGCTCGAACCTGGGTCTCCTGCATTGGCAGGCAGAGTCTTCATTGCTGAGCCGCTTGGGTGGCTACCGGATGTCTCATTGCTACCTCAAATTCAATCCATTTAAAATACACTCACTCTTGTGTCCAAACCTGAGCCGTCTCCTGTGTTCTCTGCCTTGGTGCACTGACATCATTATTCTTCACCAGAACTTTAATCATTACTTGAGTGGCAGCCTTTCCTCTTTCATCTCCCTCACCATCTACATCTAGTCACAAAGTCCAGCAGATTTGACCTGAATTGCTTTTAAAACCCCTGCCCACATTTTTCTACAGTGATGGCCACTTCCCTATCCAGGCCACCATGACCTTTTACTAACATCACTGCACAGCTTGCTTAATACTTTCCTTGCCTCCCGCTTTACAGTCATCCAATGCCTTCCTCTTACTGCAGCCAGATAATCTACCAGAAGCACAAATCTAATTATGTCTTTTCTCTGCTTATGTCCTTCAGTTCTCCATCAGACTTGGGTTCCCACATTAAGAATAAAAACCTGATTTCTTGAAGTGATTGTAAGACTTTTCTTGATTTGACTCCTGATTACTTCTCCAGCTTTCTCTTTCCACCACGTCTTTCTTTATATACTCTCTACCCCTTTTCAACTTTATTCTAGAAAGAGACTGCTGTCTATAAAAACTTCAGTCCTTTGCAAATTTTTCTGTCTGCTTTGAATACTCTTCCCCTCTTGCTCTGGCTAGCTCTTACTTATCATTTAGGTCACCCTTTAATATCACCTCTTCCAGGACATGTTCTATGCTCAAACACCTTATCATAGAAATTATCAGGAGGTATAATTGGCTTTTGCTTTCTTATATTGTCTATCAGAAGTTAATCTGCATAAGGGCAGAAATGATCAATCATCTGCCTTGCTTGTCATGTTTCCAGACCAGGGCATTTCTCCTGGCATGTTGCTCTCTCCCAGTGAGTAATGCATAAATAAAGGCTTATTGAACTCACCTGAAGAAATTTGTAGCAGTGGATTTTAAAAGTTGTTTGAACATGAAAACAAGGAAAGACCTCAAATGTGACAGTGTAGCCCTGTTAAGAGTCCTAGGAGAACACTGTAATGGATTAAAAATGGCTGAAAAGTTTTGCCATTCTTCCTGTGGAAAGGTGAAAAGCTGCTCCTTCTCCCTTTGAATCTTGGCTGGCCTGTGCCAATTTGGCAAATAGAATATGATAGAAGAGATTCTCTGCCAGTTTGGGCTTGGCATTTGAAAGGATAGGCAGCTTCTACTTTATTCTCTTGGAGTCCTGAGGTGCCATGTGAGAAGTCCGGCTACTCTATTGGAACCCTATAGCTAGGAGCTCTGCAACTCCATGGAGACAGAGGGCCCCCTGCTGAGTGCAGCCTTGCAGCTATTCTTGCTAAGATTTCAGGCATGTGAGTGAAGCCCTCGGGGGTTTTTCAGAATATAAGGAACCAAGCTACCAGACACAAGTGATCCCAGTAGACTTCAAGTGAGCGGAAGAATTGCTCAGTAGAAAATTACCTTAACTCCTGACCCCCAGAATCATGAGATATAGTAGAGTGGTTTTTGCGTTCAATTTATGTATGGTCTCTAATGTGGAGCGTGGGTTGTTATAGAACAGTAGATAACCAGAACAGTCAGTGCTTCCTTTCATTAGCTGTGAGGGATTCAAAGTAGGGAAGGGGTCATTCTGAACCCTGCCATGTTCTCTCTGCAGTAGCTGTGGCTTTAGGCATGAAGCTGGGGTGGGGAAACGTATGCTTGAGAGTCTCGAGTCTTAGCTCGGGGTACATTTCCCCATAGCATCAACTTTCTTTGTGGTTGGGTTTCAGCCCTCAAAAACCTACAAAAGCTCATGTATATTTTGAAGGATTACTTTCCCAGCTCACACACATAAATATTTGGAACCTGACCTATTTGGAAACTGGGAATTGAGTGGAGAGAAAGAGTCTCATACCTGTTAAGAAGTGGCAAAAACACTCATGGGGTTTGACTTAAACTGAAGCCGGCAAAAAGGGATTGACAATTGAAGTGGTTGTGGGGAGGACTGTGGTGGAGGCTGTACATACCTGTTCTTGCACTTTGTTTTGTTCCAGCCCAGGTTCTGGGGACAATCAAACTGCTGGGTAGAGTGAATATAATGGCTAAAGGAAACTGTATCTGTTGCTATTTTACCTGAACCTACAACTCAACTTCAATTAGTTGACTTGTACGTTTTGAAAGATTACTATACCAATTACTAATGACTCATCTTCCTGTGCCAAGTCATTACCTGGCAGTCCAGTTCCCAAAGATCAAATCCAAAACACCTGCTTGCCTCCTGTCTCTTACCTGTCTCAGGCCTCTGCAGTTCCCCTGATTCAGAGACTGCTTCACTGCAAGGACATCCAACCAGTCCATTCTAAAGGAGATCAGCCCTGGGTGTTCTTTGGAAGGAATGATGCTTAAGCTGAAACTCCAGTACTTTGGCCACCTCATGTGAAGAGTTGACTCATTGGAAAAGACTCTGATGCTGGGAGGGATTGGGGGCAGGAGGAGAAGGGGATGTCAGAGGATGAGATGGCTGGATGGCATCACTGACTCGATGGACGTGAGTTTGAGTGAACTTCGGGAGTTGGTAATGGACAGGGAGGCCTGGCGTGCTGCAATTCATGGGGTCACAAAGAGTTGGACACGACTGAGCAACTGAACTGAACTGACCTACTTTTACTTAACAACAACATCCCGAGTATTGGACTTGCCCTCTCTCATCCTTGCACTCTTTCCCTCTCCAGCTATTACCACCACCTCTCCAATCCTCCCAAAGTGTAAATATCCATTTGGTCCCACTTGACAGTGTGCCCGAGTCTTATACTTAACTTTGTTTCCAGAATCTCGCCCTTTTTATATTAGTTAAGATTAATTATTTAAGTTGTAAGAGTTACATGTCCAATTAAATCCTATTTAAACTAAAAGGGGTTGGGGAGGGGGTGGTTTATTACTTTTTTTTTTACCCAACAGAGGGAAGGAATCCTCTAAGGGATTTGAATTATGGGGGTGATCCACAAGATTATTTTCTGATCTCTGACATCTTTTTTTCTCATTTTCTTTTGCTATAAATGTGTCAGGAAATAAAGCTACAGAGCTCAGAGCTTATATCCTTTTAGCAGGAAACCAGAGAAGGAAGAAGGGTTTCCTTGCCAGTATCAATGCATGTGCCCANCATTTTCTTTTGCTATAAATGTGTCAGGAAATAAAGCTACAGAGCTCAGAGCTTATATCCTTTTAGCAGGAAACCAGAGAAGGAAGAAGGGTTTCCTTGCCAGTATCAATGCATGTGCCCAACTGGAGCAGTCACTGAAGGGTGAAGGACGATGGCTGCTTCAGACTGGGCTCTTTGCCCAGCCCAGTGATGAGACAGGGGCCTGTTACCAAGCGGAGCCTAGGCAAGTGCAAGGTCTCCAAGGCAACAGGTTTGAGCTAAGGAGAGGCCCCAAGTTGCATCTGCAACTCTTGTCTGATTCTCTGAGTCAATGAAGATTGTCCATTTATGATTGACCTTGAGGAGGGACAGGTTAGAGAGATTGTGGAGTGCTGAGAAGTGAACATGGGAGATTGGGAATGGAGTAAGGCAGGAGTCTGCCCATCCTGTCACATGCCCAAGTTCACAGAAAATGGGGCAAATGGGAAGAGCAATATGGACTTTTCTCAAAGGTGCCCAGATTGTGACCATATGGCCATGTGCAGAGATCTGTTAACAAAACATCAACAAACAAGCATTTGAGGACTGGGCAAACTTGAAACTGAGTGCCTTATGGCTTGTGTTAGAACAGTTGTTTTCTTCAGGTAATTCTGTTTTATTTGAACTGTGCTTGTTTACTTATATTGTACCCCGAGGATAATAGCGGAACATCATTTGAGCTGTTAGCAGACTCAGAAAGCAGAGCTCTGACTTGAAATAGGGTATGAATGAAGATGAATATGATTTCTTTTTTTTTAATGCCAAAAGTAGTTAAAGAGATAAGTTGTTTTAAAATAACTGTGAAACAATGAAAATATTTTTTTAAATTTCTTTTTACCAGAAGGAAATGAAATATTTTGAGTTGACAGCCTAATTACTTTAAGAATATCATTTTTACTAAGAAAATAAAATGATCACGGGGATGATCCAGAGAGATGATATGGAGTGGGAGGTGGGAGGGGGATTCAGGATTGGGAGCTAATATACACCCATGGTGGATTCATGTCAATGTATGGCAAAACCAATACGGTATTGTAAAGTAAAATAAAGTAAAAATAAAATTAAAAAAAA
>SJYT01027897.1:0-16301 GCA_006410635.1 Cephalophus harveyi | reverse complement strand
TGCCATTTCCTTCTCCAGGGGATCTTCCTGACCCAGGGATTGAACCTGGGTCTCCCGCATTGGAGGCAGATGCTTTAATCTCTGAGCCACCAGGGAAGCCCCTGTACTAAGGATTTATATAAAAACAATGTATCTTGTCTGAGGACAGTTTCTCCTTCCTGAAAACCTTCTGGCTAATCCTGTTATCTTAAAATGTAAATTATGGGAGTGGGTTTAATAAGATCTTTACAACCTCCAGACATTCTTTTGATTCATTGTAATAACTAATTAAAAAGTATATAACTCCCTTGCTAACACTAGCAAGGGGGCACTCTTTCTGCCCCCTTCTGATGTCTATNCTAATCCTGTTATCTTAAAATGTAAATTATGGGAGTGGGTTTAATAAGATCTTTACAACCTCCAGACATTCTTTTGATTCATTGTAATAACTAATTAAAAAGTATATAACTCCCTTGCTAACACTAGCAAGGGGGCACTCTTTCTGCCCCCTTCTGATGTCTATGTCAGAAGCTTTCTCTTTTTTATACTTTAATAAAACTTTATCACACTAAAGTTCTGAGTGATCAAGCCTCTGGCCCCGGATTGAATTTGTCTCCTCTGGAGGCCAAGAATCCCGGCATCTTGCATGGTTCAGCAACAATCTTTCAATACCATTGCTTTTGCTATACTTAATCACTCCAAGTGATTCTTTGAGGCCCCCTTTGTCATTGTACTTCTGCTGTCGACCCTTTTGGTTCCCCAAGAAATAATCTCTTTAGCATTGTGACTCTATGTCAGTTATTACATGGGGATTTCTGTATTATTACTTGGTAAATTGTTGGTGTAACTGAGTCCCCACAAGACTGTTGTCCTTTATGAATGAGATGTTTATCCTTAGAGTCAAGCACACATTTAGTAGGTATTCTCTAAGCATTAAATTAAATTCTCTAAGCATTTAAATAGTTAAATTATTTTTGTATTCAGTTATTATACTTCCCTGTACACTTTCAACCTTTTATATGGAAGGCAACTGGGCCGACCTGGTAACAATGAAGGTAATATCTTAATTCACTGGTTATAGGTTTTGTTTTCAGTGGTTTCGACATGTGGCCTTCGATTAAATAGTATGATGAGGGAAGTGTCCTTTGCATGGCTGTTTGATTTCATGGTCCAAATGACAAGACCTGTATTATTTTAGTGGGGATATCCTAGTATGTGCCATCTATAAACGAGTGACTTCTGCTAGAGAGGCTCAGGGGAGATGTGAGGCGGAGGGGAGCACAGATTCAACAAGAGGCAATGATGGTAAACTGGAAATGAGGCCACTAGAAGAAGCCAGCGGCCCCTGGCCCCATTTTCCTCAGGACTGCACGTTTTTTCTTCTCCAGAATCAACCACTCTCATCTAGATGGACACCGACTCGTTTTGGATCAAGAGCTTATTTCAGTTGGCCTTCTAAAGTTCTTTTTTACCCCAGAGGCTGGCATTGTGTGAAGTACATGATTAAAACTGGCTGAGATTTGTGCCCTGAAAGTCCATGAGGCACAGAAGGGCAATACTGAAGAGGAGTGCCAAGAATTGAGAAAGACTTTTTTGTGAACTGAATGAGGTGGAAGATAAGCAAACGCTGGAGCTGGAAAACTACCCTCAGAACATATAGGAACCTGGAAAAAGTGAGAACTCTATAGAAGAATGTCCTGCTTATTCCTGACCAAAATGTTGATTGTTGTTAAGGTACACGATATAGACACGGTCTCCTAGTTTAAAAGTTGTAAGTTTGCTTCAAACTTTACTCTCTTCTTTAACAAATACTTCCTATGTTGCCTGCTATTCTGGTATTAACACAGATAGAGGCTACCCTTTGGCATGTAGGACTGAGTGATCCAAAGGACTGACCTCAGAGGGACACACCCTGACTATTGTCAGAACAGTTAGTTGACAGATGTGTTCTCTCACCTAAAAAGATCATCATGGGTTATTTAAGTTTTGATGTCCTCCAGATGGCATAATAAAAGTACAGATGTTAGATTACAGTCATAATAATAATAGCAATTATTGTTTCTGTTAACAGCAATGACCTCAGAAAGCTAAAGAACTTGAAAAGTGAAATTTAGTGGAAGCTAAAATTGCTAGAAGAAAAATTAAGCTCATTATCATTTGTCTACCCTTTAATCCTCCTCTGGAGGAAATGGAGGGAGGGGCAGAAATTTCAGGCCAAATCTTTTTGTCAACTGTAGTTACACAGAAAGTGCCTCAGATGTCTTCTCTTCCTTTCCCTTAAGCTAAAAATCAGGGTGAAACTGTTTTGGACATTTTATCCCTTCAAAGAAGCAGACCCTCTATTGCCTGCTAAGAGCCTTGCGAAGCCACAGCTTTGCAAAAGAGATTAGCTTAAAAGAAAACATTATTATCTGGCTTCACAGAGACTTTCAGCTTTGCTTCAAGTCATATGTTTTTTTCCTCCTAAAAAAATAAACACAAAGGGCAGAAAAGCAGATTTTTTAGAAGGTCAAATGCATTGCTAAAGGCAGAATATGTGAACTTTGAATATAACTTCCATAGTTTCAGTAGAAAACTAATTTGGTTAGAATGTGTAGAGTGAAGAGGAGAGAAACGAGAGAACAGTTTGGAGGGATAAACAGACCTCAAAGGGACTTGGAAGGTATTTTAAGTGTTTTGGACTTTATTATTATACAATGGAATATTACTCAGCCATAAAAAAGATGAAATAGTACAATTGCAGCAATGTGGATGGACCCAGAGAATGTCATACAGAGTGAAGTAAGTCAGACAGAGTAGGAGAAATATCACATGACATCCATTAAATGTGGAATCTAAAAAGAAATGATACAAATGAACTCACACACAAAACAGGAACAGACTCAACAGACTTCCAGAATAAGCTTATGCTTGCCAGGAGGAAGTATGGGGCAATGGGGTGGTTAAGGAGTTTGGGTTGGACATGTACACACTGCTATATTCTAGACAGATAACCAACCAGGACCTACTATATAGCACATGGAACTCTTCTTAATGTTATGTGGGAGCCTGGATGGGAGGGATGTTTGGGGGAAAAATGGATACATGTATATGTATGGCTGAGTTTCTTTGCTGTTCATCTGAAACTATCACAAAATTTTTTGTTAATTGGCTATACCCCAATACAAAATAAAAAGTTCAAAAAACAGAACTAAAATGTAGCATCTCTAAACAATGAGGAAACAGACCAATATACTCAGAATATGTATCATTCTACAATGCAACTATCTTGAACTTGACTTTTTCAAAGTTCATGTCATTGAAAAAAATGATTGGGGACAATTCTAAACTTAAATGTAAAAGAGATATATAACAATGAAATGCAATGAATTAATCCAAAGAGAATTTTGATGGAGGGTACAAGGAGCAACAAGAGAAGAGATTTTTGGGGCAATTGAGAAATTGAGAATATGGACTGGATATTATGGAATATTATTGTTATTCTCTTAGACATGGTATTATAGTTATATAAAACATTCTCTATTTCCTTCAGAGGGGTACACCGAAGTCATAGGGTGAACTGTCATGTTATTTACAACTTATTTTCAAATAGTATAGATAAAATATGAACATTCATGGTCACAAACACATTATATGGAAAGAATAAATAAAACAAACATAGTACAATGTCAACAATTGTGGAATATAAGAAGAGAGTACATACATGCATGTTTGTTATTCATTGTAAAACTTTTTGAAGATTTTGATAATTAAAAGTGGTGTTAGAGAGGATTAAATATTATAGCATAGAGATAAGTGAAGAAAACAAGAGCGAATATGGGGCAGTTAGGAGGTCATTGCAGAAATTCAGGTAAGACCTGGATTATAAACTAAGGGGTTGCTGGAGAATATAATTAGGCAGATTAGATCACTATTTGTGTAACAGAATGAATTAAACAGAGTGGATTAGAGATGACTAAAATAGAGCCTGGCACCTAATAAGGACTTATTTGTCTCAATGCATAAAAAAAAATGAGTGTATAAAATGGGAATAAAGAAGAGGAAGGAATATGATGCCTTCTAGATTTTTTTCGTTAGCTACTGGATGCATAATAAGACCGTTAATTAAAATTAAAAAATGATAGAAAGAGCACATTTTGAAAGGAAAAAGACATGAGCAAGTTGAATTTGAGCTTTCTTAAAGATCATCAAAATGGGGGCGTTGGGTTGGCACTCATATAAAGCTCAGAAGCAAATGATTTCAGAACTACTGGCCAATAAAGTAACAGAAGCAGAAAAATTGCTCAGGAAGAATTTATGAAGTGAAAGTTAAAGAAAAAGGCCCAGGATAAAGCCCTGAGGCACTTTAACGTTGATTTTGTATTCAGTTATTATACTTCCCTGTACACTTTCAACCTTTTATATGGAAGGCAACTGGGCCGACCTGGTAACAATGAAGGTAATATCTTAATTCACTGGTTATAGGTTTTGTTTTCAGTGGTTTCGACATGTGGCCTTCGATTAAATAGTATGATGAGGGAAGTGTCCTTTGCATGGCTGTTTGATTTCATGGTCCAAATGACAAGACCTGTATTATTTTAGTGGGGATATCCTAGTATGTGCCATCTATAAACGAGTGACTTCTGCTAGAGAGGCTCAGGGGAGATGTGAGGCGGAGGGGAGCACAGATTCAACAAGAGGCAATGATGGTAAACTGGAAATGAGGCCACTAGAAGAAGCCAGCGGCCCCTGGCCCCATTTTCCTCAGGACTGCATGTTTTTTCTTCTCCAGAATCAACCACTCTCATCTAGATGGACACCGACTCGTTTTGGATCAAGAGCTTATTTCAGTTGGCCTTCTAAAGTTCTTTTTTACCCCAGAGGCTGGCATTGTGTGAAGTACATGATTAAAACTGGCTGAGATTTGTGCCCTGAAAGTCCATGAGGCACAGAAGGGCAATACTGAAGAGGAGTGCCAAGAATTGAGAAAGACTTTTTTGTGAACTGAATGAGGTGGAAGATAAGCAAACGCTGGAGCTGGAAAACTACCCTCAGAACATATAGGAACCTGGAAAAAGTGAGAACTCTATAGAAGAATGTCCTGCTTATTCCTGACCAAAATGTTGATTGTTGTTAAGGTACACGATATAGACACGGTCTCCTAGTTTAAAAGTTGTAAGTTTGCTTCAAACTTTACTCTCTTCTTTAACAAATACTTCCTATGTTGCCTGCTATTCTGGTATTAACACAGATAGAGGCTACCCTTTGGCATGTAGGACTGAGTGATCCAAAGGACTGACCTCAGAGGGACACACCCTGACTATTGTCAGAACAGTTAGTTGACAGATGTGTTCTCTCACCTAAAAAGATCATCATGGGTTATTTAAGTTTTGATGTCCTCCAGATGGCAGAATAAAAGTACAGATGTTAGATTACAGTCATAATAATAATAGCAATTATTGTTTCTGTTAACAGCAATGACCTCAGAAAGCTAAAGAACTTGAAAAGTGAAATTTAGTGGAAGCTAAAATTGCTAGAAGAAAAATTAAGCTCATTATCATTTGTCTACCCTTTAATCCTCCTCTGGAGGAAATGGAGGGAGGGGCAGAAATTTCAGGCCAAATCTTTTTGTCAACTGTAGTTACACAGAAAGTGCCTCAGATGTCTTCTCTTCCTTTCCCTTAAGCTAAAAATCAGGGTGAAACTGTTTTGGACATTTTATCCCTTCAAAGAAGCAGACCCTCTATTGCCTGCTAAGAGCCTTGCGAAGCCACAGCTTTGCAAAAGAGATTAGCTTAAAAGAAAACATTATTATCTGGCTTCACAGAGACTTTCAGCTTTGCTTCAAGTCATATGTTTTTTTCCTCCTAAAAAAATAAACACAAAGGGCAGAAAAGCAGATTTTTTAGAAGGTCAAATGCATTGCTAAAGGCAGAATATGTGAACTTTGAATATAACTTCCATAGTTTCAGTAGAAAACTAATTTGGTTAGAATGTGTAGAGTGAAGAGGAGAGAAACGAGAGAACAGTTTGGAGGGATAAACAGACCTCAAAGGGACTTGGAAGGTATTTTAAGTGTTTTGGACTTTATTAGGTAGTTATAGAAAATGACTGAAGAGAAATGATGATTAGATTTACATTTTGAAAAAATCACCCAACTTAGTAATTGATGCAGCCTATGATCATGAATGGATGCTAAAACACTGGGTGAAAGCTTGGTGGAGAACAGGGTATTAGCATGCTGCCAGAGGACCACCTGATAAATCACTTTCTAACTGAAAATGGAAAAATATATGGTTGTGATGAAGAGAAGAACAGACAGCTGTCAGCACCCTGACCAAATATTAAAATGTAACATGCCTAAAAACATGTTACATGCACCCTGTTTACATACATACAACACTGTTTACAATGGCCAAGATGTAGAAGTAACCTAAATGTCCACTGAAGGAGAAATGGATAAAGATGTGGTACATGTATACAATGGAATATTACTCAGCCATAAAAAAGATGAAATAGTACAATTGCAGCAATGTGGATGGACCCAGAGAATGTCATACAGAGTGAAGTAAGTCAGACAGAGTAGGAGAAATATCACATGACATCCATTAAATGTGGAATCTAAAAAGAAATGATACAAATGAACTCACACACAAAACAGGAACAGACTCAACAGACTTCCAGAATAAGCTTATGCTTGCCAGGAGGAAGTATGGGGCAATGGGGTGGTTAAGGAGTTTGGGTTGGACATGTACACACTGCTATATTCTAGACAGATAACCAACCAGGACCTACTATATAGCACATGGAACTCTTCTTAATGTTATGTGGGAGCCTGGATGGGAGGGATGTTTGGGGGAAAAATGGATACATGTATATGTATGGCTGAGTTTCTTTGCTGTTCATCTGAAACTATCACAAAATTTTTTGTTAATTGGCTATACCCCAATACAAAATAAAAAGTTCAAAAAACAGAACTAAAATGTAGCATCTCTAAACAATGAGGAAACAGACCAATATACTCAGAATATGTATCATTCTACAATGCAACTATCTTGAACTTGACTTTTTCAAAGTTCATGTCATTGAAAAAAATGATTGGGGACAATTCTAAACTTAAATGTAAAAGAGATATATAACAATGAAATGCAATGAATTAATCCAAAGAGAATTTTGATGGAGGGTACAAGGAGCAACAAGAGAAGAGATTTTTGGGGCAATTGAGAAATTGAGAATATGGACTGGATATTATGGAATATTATTGTTATTCTCTTAGACATGGTATTATAGTTATATAAAACATTCTCTATTTCCTTCAGAGGGGTACACCGAAGTCATAGGGTGAACTGTCATGTTATTTACAACTTATTTTCAAATAGTATAGATAAAATATGAACATTCATGGTCACAAACACATTATATGGAAAGAATAAATAAAACAAACATAGTACAATGTCAACAATTGTGGAATATAAGAAGAGAGTACATACATGCATGTTTGTTATTCATTGTAAAACTTTTTGAAGATTTTGATAATTAAAAGTGGTGTTAGAGAGGATTAAATATTATAGCATAGAGATAAGTGAAGAAAACAAGAGCGAATATGGGGCAGTTAGGAGGTCATTGCAGAAATTCAGGTAAGACCTGGATTATAAACTAAGGGGTTGCTGGAGAATATAATTAGGCAGATTAGATCACTATTTGTGTAACAGAATGAATTAAACAGAGTGGATTAGAGATGACTAAAATAGAGCCTGGCACCTAATAAGGACTTATTTGTCTCAATGCATAAAAAAAAATGAGTGTATAAAATGGGAATAAAGAAGAGGAAGGAATATGATGCCTTCTAGATTTTTTTCGTTAGCTACTGGATGCATAATAAGACCGTTAATTAAAATTAAAAAATGATAGAAAGAGCACATTTTGAAAGGAAAAAGACATGAGCAAGTTGAATTTGAGCTTTCTTAAAGATCATCAAAATGGGGGCGTTGGGTTGGCACTCATATAAAGCTCAGAAGCAAATGATTTCAGAACTACTGGCCAATAAAGTAACAGAAGCAGAAAAATTGCTCAGGAAGAATTTATGAAGTGAAAGTTAAAGAAAAAGGCCCAGGATAAAGCCCTGAGGCACTTTAACGTTGAGTGTATGGGCAGAGGTGGGCAGGTAGCCAAAAATATTGAGATGGAGTGACTAGGGAATTTGCAGCAAAAGTAAGAGAGAGTGACAGCAAGGAAGTCAGGGAAGGGTGTTTTAAAAGGGAACTACTTGAAAAGTGTCAAATGCTATTGAAGGATCAGGCAAGATGTTTGAAAGGTGAATATAAAGACCTAGAAGAGTTCAGTTCTTAGCTGGAGAGAGCAGCTTTGAAAGTGTAGTAAGGGTAGATGCCAGATGACATTGGGGTGTGAAGTTGTGTGAGAGGTGAGCAAATGAGAAGAATGGGTGCAACTTGTGCCTCTGAGAACTGGACTCTGAAAGAAGAGATGTAGCCTGAGAACTGGAAGGCAGTAGGGAGAAGGGGATTTTTTTTAAAGGTGGATGATATTTGAGCATATACACATGCCAATTGGAAAGAGCAAGTTGTGAGGCAAGATGGCAGTCACAGAAGAGGGGGAATCCTTGATAGCACAAGGTACCTAAAAGGCTGAAGACAGTGGGATCCAAAGCAGAGATGTGTAAAGTGCATCTCACTATCTAGCCAGACTGGGCTTCGTGCTTTTATTGGTAAGATGAAAAGCATTGACTGAAAGATTTCCAAGGCTCTTTCTATCTCTAACCACTTATGTTTTGAAGTGTTTGGAGAAAGAGAAAGAACTTGGAGGATAGATCCTATTAGGCATCACAGTGTATAAAGGTTGCAGGACACCATCCAATTGTAGGGTCAAGAGTGATAGTCTTGGGGTGACTGCGTTCCTGGGGTGTCGCCTGGAGGGGGTGAAATGAATGAATGGACATCTGTGAAACTCACTCAGAACTCAGAAGTGCGCATTGGCACTATTCTCATCTAAGAAGGAATAGGAGGAAACAGAAGCCAAGCTCTTTTTGTAGCTTTATCCTTGGCTCGTCTTGCAACTGTCAAAGCTTTCGGTCACTTTGAAGATCATTTTGTTGACTGAGAGAGGAATTTAATTTCTTTTAAGGATTGGTTTGATATGCAACTTAAGCAAAAGGGCTTGAATCTACCAGGCATTTTTTGGATTTCTGTGATGACTGGGCATGATAATTTAAGGAGGTTGGAGAGAATGCAGACATGGAGAAGGGAAACAGTGAAGAGAAGGGTAGGGATGTGAAGGTGCAGTGTGGTGGGGAGGAGAAAGGTGATGAGACAGACAATGATAAACATTGATACTGGTTGAGACTCTGCAGGAGTTCAAGCCAATTTTGATTGTTACTGTGAATCACAACACTAATAATGACCATTTATTGAGTACTTGCTATGTGCCAGGCACCACACACACTGTTTGTTATCTCTGTAGACTTAAAAACAATTGCATGGGGTACTTTCATTATTCCTGTTTTCTTTTTAATTGTGGTAAAATACATATAGGATAAAATTCGCAATTTAAGCATTTTAAGTGTCATTAAGTATATTAACAAAGTTGTATAACCATTACCCGCCCCCAATCATCTCTAGGTCTTTTTAATTTTCCAAAACTGAAACTCTTTACTCTTTATACAGTAACTCCCCATTCTACCTTACACTATTATCTGCTTTGAGGATGAGGCATCTAAGGCTTGAAGATGGTGAAAAATATTTCCCAAGGGCATAGAGCTGCCATGTGTCTTGGCATGTGTCTAGAAGAGCTTAATCTGAAGTGAATATGGATTTCCAGGCAAAATCGCCAGTTATGCCATACGTCTCTGGATCCACTAAGGTAAGAAGGATTGTGCTAGGAATATAGTCTGTGTTCTGGAATACCAGAGACCAGTAAAATGCTAACACGTTATTACTCTTAGAGTCCTGGCTGCTGAGTTTCCTATTCCACATTCTATTGTGCGTGATCAATGCTTTGGGCCTTTATGAATCTCTTCTACTTGCCAAGTAAGAAGATATTTTGATGACCACCAAGAAACTTTTTTGAATTATTTTTCAGGCTAGAATAGCTAGCTATAGAAGAATCCAGTAAAGTATATCATTTAGTTAGAAACTACGAATTCCTTCCAGAGGATTACAAACTTATTAAACAACAATAGCCAGTTTAGAATACAATAATAGTATTTTTTGCAGATTTACCAGAGAACATTTTTTTAAAAGTGAAAAAAACAATATTATTTTCCTTTTGATTTTAATTTTGTTTTTGATGCCTTTTTTCTCTCTTAACCATTTTTCTGGAAAGTCAGGTGTACCTACTGACTATACATACATCAGTTGGCAGCACACTTTAATATGTTGCTTGGATACAGGTGTTTGGAAATATAGGAGCACAATTTATACCTGACTCTGTTACCAGGGAAACCAGGGAAACTTTGGAATTTTCCTTTGGGAATCATGACCACAAACTGGAAGGAAGTCTATTAAAAGTTATAGAAGAAGGAAACTATGTAAGACGTGGTTTAATTGTATTTTTACCCTGGCAAATCATATTTATAAGTTTCTATAGCTTTTTTTCTTCCTGTGGTATGAATATTGCTACAGATGTCTTTTTCAGTTAAGTTTGATCACATTATATGGAATGTGGGGATGGTCACAGTATTTAAATACAAACACAAACCACACTTGGAAAACATTTCATACAATACGTTAAACTTGAAATTATTTGGTGCTTCAGAGGACTGCACTTACATGATTTCAGTTCCATAAACTTTCATTCACAACCAGAGCATGGAATTTGCAGGAGAAATTCTTTGCTTATATCAACCCTACTTGAAAAATCATCTCCAAGGAAAACAAACCAGAAGTTAATTTGTAGAATTTATTTTTATCTTCAAGTTACAAGTAAATGTTATACCGGTTTGAGATTTCATTCCATTCAGACCCTCACAGGCATCCTTAATACTAATACATTGAGTCTGACAATATGAAAGGTACGTTTAGGATAGCAGGGAAAATCCTGCCTGTCCAGGCTAGTGGATAGAGCCTTTTAATGTGTATATGCAATTGTGTGCTGAAACACAGCTACTGGCACCTAAGTGAGAATGTTCCCGTCCAGAGGAAGTCAACAAAGCACAGCGTTCTTCTTACAGCTCAAATCATCTTCTAAAAGCTGCTGCAGCACGACTATAGGAAGTACCTTGTCTTTGAACACAGAGGCCAAACAGTGCTAAAAAGGGAAATGGAACATATGGTAATAAACTCTCGGAAGCTTTGATGCCGGGTTGTAATCAGCAAGCAGGCAGGGTGAGGGAGGCACTGGCAACCATGAACTCTCCCCCAAGGGCCTCATTAACAAGGCCAACTGTACCGCCGCGGAGGAAAACAGTATCGCACACTCAGACCCTAGATTTTCTGTGGCTGGAAGAAGCCTTAATTGGAAGGAAAGAAAACTTCCACAAGAGTCTGCAAGAAAAACCACTGGCCGAGTAGCACCTTTACCATAAATGTCTCTCTTACACTGTTGGTGGGAATGCAAACTAGTACAGCCACTATGGAGAACAGTGTGGCGATTCCTTAAAAAACTGGAAATAGAACTGCCTTATGACCCAGCAATCCCACTGCTGGGCATACACACCGAGGAAACCAGAACTGAAAGAGACACGTACCCCAATGTTCATTGCAGCACTGTTTATAAAAGCCAGGACATGGAAGCAACCTAGATGTCCATCAGCAGATGAATGGATAAGAAAGCTGTGGTGCATAAACACAATGGAGTATTACTCAGCCATTAAAAAGAATACATTTGAATCGGTTCTAATGAGGCAGATGAAACTGGAGCCTATTATACAGAGTGAAGTAAGCCAGAAAGAAAAACACCAATACAGTATACTAATGCATATATATGGAATTTAGAAAGATGATAACGATAGCCCTGTATGCGTGACAGCAAAAGAGACACAGATGTATAGAACAGTCTTTTGGACTCTGTGGGAGAGGGAGACGGTGGGATGATTTGGGAGAATGGCATTGAAACATGTATGATATCATACATGAAATGAATCTCCAGTCCAGGTTCGATGCATGATACAGGATGCTTGGGGCTGGCGCACTGGGATGACCCAGAGAGATGGTACGGGGAGGGAGGTGTGAGGGGTATTGTAAAGTAATTAACCTCCAATTAAAATAAATACATTTATATTTTTAAAAATGTCTCTGTATATTTTGAAATGAGCTTCCAGAAAGTTTATTTTCACTCAGTGTTGTGTGTAGAGCACTGACTGTAAAGGATCAAAGTTTTGCTATTTGGCTACTCCTAGCTCTCACCATAGGAGAAGGCAATGGCACCCCACTCCAGTACTCTTGCCTGGCAAATCCTATGGATGGAGGAGCTGGTGGGCTGCCGTCCATGGGGTCACGATGAGTCGGACACGACTGAGCAACTTCACTTTCACATTTCACTTCCATACGTTGGAGAAGGAAATGGTACCCACTCCAGTGTTCTTCCCTGGAGAATCTCAGGGACGGGGGAGCCTGGTGGGCTGCCATCCATGGGGTCGTGAAGAGTCAGACACGACTGAGTGACTTCACTTTCACTTTTCACTTTCATGCATTGGAGAAGGAAATGGCAACCCACTCCAGTGTTCTTGCCTGGAGAATCCCAGGGACGGGGGAGCCTGGTGGGCTGCCATCTATGGGGTCGCACAGAGTCGGACACGACTGAAGCGACTCAGCAGCAGCAGCAGGAGCAGCTCTCACCATAGTGGTGGTGGGACGTCACACTTCAGTTTCTCCATAGGTGGAATGAGATTGGGAGCCTTGAACATGGGAGGTGGTGTGTCTTGCCGGAGTATTCTCCAGGCTTCTCCTACAATTCCCCTAAAATCCTCCTCTCTGAAAGAGCACTGATGTTCAGACTTTTTTTTCCTACAAGGATGAGAAGATCACTGGGTGAATTCATGGACACTGCCAAGACAGCGTGTCTGTATTTCCTTTTCAATCACAAAAGACTTTCTTACGTACAAGTAGTTCTGAAGAGCACGTATGTCCCTATATGTTGTCTGTCTTCCATCACATCAACTCCCATCCCCCTTCTTCCTTTCTCTTCCTCCTCTTCAGCTGCTTCTTCTAGCTTATTCTTGTTAATGATGGATTTTCAAAATTCTTGGTGCTATATGCTAAAGATACCCATTAAAAATAAGATATAGAAAGGTTCCAGGCAGTGTCATATCACTGGTTCTGTCAAATGTTTTAATTACAGAAGCCTTTAGTTATCCAATCACTATCATATTTACTGTTTGTGTATGCTTTTTTTTTTTTTTGCTTGTTTGTTTTGTTTTTACCTAGCACTTAACTGTTTGTCAACTTGAATGTGCTTTTCTTTCAGCTTCTTTAATAACAATAATTATTATTATTCAGCAGTTATTACTATTCTGTGCCTCTTTCAACCTTTAAATACAAAATCAAAATTAATCATTAAAATAAGTCTTTGGCATAAATATTATTGTCTTCCTTGTATAATGAAACTGAAGCTCCTATAAGCTCTATGTCACAGAGTTAGTAAGCGACAGACTGGGTTAATAGGCAGTTGCCTGAAATGTGTGACTTTCTATTAAACCAAACAACCTTTTCTCTCAGAGTGTCTGGAAAGATTTTAAGATCTCAAGAAGAATTGATTGTAACTTGCCTGGAGTGAGAGGACCACTGAAGATCCTTGCAGAGATGTAAGTTGATGCTGTATGTCTACCAGATATTAGAGATACCAGCAGCCATACTATTTACTGTAAAATACTGAGTAGCGTGTGAAAAGATGGTCAAGAAGTCAAGAGAGACAGGCTCTATACTTATTTCCATGGGTAGTGAATTTGAGCAAGTCTCTAGCCAGTTTGCTATAACCAGTGCGTTCTCTTGGCAAAACGCTGTTAGCCTTTGCCCTGCTTCATTCTGTACTCCAAGGTCAAATTTGCCTGTTACTCCAGGTGTTTCTTGACTTCCTACTTTTGCATTCCAGTCCCCTATAATGAAATGGACACGTGGACGTCACCAGATGGCCAACACCAAAATCAAATTGATTGTACTCTTTGCAGCCAAAGATGGAGAAGCTCTATACACTCAGCAAAAACGAGACCAGGAGCTGACTGCAGGTCAGATCATGAACTACTTATTGCCAAAATGAGACTTAAATTGAAGAAAGTGGGGAAAACCACTAGACCACTCAGGTATGACCTAAATCAAATCCCTTATGATTATACAGTGGAAATGACAAATAGGTTTAAGGAACTAAATCTGATAGACAGAGTGCCTGATGAACTATGGATGGAGGTTCATGACATTGTACAGGAGACAGGAATCAAGACCATCCCCAAGAAAAAGAAATGCAAAAAAGCAAAATGGCTGTCTGAGGAGGTCTTACAAATAGCTGTGAAAAGAAGAGAAGCGAAAAGCAAAGGAAAAAAGTAAAGATATAAGCACCTGAATGCAGAGTTCCAAAGAATAGCAAGGAGAGATAAGAAAACCTTCCTCAGTGATCAATGCAAAGAAATGGAAAACAACAGAATGGGAAAGACTAGAGATCTCTCCAAGAAAATTAGAGATGCCAAGGGAACATTTCATGCAAAGATGGGCTCAATAAAGGACAGAAATTGTAGGGACCTAACAGAAGCAGAATATATTAAGAAGAGATGGCAAGAATACACAGAAGAACTGTACAGAAAAGTTCTTTATGACCCAGATAATCATGATGGTGTGATCACTCATCTACAGCCAGATATCCTAGAATGTGAAGTAAAGTGGGCCTTAGGAAGCATCACTACAAACAAAGCTAGTGGAGGTGATGGAATTTCAGTTGAACTACTTCAAGTCCTAAAAGATGATGCTGTGAAAGTGCTGCACTCAATATGCTAGCAAATTTGGAACACTCAGCAGTGGCCACAGGACTGGAAAAGGTCAGTTTTCATTCCAATCCCAAAGAAAGGCAATGCCAAAAATTGCTCAAACTACTGCACAATTGCACTCATCTCACACACTAGTAAAGTAATGCTCAAAACTCTCCAAGCCAGGCTTTAACTATATGTGAACCGAGAACTTCCAGATGTTCAAGCTGAATTTAGAAAAGGCAGAGGAATCAGAGATCAAATTGCCAACATCCACAGGATCATCGAAGAAGCAAGAGATTCAGAAAAACATCTACTTCTGCTTTATTGACTATGCCAAAGCCTTTGACTGTATGGATCACAATAAACCATGGAAAATTCTGAAAGAGATGGGAATACCAGACCACCTGACATGCCTCTTGAGAAACCTGTAAGCAGTTCAAGAAGCAACAGCTGGAACTGGACATGAAACAACAGACTGGTTCCAAATAGGAAAAGGAGTATGTCAAGGCTGTATATTGTCACCCTGCTTATTTAACTTATATGCAGAGTATATCATGAGAAATACTGGGCTGGAGGAAGCACAAGCTGGAATCAAGATTGCTGGGAGAAACATCAATAACCTTGGAAATGCAGATGACACCACCTTTATGGAAGAAAGTGAAGAAGAACAAAAGAGCCTCTTGATGAAAGTGAAAGAGAGGAGTGAAAAAGTTGGATTAAAGCTCAACCTTCAGAAAACTGATATCATGGCATCTGGTCCCATCATTTTGTGGCAAATAGATGGGGAAACAGTGGAAACAGTGGCTAACTTTATTTTTTGGGCTCCAAAATCACTGCAGATGGTGATTGCATCCATGAAATTAAAAAGTGCTTACTCCTTGGAAGGCAAGTTATGACCAACCTAGACAGCATATTAAAAAGCAGAGACATTACTTTGCCTATAAAGGCCTGTCTAGTCAAGGCTATGGTTTTTCCAGTAGTCATGTATGGATGTGAGACTTGGACTCTAAAGAAAGCTGAGCACGGAAGAATTGATGCTTTTGAACTGTGGTGTTGGAGAAGACTCTTGAGAGTCCCTTGGACTGCAAGGAGATCCAACCAGTTCATCCTAAAGGATATCAGTCCTGGGTGTTCATTGAAAGGATTGATGTTGAAGCTGAAACTCCAACACTTTGGCCACATGATGAGAAGAGCTGGCTCATTTGAAAAGACCCTGATGCTCGAAAGACTGAGGGCAGGAAGAGAAGAGGACGACAGAGGATGAGATGGTTGGATGCATCACTGACTCAATGGACATGAGTTTGGATATACTCCGGGAGTTGGTAATGGACAGGGAGGCCTGGCATGCTGCGGTTCACGGGGTCACAAAGAGTCGGACGCGACTCAGCTACTGAACTGACTGTCTAGCCAGTTTGCCCTCCTATTCCTCCTCTGT
>SJYT01027891.1:20198-50728 GCA_006410635.1 Cephalophus harveyi | reverse complement strand
AGAGACAGACACGATTTACCAGGCATGCATGTACCTTCAATTGCATTCCTCACATGCTGGTTTCTGTCAGGCAAAAAAGAATGTCTCTTGTATCATTGGAGAAGCAAAATGGTTGTAGTAGTTTGGCTTACTCCTGTAACAAAGTACCATAAATGTAGTGGGCTAAAACAACACAGATTTCATATTTTACAGTTTGGAGACCCAAAATCAGAAATGGATCTCACTGGGCTAAAATTAAGGGGTTCGTAGGGCTGCACATTCTGGAACCTCTGAGAGAAAATCCACTTGCTTTTTTCCCCAGTTCTAAAGATTGCCCACATTCCTTGTCTCGTGGCCCTCTTTAATAATCAAAACCTGTAATTTTGTTTAGTTGTCTTTACATTAATGCCGTCCCCCTGGCCCTAATTCTTACGCTTCTTTTTTTTCCCATTTAAGGACCCTTGTGATTGCATTGGGCCATTCAGATAGTCCAAGATAATCTATTTTAATACCTGAAGTTTAGCAATCTTAGTTCCATCCGCAATCTTGACATAAAATGTATCCATAGGTTCCAGGAGTTAATATACGGAACATTTTGGGGGGCCATTATTTTGCCTACCATAGTGATGTACAAGGAAAGAAATGAAACAACACAGGTTTTTATTTATATAGATCTGGTTTAGGATTTTCACTTTTATCATTTATGTTCTTTATCTGTGACATTGTACAAGATTTATAATTTCTCTTAGACTTTGAGTATGCATATGTACCATAAACAAACCAAACAAGCTATTACAAAGATTATAAAGATATGTGCAACACATGGCAAATCTTTAATAAATGAAGCCTGTTATAATTATTCAAAAAGTTACCAATATTTCAGCTTATATTTCTATAGGATCAGTTTATGTGCATCCAGTGAAGCAAATGTTTGGCTCTGTGGCATCTTTCAAACAATTCACATAAATTGCATATCAAGCATCATAATAAGTGAAGTGAAGTGAAGTCGCTCAGTCATGTCAGACTCTTTGCATAATAATGCCACCCAAATTAATATCCAAAATGCAGATGCCATATTTATTGTGAACTTTAAAGATCCAATTAATGACATTTTTAAAACACTCAAAGTGTAATATAACAGTTTGTTTCCAGGTGATTTAAATGTAAAAAAAATCTAACTTGTGAAACCAGAGAGATTATTAAAGCAATTAACTGAAGTTGAAGAATGATTTAACAAGGTGTTCATGAGAGGGGAAGAAATAGTATGCTAATCACAATTATATAACTAGTTGAAGTGGGATGGAAAGTAATTTTTCTTGAATTATTTGCTGTCACAGATTAAGTATGCATTTTCTGGAAATTGCTGATTTCTGATTTCAGCATTTTTTGGTTCATATGAAATTGTCATTATTTTCACTGCTCATTTGAAATCAAAGGAAAAAATTTGGGGGGATATTAGTTAATGCTTTTCATTTTCTAGTATACATCACATAGCATTATAGCTATGCTTTTTGATATAGGAGAAAATAACAATGAAAGTAATTACACAATATAGTAGAAACAAAGAGAAAATAATTTTGGGAAAAAGTTACATATCTGGTGATATGTTAGTGATAATATATCTGATGTTTCTTAATGTTAGTCAAGAAGCTTGATATAGCTTTCTCAACTCCATCTTCTCTCCTTAATTCATTCACTATTAGTTTTTCTTTATCTGACTTTTCTGTACTTCTTATCGAATTATGTTATAGCACAGTATTGTTTAGATTCACCCTCAAGTAGTTTCTAAATATTACAGCTTTTACATATAAGGCCATGTCTTAATCACATGGGGTTTTTTAAACCCTCTCCTTCATAGTAGCTTGGACTTCTTCCTGAACATACTGACACCCAGTAAATCCTAGCTGAATCAAAGTAGATCACTGAATCACATAGAGATGAAAGATGTGCAATAATAGAGCCATGAGACACAGATAAATAAAAACAGGCTATAACTCAAAAGACGGGACATTTTATTTTATTTGGTTTGGAACTTGGTTTTATAAAATGTGTTAGTACTTTAAATCCTCTAATCCTTGAGGAGCTACCTACACTTCAGCTGCTGGTAAAGTGTATCAGAGAATTCTCCAGGGCCATTAACATACTGTATACCTAGCCAGGTCTTTGGCCATCAACCCGTGAGGGGTCTTGTATTCTGAAGAATTTGGTGGGAACATTTGTAATCTCATCTGTAAGAACTACTCCAGTCCCTCTATCTTAAACCCGGAGCATTTTGGTGCATTGGCTGGGCTCCCATGATTTTCGCTTACAGACAGTTTTCTGTTTGGCCAAAGAGAGGTCGCCTATGCAACTTTTCCAAACCTACTGCCACAATTCATGCAAAGATGTGCTTTTCAGAGACAACATCAAAAAATAATAATAAAGAATCAGGATGCATCCAAGCAAAGCATTCACTCTCAAATGGATATTATCATTCCTTGCTGCTACTGTGTGTATTTGTAGAACCTCTCTGGCCTCTGGATTCATGTAAGTTTTCAATTTAGTAATCTCCTATTTAGTAATTGGAAGGAAAGTATCCTAAGCCGCCACCTCAGATACTCCATTATGGTGCTCACATTGCCTTTTAAGTTGACTTTTAAGTATATGTCTATGCCTGTCTCATTGCATCATCTGTTTGAGAGGGAGGAGAAAAAAGAAGTCTTCAAATTAGGAAACCACTCCCCCCAAAAAATGAAAAAATCACCCTCTCATAAGAGACAGCCTTAGGGTTTGCTCATACCATGGAAAATCTCTACCTGTGGCAGCAAGGCAAGGTTTGTCTACATTATCAGTGCCATCTCCTTCTCTTCCCCTGGATGAGGGCGGGGTTCTCCTCTAGACTCTTTAAGCTACTATCAATACATAGTAGAATTCTGCGTTACCTTTTAACCCAAATGAAGACTATGTGCAACAACTCAATCCAGAAGCCCTTTAAATTCATCACTTGGGTTTTTATTGACTAATCTACACTTTCCTCCACCCAAATTTGGGAAGAAGGGACACACATTTTTCAGTAAGAAGAAAAGAGGTAATGATAAATATTTTGAACCAAAAAAAATTGCTGTTCCTTAAACTATAGAGCTGCATGAGGGAAACATTTTAAATGATGTATTTTACTAAGTGCATGAGCCACCTTATTTGGCCACATAAATAACTATTTGAAGAAAGCATCTTTAGCTCAGTATTAATGATTAATTTGAAAATTTTATTCTATTATTTATTAAGTACTTACTTTCTCTCAGGTACTGTTTTGTATACTAAAAAAATTGCAATTAACAAAACAAAAAAATTGTTGGAACAGGAGTTTATGTGTTAATTGAGCAAGATAAATTATAAATAAAGAGAATGCACAGTGAATTATTTTTGAAGATGGTGATAAGGATTACGAGTTAAAATCAAGCAGAAGAAAAAGAAACAGAATGTCAGCATCAAGAGAAAAGCTTGCAATCTTATGGAGGTTTATTGAGGGCAAGTTTTACTGAGAAAGTGAATATCTGAGCAAAACATAGATGAAATATATGAATATATACAAGAGTGAAATGCCAGAATGAAGAGCATTACCAACCACTATAGATAATAACAATGAAAGATGTAAGAATAATAGTCATGATGATGACAATGATAATGAAAAATTTCTTACAGAACCCAGGTCCATGTTCATCTAGAGTTTGTTCTCAGAATCACCACTTTATTAATAACAGTATGCATCATTTTTTGTTTGATAATTAATAAGTGACTGAAATTTTAAAATTCAGCAATCCTTAAATAATATCTGAATTTAGTTTGGTGGTAACTAATGTTCTGAATACTAATTAGTGATTTAATGTAAAAGACTGATTTCTTAAAGAACCTTTGACTTCAGTACTTAAGACATACAGCTTCCACTCTAATTTCTAAAAAGGCAGATGAGTGCAGATCACCTGCAGAGCAGGTAGTGGAAGTCCAAGTCTAAATATTACAAGGAGGATGGCAGATACTGTCTCTTTTTATATTTCACATTCTCTCTCCATTTAACCTCATCTGATTTACTAAAAACAGCTCACTCAAGCGATATATGGATTATCTAACCAAAGATATCAGTTTTCTAGTGCTTTGATGGGTTTTTGTTGTTCAATTGCTAAGTTATGTCCATGCAGTCTTCCTATGGACTATCGCACACCAGGCTTCCCTGTCCTTCACTACCTCCCAGAGTTTGCTCAAATTCATGTTCATTGAGTAGGTGATGCTATCTAACCATCTCATCCTCTGCCGCCCCCTTCTCCATTTTCCTTCAATCTTTCCCAGCAACAGAGTCTTTTCCAATGAGTCAGCTCTTCTCATCAGGTGGCCAAAGTATTGGAGGGTTTTAAATGTCTTCAAAATATTCTGCTTTGATATTTCAGTAAACATTATCCTATACTGAGTGAATTGGGAGACATAAATTATTGTATTTTCCACCTTTGTCCTTTCCAGGGCCATGAAATCTCCACACTTAAAAATAAAAAATCCATTATCTGTCACTAAAACTTTAACAGGTAATAGGAAAAAAAGAAAATTAATGGCTGGAACCCACATTCAATGACAAGAACTTTACATGTATTACTTCATTTT
The DNA here is from genome assembly GCA_006410635.1 of Cephalophus harveyi. Taxonomy (NCBI): domain Eukaryota; kingdom Metazoa; phylum Chordata; class Mammalia; order Artiodactyla; family Bovidae; genus Cephalophus; species Cephalophus harveyi. The sequence continues at coordinate 46,120 of SJYT01027891.1, read as the reverse complement.
AATCATAACTAGAAAGACAAAAATACTTTATGAATTATTTTCTTCATTTATAGCTAAGAAAAAATTAGATTTAAGGAATATAAATTACTAGTGCAAATTCACAGAACTAAAAGTCAAGATAGAAGTCTATCATATTTGTATAATCTCCTCTGCATACCTAAAAACATTGTGACTGGGGATTTAAATAGTATCCAGAGTTGTACAGCTAATGAGTGACAGAGCTACATAGTGCTGAATGAAAAAAAATTCAAGTTAAGAGCAATTTTATGTGTTCTATGCAGTGACTTTACTGAAAGACTATAGCCCAGGAGGCAGACTCTCAGATAGCTCTGAGGAACTGCTCTGAAGAGGCGGGGAAGGAGTCAGGAAACATACACATTTCTTTTGCTGGGAAAAAATATGTAGTCAAGCATGAAAAGGATACTGCTAATCAAAAAGCACAGCAATCTCAAGTTAATTTTTTAGTGCTTTTCTGTGTATGGGAAGACGCAAGAACCTGGGGTCATTGAAATTTTTCCTTAGATGTATGTCTTTACTATCTAGGGACCATATCTCTAAAGCACAAAGTGTTTCCTGGTTTTCTCCATCTTGAATTATTCTAAGGGCACATCGTCAATGAGCAACTGCAGTAGGTTGCTACTTAATACTTGAAGAGCTGGAATTGAGGGCAACATTCTTTGTTTTACAGTGCTCCCTGTTGCTCATAAACTCCACCAAGGTTGGCAAAGCATTTTATGACCAGTGTTTCCCCTGATGCTAGGAATGTCCATTTCTATGTTCAGTGAGAATTTCATGTACTGTATAGGGATAAGGCACTTAGAATTTCTCTGGGTCCTCACTCTTTCTAGCCTATTATAAGTCAGGAAATGTTTCTTCCATGTTGCTTCATCCCACATCTAGAGTTGCACTATTGCAATTAATTTTATAGACAACTGCATATATAATCAATGGCCTCAAGACTTTTAGCTTTCATTAGGCTTTTTTTTTTTTTGAGACTTGGTTACTCACTGGGTAATGCAAGAAATAGCAATCTTGCAAAATAAGCAAGTTATAAGTAATATAGCTAGTAGTGTTAATAAGGTTATAGTAAGTCAGAGAGAGATAAAGCATAAATAATCTGAAAACAACAAAGAACGAACAAGTTAAAATGATGATTATTATAATTATTTGCAATCTGGATTGTAATAAGCCACCAACTTCAGAAGGGTGTTGTGGGATCAAGTAGAGAAAAATACATAAATGTTTTATCTGCATTTACAAAGGTATGTTTCATTAACTTGCTGCAAGTCATAATTTTGTAGAAGGTTTCCTCATGTCTAAGAAACGCATATTAAAAGCCAATAACATTTAGAGCTACCCAGGTGGATCAGTGGGTAAAGAATCTGTCTGCTATGCAGGAGAAGCAGCTTTGTTCCTGGGTGAGGAAGATCCCCTGGAGGAGAGCATGGTAACCCACTGCAGTATTCTTACCTGAAGAATCCCAGGAGCAGAGGAGCCTGATGAGCTATATAGTCCATAGGGTCACAGAGTCGGACACAACTGAAGCAAATGAACAAGCATGTATGCAAGAAACAAATATTAAAAGCCAGTAATATTTTAGGCAAAAGTTATAAAATTATAAACTATATTAATCAGTTTGTTCAGTCCCATGTAATCAAGTTTTGCTGATTTTTTGATTAGTAATTTATGAAGACATCAAATTCTCCATTAGAGTTTTAGAATCTCTTACCCAGTTCAGCAGTACGATCTAAAAGTCATCAGAAACCTATATTTGTCAAAAATTCATCTAAATGAATCTTCTTGAAGATCTTTATTTTTGGAAAAGCATCAGAGTAAAACAATAATTGTCTATAAATGATTAAATACTTAAAATGGATTGCTAAAAGATCTGACTACAATAAAATTAACAAAGAAATTTGATTACTTCTCTGACATACATTTTAAGACATAATATTTTAAGATAATAATTATAATTATGGCTGATAATATACCAGGATTTATCCAAAATTTAGTAATTTCATATAATAGTATTTACCCATCCAATATACCTAAGCAGGTTTATCATCACTCATTTGACAATGTTCCCCATGTAATTTAACATAAACAAACCTAGCAAGTTTAGTACCTCTCTTTGAGATGTTTCAAGAGTCTTCTTTTTGCCAAAGTCTTGGCTCCCTGTCCATCAATGTTGAATAGAAATATAGAGACAGAGTTTGGAGGAAATAGAAAGAGTAGCTTTATTCTTCTGCCAGACAAAGGGAAGAATACAGCAGGTTACCACCTCAAGATCTGTGCCCCACCATGGGGAGCCTGAGGGGATTATATAAAGGGGGCCTACAGTCCAGGGTATATGATAAGGAACAAAATAGTGAGAGTCTTGCATCTTCCTCTTGAATTATTTCAAAACAGTCAGGTAGCTCCTAATTGGGTCCATTTGTCTCTGGTTTATTGATCTGCGATCTTCTTTCTGAAATGCAAAAAATTTAAAAAGGATGGACTATTACAAGGGAGAGCAGGGAATGTGAGCACCAGATACAGGATGTAATCTACATAGGGTTAAGGGGCAGAGGTGCAAGATGTAAATCATGCTGAGTTGGAGGCAAGTTGACAGGTTCAGGATGTGTTTTGCATGTTGTCAAGGAGTGATAAAGAATCTGCCTGCCAACGCAGGAGATGGTAAGAGATGTGAATTTGATCCCTGTGTCAGGAAGACCCCTTGGAGTAGGAAATGGCAACCTGATCCATTATGCTTGCCTGGAGAATCCCATGGACAGAGAAGCCTGGAGGCTAAAGTCCATATGGTTGCACAGAGTCAGACACGACTTAACACATAGACCCACATATATTAAGCCTTCAAAAGTTTACATATGACTTTCAACAAAGGCCCTCTTTCTAATCACACAAGTCAGTCTCAAGCCAGTTTACCATTAAAGGGGAAAAAAAAAAAAAAAAAAAAAACCACTACATTTTTATTAGCTCCTGAATATTAGCTCCACATACTATATGGGCTCAAGCAACCCTAGTTCTCCTTTATTGTGATTAATTAATATCGCTTGGTGGGTGGGGCAGGTAGATCTGTCTTTTTATTTTTTAATAATACCAGGCAGGGAAAGTATTCCTCAGTGAGACATACTGTCCATCCCCACAATATAACCAGGCAAAATAGATGTAGCCAACTTAAATATACCAATTGCTAACAAACTTTTATCTCAATTTTATTAACTCTTATACCTTTAACTTAGCCTCCATTAGGACTCCACTAGCAAATTCTAGTCTTTCAAGTCATCTCAGAAATTTCCTTTCCAACTTGTGGCCATTTTATCTATTTTTAAATAAAAACTTTGGGGCCCACAGTGAGGGGTTAAGCCCTTTTGTCAATCTTTATCTTGATTAACCCTGTTAACCATTGCCCCAAACAATTGCTGTTGAGATATTCTGGTGTAATTTTTTTTCTGTCATTTAAGTTTTTCTAAATTGGGATAATTAGAGCAAACTTGTTTGGGGCACTTTGATTTTAAGGGGGGACTAATAGGGTATCACTTTGGTCCATTCAATCTTAGGTAGATTTGTATCAAAACTTTTGTTTTAATCTCATTAATGTCTATTTTACTTATCTCATTTCTTAATAACAACATAAAGATTTCCATCCTGTTGGGTTGAGTCCCTTTAAAATTACCACCTTCTTAAGAAGTTTCTTGACTTTCCCCTCAGCATCCTCTAATTCCTTTGTTAATCAACTTAATTAACACTTATTGACCTAATGTTTATATTATTGTATGTAATACTATTGAGGGGAAGCTGAGTCCACAAATAAGACATCCAGAACGGTTTTTTTTTTTTTTTTTTTTGCAGGGGGAGTTAATTTGTTTTAGATTAAGGGAGTTCTTGAAGTTAGCTATTATATATCTTTATATCCACCTTTGATTTTGTCTTTCCATAGATACCAAAAGGCAACTGCTTACAATGAGAGTTCTCTAAACTTTACCAGTTTAGAAATTTCTCCAATTTAAAGGATCCATCGTCTGGTCACTGATGACTAGCATATTAATAGCAACTCTATTCAATAAATTCATGTGATGGTCCCACAAGAGGGTGCCAAGGAGGTAGCCTGCACAAGATTCAGAAAGTTTATTTCCCTAATTAGTCTAAGTAAATGTCTTCATTGTATAGGCAGATATAATCAAGATTGAAATAGATAAAGGTCTCTATCTGGGACCCCTTATGACAAATTTCATTTAGGGATGATATGGCTAGACAAAAAGGCTTCTTAAAATCTCAGTCTATTTGATTTGCTGCCAAATGTATACTGCATGTTTATCTTTCTGATGGTAGAGACCAAGCTTTCAAAACGCAGAGTAAGATGCCTAAGAAGATCAGGTAGAACATTTACAGCTCAAAGGCATAATGCAAGCTCATCTTAGAAGAGCTTTCATTCCCTTAAGGTGAAAATTTTGAAAAGATGTTTTATCAAGACTGCTATCTCTAACTGCATATGAAAAAAACAGTCAAAAAAAAAAAAAAACCCATCTTAGCATTTTTAGGGTGATATTTTCTTAGTTTCTAATTAAGACATTACTTGAAAGCATAAACTCCCTACATATCATAATGAACCTGGCTGGGGTTGTTAATCTGAGGCTGGAATCTGTCATCATTACTTTTTTTTGTTTTGAAAGCCTTGTTTCCCATTCTGGGGTTGTTTTGTAGAGATAAAATCACTACTGATAATTGTGTAATGGGTTGATATGCTATTGTGGACTTCATTCTTCTAGGTGTCACCCTAGAATCATTTCAGCTCTTTTATGTGTTTCTTCTAAGATGACCTTAGATGGCTTGGAGCACTGGGTAGATGAATTTTTGTACACATCCTCAGCCTAGAGTGATTTTAGTTGATGAGTGGGTTTCTTTATAAGACCACTTTAGTAAGTTTCTCAGTTGCCTGAAAAAGCCATAGCCAGTTGGGAGGACATGTGTGCCTTTTCTTTAGAGCTGGGAGTGCTTATTTGGTATCTTCTTTTCTTAAAACTCTATTAAAGTAGCCAAATTGAGAAAAGACATCAGGTCAGCCTCCTATCTAATTCACCCAGTTCAAACTACCTCAGTGTCTCCTAAGTGAGCAAAATCTTCCCTGTGTTTTCTCAACTGATGTAACCCAGATATCTCTTCTTCAAGATAAGTTGAAAGAAAGCCTGCTTCTCACAGCAAGAAATTTATCTGATGCTGAATAAAACAGGATTGTCAACAAATTATAGGAGACCCAAGACCAGGGTTCAGTTCAGTTCAGTTGCTCAGTCGTGTCCGACTCTTTGCAACCCCATGAATCGCAGCACGCCAGGCCTCCGACTCCTCCAAATTCGCATGGGCTTGCCAAGAAGGCAATTGGGGCCCTTTTTGGTACCAAGGCTTTGGAGACTCACACAGTTCAGGTTAAGGAGCTAAGTCTTCTGTGGGTTGCGAAGAGTCAGACACAACTGAGCACGTGCGCGCAAACACACACACACACACACACACAGGAAGATACAAGAATCTGGAGTCATTACAACTTTCCCTTAGATATGCATCTTAACTTAGATATGCATCTTAATGATCTAGAGACTTGAGTGTCCGAAGAATGTTTCCTGTTTTTCTCTATTCTGAATTCTCTTCAGGGCTCACTGTCATGAGCAACTGAAGCCTTATAGAACTGGAATGACAGGGAACATTTTTTGCTTTATTTTGGTATTGAGCCCCAGATCACATGTATTATCCAAGACATCAAGCTGTCTCTAATGTAGTCTGAAAATACAGGAAAAAGATTATTTCAATGGCAATTAGGGAAAATCAATTATTCAAGGTATTTGGTGACTTAGGGCCCATCCACCGAGTGCACTGTGAGGCAATACAAAGTCAACCCTCACATAAATGGTACGAGTACCACATACCAGGATATTGGAAATGGAATATGCTGAGATGGTTTTGTGGTTAAAGTGTAGTTTAATGGAGCCTGAAACATGGGGGAAAGTTTCATATTGAGGAAAACTGAGAACCAGGGGGGAAAATGACATAAAATAGCCACAGGGCAAAGGCTGGTACTCAAAATGCATAACAAAGCAATGCAAGGGTCCTGAAAGAAGAGAGTGTCGGCCTTGCAGCTTTCCCACTGCCAGCCCTGCTTAACATTGATGGAATAATTATTGGAGCCCAATTACAGAGTAAGTCACAGTGATTTATTATGCTCTACAACCAGCACTGAATCAACCTGTCTCAGTAGCTGTAAGTCTGCATAAAGTTTTAATTACGAACATAAGTTGGTCAGAGCATATGGAGAAAAATGGATTATGAATTTATGATGCAGTGAATTTTCCTGCTGAGTGGCTCTTCCCTTGATCAGGGCCTGATGACAGGATGACAAAAAGGCACGTAGGAGAAGCCAGATGCTTGACAAAGCATCCCCTACATTTTAAAAGAGGGACTGGGGGCCAGAGTTATAGGGGTATATCAGAGGGACTGCCAAGGGACCTCAGCATGATTTTTGGCATTCAATGTGAAGAGATCATTCATTGGAAAAGACCCTGATGCTGGGAAAAATTGAAGGCAAAAGGAGAAGAGGGCAGCAGAGGGTGAGATGGTTAGCTAGCATCATAGACTCAATGGACATAAATTTGAGCAAACTCCAGGAGATAGAGGAGGAGAAGAGTCTCGTGTGCTATAGTTCATGGAGTCACAAAGAGTTGGACATGACTTAGAGGCTGAACGACACAACAACAGAAATCCTGACCTCAGGTGAGACATAGCTCCCAGGACTGTGATGCGACAGGTTCCTCGAGGTTGGCATATGACAGGATAGATTGAGCCATGGAATGGTCTTGGCTTGTTTAGCAATTCTTTCAACATTCTTTATATAAGAGAATTCTTTAAATTGATGAGATATTCAGTATATTTTTTTTTTTAGGCTCAATAAGCACTTACTGAGACTGTATTATGTGTGAGATATCCAACGACCAGTCTGCATGGGGTGCAGAGGCCTGAGTGCTTGGTACACCTAGGGACTGGTTTGCAGGGTCAATACAGTACAGAACTCCCAGAAGGAGTGGTTGAGTCTCTGATTGCATGACACATCAACTTCTCCCTCTGTTCCTTCCTCCTTCCTTTATTTCTCCCCAAATGTGTTGATCTATAAACCTCCTTCAGGTTAATTGCCATCTGAGTTGGCTTTCCAGGGAGGCTGACCCTCAAAACAGCATCTTAATGGTAGACACCTCAATTTCTTGCGTGAGAACTCAGAACCTTATGTACAATTTGATAAAATGGAAAAACATATTCATTAGTTCTTGTACCCATTAATCATGTATTTATTCAAGTACATTTTATTACAGCACTTATCATGTAGTGGGTGCTGTGCTAGGCTTTGTGAGAACAGTAATAAAAGAAAGTTTAACACTGAAACAATGCTCAGGACAGTAGGGAAGATAGACAAATAAACCATAACTGCTTAGCATGGTAAAGAGTATGGTACAGTCAGGCACAGGGAGCTGCGGGAATGCAAAGAAGGAATACCCACCTCAATATGGTTATTGGAGAGAGTCAAAGAAGTCTCTGAAAATAGGAGCAGTTGACTCAAGTAGGAGTGTGGACCATATGTGCTTCTGGCTGATCACACGCTGAGGGAGATAATCAGCAAGGAAAGAGGACAGGCTTTGCCAGCTGGTCCTACAGCTGAGTGGATGCTCACATATGCACAGACAGGCAGAAGGCCCTGAACCAACATTCCAGAAAAGTGCCACCCACCTCCTCTGGCTGTCCATCTGTGACTTACCTTGACTTTCAGGTCCAATTTCTCCTGGACTGAATTTGTAACAACCACAGTGTGTAATTGACACCCCCAGCCCCTGGATTATGCAGAAAGATTGTCTTGTCCAAACCTAATAAGCAAGGAAGTTGACAATCACCACAGCAAGGTCACTAAACATGTGTGATTAAATAGTGTGAATGCCTCCAAACATCCAAGGCAAGAATTGCACATGGTTATTGACACTAATCTCTGCCTAAAGGGCTCACTTGGTAAGGTTAAACACCTGTCATGATTCTCAGATCAACCACTTCTTCACAGTCCAAATTTAAGCTGATGATAAATTAATAAATAGAATTTAGTTTAAAACTGCAACCTCCCTTTTAATTTTGGCAGCTTGAGGGATATGCTCCTAATTTATTTTTTTTAATCTTTAAAATTATTTCATAATGAAGCCAACCTGATCCTCTTCCTCTCTCTGAATACATGTATATGTACCAGGAAGATGCCCTGGAGTAGGAAATGACAGCCCATTCCAGTATTCTTGCCTGGAAAGTTCCATGAACAGAGGAACCTGGTAGACTACAGTCTATGGGGTCACCAAGAGTCAGACAGGACTGAGCAACAACAACAACAAGATAGATATTCACAATCATTACAGCAATCACATCACAGGTCACATGTAGCTCATTTGAGGCAAATGAGAAGACCTAAAAGACTTAAGAGGGTAAGTCTTAAAGTCTTTAAAGTCTTTAAAGACTTAAGAGGGTAAACAATCGAATGATGGTCTGAAAATATACTGGTCTGTAAGTTTGGAGATGAATTCTTCTAACTTGGTTTCAAACAAACAAATGAATAACAGAACTCACTGGTGGTTGCACTGTTAGAAAGGTGTTAAATGGATATACTTCATAATATATCAAGGCAATCTAGGATATATATATTGTATATATATATTCATTTTATATATTCATATATGTGTGTGGATAGGTATTATATTTAATAGGGGGGGCTGGTGTTTATGATATATGGAGTAGCTATAAGACAAAACACCAAGAGCTAATGAATATAACAAAAGTGTTAAATATCACTAGTAAGTTTAAAGTAGGAACTACAAATTTGACAAGTGAATCTCATTTTTAAACTATCAAAATAGCAGAGATTATGTCCTGTATCATTGACTGTAAAGAGACATGGGCCTTCTTGCGCACTGCAGATGTGCATGTAATCTGATAATACCAAGGGACAATTAACATGTGTTTGAAGTGAAGTGAAGTGAAGTGAAGTCGCTCGGTCGTGTCCGACTCTTGCGACCCCATGGGCTGTAGCCTACCAGACTCCTCTGTCCATGGGATTTTCCAGGCAATAGTCCTGGAGTGGATTGCCATTTCCTTCTCCAGGGGATCTTCCCAACCCAGGGTTCGAACCTGGGTTTCCCACATTGTAGACAGATGCTTTACCGTCGAGTCCTAAAAAATACACATACTTTCATCAGGCATTTGTGCTTCTTAACATTCAAATTACGATAACACAGACCACTAACACCATTACAACCAACAACAACAGAAAACAAAGTTAATATTAAAAATTATCTATCATAAAACTTTTATAATACAAAACTAGAATGGTCATAAACATTCAATAATTGTACATAGGATTCAGTTCACTTCAGTTCAATTCAGTTGCTCAGTCATGTTCGACTCTTTGCGACCCCATGGACCACAGCACACCAGGCCTCCCTGTCCACGACCAACTCCCAGAGTCCACCCAAACCCATGTCCATTGAATCGGTGATGCCATCCAACCATCTCATCCTCTATCATCCCCTTCTCCTCCTGCCCTCAATCTTTGCCAGCATCAGGGTCTTTTCCAATGTGTCAGCTCTTCACATCAGGTGGCCAAAGTATTGGAGTTTCAGCTTCAACATCAGTCCTTCCAATGAACACTCAGGACTGATCTCCTTAAGGATGGACTGGTTGGATCTCCTTGCAGTCCAAGGGACTCTCAAGACTCCTCTCCAACACCACAGTTCAAAAGCATCAATTCTTTGGTGCTCGGCTTTCTTTGATGGATGTCCCACTCTCACGTCCATACATGACCACTGGAAAAACCATAGCCTTGACTAGACGGACCTTTATTGACAAAGTCAACAAAGTCTCTGCTTTTTAATATACTGTTTAGGTTGGTCATAACTTCCCTTCCAAGGAGTAAGCATCTTTTAATTTCATGGGTACAATCACCATCTGCAGTGATTTTGGAGCCCAGAAATATAAAGTCAGCCACTGTTTCCCCATCTATTTGCCATGAAGTGATGGGACCAGATGCCATGATTTTAGTTTTCTGAATATTGAGCTTTAAGTCAACTTTTTCACTCTCCTCTTTCACTTTCATCAAAAGGCTCTTTAGTTCTTCTTTGCTCTCTGCCATAAGGATGGTGTCATCTGCATATCTGAGGTTCTTGATATTTCTCCCAGCAATCTTGATTCCAGCTTGTGCTTCTTCTAGCCCAGTGTTTCTCGTGATGTACTCTGCATATAAGTTAAATAAGCAGGGTGACAATAGATAGCCTTGATGCACTCCTTTTCCTATTTGGAACCAGTCTGTTGTTCCATGTCCAGTTCTAACTGTTGCTTCCTGACCTGCATACAGGTTTCTCAAGAGGCAGGTCAAGATGTCTGGTATTCCTAGCTCTTTCAGAATTTTCCACAGTTTGTTGTGATCCACACAGTCAAAGGCTTTGGCATAGTCAATAAAGCAGAAATAGATGCTTTTCTGAAACTCTCTTGCTTTTTTGATGATCCAGTGGATGTTGGCAATTTGATCTCTGCCTCCTCTACATTTTTTAAAACCAGCTTGAACATCTGGAAGTTCACGGTACACATATTGCTAAAGCCTGGCTTGGAGAATTTTGAGCATTACTTTACTAGCGTGTGAAATGAGTGCAATTGTGCGGTAGTTTGAGCATTCTTTGGCATTGCCTTTCTTTGGGATTGGAATGAAAACTGACCTTTTCCAGTCCTGTGGCCACTGCTGAGTTTTCCAAATTTGCTGGCATATTGAGTGCAATAGTTTCACAGCATCATCTTTTAGGATTTGAAATAGCTCAATTGGAATTCCATCACCTCCACCAACTTTATTCGTAGTGATGCTTTCTAAGGCCCCTTGACTTCACATTCCAGGATGTCTGGCTCTAGGTGAGTGATCACATCATTGTGATTACGATGTGCATAGACAATTCACAGAAGAGTCTAAATGAAGGACTGTCACTTGTCATCTGGTTCTACCAGGATTAAGTCATTAGCCACCTCAGTCACTGAATTACAACACACCATGAAAGGAATTCCAACTAAAGACAAGGCGAGGGAATCTGTGCTTTCAGAAAACAGTCCAGAAAGGCCCTTAGATAACTGTAATTCAAGAAAAATTTTAATGAATCAAGAGTCTTGAATCTTCCTTTACAAATAAAAGATGAAATTAACTGAAACATCTTTTCCTTGTAACTAGCTATCAACTTTCACCAAGATATATGCTTGACTCCATGCATCCCAAACTATAACCAAAGTCACTTGTACACTGGCCTCTCCCCTCTGATATTTAGGAGCAGTTCTTCAGAGCTATCTGACAGGCTGTCTCCCAGGCTATCATCCTCAATAATCCCCCAAATAAACTGAAAGCTCACAGCTCTCATGTCGTGAGTGGTATGTATTTTCAAGTCAACAGGAACAAATACAAATGGTCGCCAAACATAAAAATTTGCTTAAATTCAATAGCAGTCACAATCTGAAAAATAAAGTTATTTTACATATTTGGTATCAGAATTGGCAATGTTTAAAAGACCAAGATCTATTCTACTACAGAAATTAATGGAATTCACATTTAAACATTTCTGATTGAAATATGAGTGGTCCCAGTCATTTTTTTTCTTACAAAAGAAATCTGGTTATGCTGCTAATACTAAAAATGCATATGTCTTTTGACCCAGCTCTTCTGCTTCAAAGAATTTTTCACTTAGAATCAAAAACAATCATCCGGTGCATATCAATATTTGTTGCAGTATTGTAAAGAGTCCTCAAAAAGTAAATATTGATTATAAGGAAATGGTTGAATAAAATATTACATATCTACACAGATAGACATAAATGGAATACTTTGTAGTTATTGCAAAATAAATTACAGTGTATAATACTGTCACTTATAATAAGATATATAATCTGATCTTCATCCTCATTTCTGACATAGAACTCCTAAAACCCTCTGAATATCCTATGATGAAAGCAATAAAGATATCTCTTTTCATGTTAATGAAGTAACTTTTGGAGGCACTTAGATATAAAGGCTGATTGCCATGAGAATCAACCACAGAATTAAAGGCTTGCAATTTTTCATCCTATCCCTGCTCCCAACCTCTGGGGAGGAGAAGGGGCTACAGGTTTAATAATCAATCAGTTCAGTTCAGTTCAGTCACTCAGTCATGTCCAACTCTTTGTGAACCCATGGAGTGCAGCATGACAGGCCTCCCTGTCCATCACCAACTCCTGGAATTTACTCAAACTCATGTCCATTGAGTTGGTGATGCCATCCAACCATCTCATCCTCTGTCGTTCCCTTCTCCTCTCGCCTTCAATCTTTCCCAGCATCAGAGTCTTTTCCAATGAGCCAGCTCTTCACATCAGGTGGCCAAAGTATTGGAGTTTCAGCTTCAACATCAGTCCTTCCAATGAACAGTCAGGACTGATTTCCTTTAAGATGGACTGGTTGGATCTCCTTGCAGTCCAAGAGACTCAAGAATTTTCTCCAACACCAGAGTTCAAAAGCATCAATTTTTCAGCACTCAGCTTTCTTTATAGTCCAACTCTCACATCCATACATGACTACTGGAAAAACCATAGCCTTGACCATACAGACCTTTGTTGGCAAAGTAATGTCTCTGCTTTTGAATATGCTGTCTAGGTTGGTCATAACTTTTCTTCCAAGGAGTGATAATCAATAACCAATGATTAATCCATTATTATATGATGAAGCCTCCATTAAAAACCCAAAGGACTGCTGAGAGATAGCTTCCAGATTGGTAAGCCAGAATGTTCCATGTGCCACCATGCAGGACCCCAAACTCCACAAGGATGCAAGCTTCTTTGTGGGAGACCACACCCTTTGTATATGCTCAACCAGCTGTGGATTTGTGCCCTTTAACATTCTTTTAATAAACTTACAATCTAGTGAGCAAACTGGTTTTTTAAGTCCTGTGAGCAGCTCTCGCAAATTATATGAACACAGGGAGGGGAGTCATGGATGCTTTTGACTTATAGCCAGTTTGTCAGAAGCACAGGTAGCAACCTAGGCTTGCAAGTGACACTGGAATTGAAGGGCAGTCTTGTGGGACTGATGGGCTTCCCAGCCCATCAGTGGTAAAGAATCCCCTACCAGTACAGGAGACACCAGAGATTCAGTTTCAATCCCGAGGTCAGGAAGATCCACTGGGGGAAGAATGGCAACCCACTCCAATATTCTTGCCGGGAGAATCCCATAAACAGAGGAGCCTGGCAGGCTACAGTCCATAGGGTCGCAAAGAGTCAGACATAACTAAGCAACTGAGCATGCACGCATGCACACTTGTAGGTGAGAGCTTGACCTATGGAACTTGATACTATGTCCAGCAAGATAGTGTCAGAATTGAGCTGAAGTGTAGGGCACCTAGTTGTTATCAAATAATTGCTTGTTGGTGTGGAAACTCCCCATCCACTCACACACACACACACACACACACACACACATTGGAATTTGTTCCAGAACCCTTACAGTTATACCAGTTAACTTGGTGATTTTAATAAAATATTGATTTACTGATGAAATATGCAAGAAATGTATATAATTCCAAAGTTATGACTGCACTATATCATATGTAGACACACAAGGTATTAAAAAGCCACTGTTTATATATCTATGTCTATATATACAAGACAAATATGCATACATACAAAAGAGAGACGAAAAAATAGAAGAATGCATCCAAAGTAGTTAATTTAACTTAGTAAATAAGATTGCAGAAGAGAGGCAAGCACAAAAATAGTTCAAAAGAAAATATCAAAGACAGCATATATAATACAGTTTCACACATGTATTTTTGTAAAATTATATATGTTGAGTCTACATGAAAACGTATAGTTAAAACAAATATTAATTTTCACAAGACTCACCTGGGGAGATTAGTAAAGCACATCTTCCTGGCTTTCTTTCCCAGCCATGTTTGGAAAGGCACAAGGAAGCTGTGTGTTGATAAAAAAAAATACAGGTGACCGCAAAGCTACTTGTCCACATACAACATGGAAACATGACATTTATCATAATTTTGTTTTTAGTGATTTCAGGCAGAATATAATGTCCACCTTTTCTTCAAAAATCACCATCCCCTAATCACCATCACCTTGACAAGGTTTGGTTTTCCAAGCTTGGGGAAGCACCTGACCCAGGAAATCACTTTGAAAGCTGGAACTACACATCCAAGCCTAATCGATGTGAATGGTTCCCTTATCCAAGTCCTGAATTCAATTCCACTGTACCTCCTACTCCATCCACATGGCTGGTGTATCCACATGGCAAAATGTTACCGGTAATAATGTGCTCTAATCTTATTGCAAAGAAAGAGTTGCTCTTATAGATTATACACATCATAGACATTTGTGGACTTGAATCACATCTCATCCCTACATAACACCTTGCATATGGCTTGTACAATAAAAAATTGGGATTTGGGTGAAATTGAAAAACAGGCAGTCAACCAATACAGCTACTGCTTCTGTACATCCCAGCTTCACTACTGGGATCTCAGCAAATCTATCCTCCTTGGCTTCAGTGGCACAGATGGTATTCTGTGCTAGAGAGTCAAAGCATCTTGCTCTCACTGCTAATGAGCCCAGCAGAGTGGATGGGCCCATAATCAGGTATAAGATATTGGGCCCATAATCAGGTATAAGATATTAGGCCCATTTGCAATGAACATTCACTTACTTTCAAAAAGGCCATTCCATCACAAAATCCAAAGTTAGGAAACTATTGACCTAGTCATATATTTGTTATCTATCCAACCATGATCATGAGTTTCAATAGTCACTGGTTTAAAAATGTGCCATTGTTTTATTGAACTTAGATTCTGGCTTCAAGAAACTCACACTCTGATTGAGAGGCTAAATCCATCTGAGGGGAGCCACATGGTGATAAACCACAAAGACATATATCAATATACAGAATTCTAATACAGCAGAGATTTTCCCTTCCAAAGATGAGTGGTGAAACTCACATGAGCAAAGACAGAGACATGGTGATATGGACACAGTCCCCAAAGAGCCTTTTTTGATGAGAGTACCAGGCATTTAGATCACTGTATTCCATGATATTTAACAAGCTGCTGCTGCTGCTAAGTCACTTCAGTCGTGTCCGACTCTGTGCGACCCCATAGACGGCAGTCCACTAGGCCCCCCATCCCTGGGATTCTCTAGGCAAGAATACTGGAGTGGGTTGCCATTTCCTTCTCCAATGCATGAAAGTGAAAAGTCGAAGTGAAGTTGCTCAGTCGTGTCCGACTCTTAGAGACCCCATGGACTGCAGCCTACCAGGCTCCTCTGTCCATGGGATTTTCCAGGCAAGAGTACTGGAGTGGGGTGCCATTGCCTTCTCCAATTTAACAAGCAGTCACATGATTTCATAGTTTTACTGTACATTTGTGTACTTGTGTGTATGCATATTTTGAAATCATTTTCCTTCTGAGAGAGCAACATTTGCTATCATTCTCCTCACCATTTTCATGCCTTGATTATATGTTGTTTATATTATGTTTATTATACAAGTATATTTTTTAATATAAGGAGAAATATATTAAGTCTGTTAATATATTAGTCTGTTATTATTGTGTTTAATGGGCTTCCCTGGTGGCTCAGAGGTTAAAGCGTCTGCCTCTAATACGGGAGACCTGGGTTCGATCCCTGGGTCGGGAAGATCCCCTGGAGAAGGAAATGGCAACCCACTCCAGTATTCATGCCTGGAGAATCCCATGGACGGAGGAGCCTGGTGGGCTCAGTCCATGGGGTCGCAAAGAGTCGGACACGACTGAGCGACTTAACTAACTAACTTAACTAACTATTGTGTTTAATAGCAAAAATTGCATATTAGCATAAAAATATATCTATGCTTCTGTGCAAATTAACATGGGAATTACTTTTACAGTTTAATGTGAAAGATTAATAGTAAGACTGTCAAAAGCAAAGAAGGCTCATTTCTATAAAATTCAGGACCATCTTTATAACTGAAAACTGACTTGCTTAAAGGCATAATAACATAGATGGAAAATGTTAAAGTCAGCAGTTATCAGTGTCAGTCCAGGGTGGTAGTGAGGGCAGAAGAACACTCAGAAACAGTAGCTTACTAAGTGAGCTTGACATTTAAAGTAGATCAGTTATTAGCATCTCATCTTTTATATGACCAAGTTTCTTTTCAGTATTCATTGTGAAAATAAATAATAATAATCAGAAAAGAAACGTTTCTTGAATTTTGTTTATGTAGTCATAGCAGTAAATAATAATAACAAAAAGTCATAGAATAGTCACGTTATTGCTTTTTTTTAATAAGAGAAAACTATGTGAAAAATGCTTCCCAAAGAGTGAATTTCTCAAAGTTCACAAGATGATTTGCACCTAGAATGACGGAATTGAAGAAATCAAGTTCCATTTCCTCTTCTTTCCAATTAGTATTATCATAGCTTATGTCAAGTTTCCTCTCTAAATACAGAAACATGTCCTAGGGCAGTGGAAGGAGACAAGGACCATACCTGAGACAAGTCAATAGGGTGCTGAACTGTTTGTTTACTTACTTCCTTACTTTGACTGCTCACTGTGAAAATGCATGTGTGTACCAGAATCCACATGTGTGGGGGCCAACTTTATGAATGTGTTATGTCCAAATTAATTTCTGGTAGGACACAGTGTTTATTAAAGGAGATATATTAAAAATCTGTTAAATTGGGGCTTGTACCACATATTCAGTCATGTCTGACACTTTTGTGACCCCATGGATTGTAACCTGCCAGGATCTTCTGTCCATGGGATTATTTTCAGCAAGAATACTGAAGTGGGTTGCCATTTCCTCCTCAGTAGAGTTTCTTGACTCAAAGATCAAACCCTGTGTCTCCTATGTCTCCTGCTCAGTCATGTCTGACACTTTTGTGACCCCATGGATTGTAACCTGCCAGGATCTTCTGTCCATGGGATTATTTTCAGCAAGAATACTGAAGTGGGTTGCCATTTCCTCCTCAGTAGAGTTTCTTGACTCAAAGATCAAACCCTGTGTCTCCTGTGTCTCCTGCATTACAGGCAGATTATTCACCCACTGAGCCATTAGGGAAGCCCTAAATTGGGACTTAGGTATATATTATTAAAACTTCACAGTAACCATAGTACTTGTTTATTTAGAGCCACAAATGTTTTTTCAGGAAGGATTTTTTTTTTAACTGACATTCTTTAAAATTGCCAGAGCATAATGAAAACAAGCAAGACCAACTTTTAGATAATTGTATTTTACTGTTTATTAACAAGCAATGCACCTGTAATCACTGCTCTTGGGTGGATGGTTCCTTGCTTTCTGTCTCTATATGCCTGTCCCTGGAGCCCCTATGGAAGGCTAAACTGGGTTCCATAGTCTAGCAAATATAATTTAATAGAGAAAATAGTTGAGGACCTTTATCAAACTGTAAAATTTTAAGTATTGTCTCTCATCCCCTATCATGGACAAGGTCATAGATAGAAAATACTTAACCCTTTCCTCCTCTCCCACTCATGGCAGATATTTTTGATCTATCATAGACTTCTTTCCCAGGGAATTGGGACATGTCTTTGGAAGCTATATAAAACTGCAGTCTTGGCCATCCATCCAATTATTCAGCATTGATCTAAAAGTTGAAAATTATTTGCAGTCTTGAATTTAATCTCTAACCTGACATTAAGTGAAACTTATTGTCAGGATCTATGAGGGGAGCTTAGCACCATGTAGTTGCAGGGGCCACCTTGTTCACGAGGAGAGAGTGCTATATGTCTCTCTATACGGAAGAGAGGTTTCAGGAAAACAACTAAGAAAGCTAGTCTTCACTCTTATAAGAGCATGAAAAAATAGGAAGTCCTCAGTATTCTCAAAAGACAAGAATTTATATTTATCAAGTATTTATTATAGTCCGATCATTACTGATGAGTTTTGAGTGTGTTAACTACTTGTATTCTTTCAAACTCCCAAGGTAGGTACTATTATTACAATCCCTTCTATATAGGTTTTCCAAGTGGTATTAGTGGTAAAGAACCCACCTGGCAATACAAGAGATGTAAAGAGATGCAGGTTGGGAAGATGCCCTGGAGGAGGGCATGGCGACCCACTCGAGTATTCTTGCCTGGAGAATCACATGGACAGAGAAGCCTGATGGACTACAGTCCATTGGGTCTCAAAAAGTCAGACATGACTGAAACAACTTAGCATGCACATGTATACTCCATAGATGAAACTTTGAATCTGAGAATGTGAGCAATTATCCTCAAATCACACAAGGGTGTGTCTGCAAAGCCCCGAAAAGGAACATACACTTTGTGGCATTCTGATGGGTTGATATCCATTCCAACTCTCCCTGACCTAATCCAGAGTCTAGGAGATATTTTGCAGAGGCAGAGTTTTGATTTAACTTGCTATAAGGCCAGTATGAGAAAGTAATAACTTAGTGAATATGAGAAGCCAGGGGAAATAAAATAAAATATTAAAATTATCTCAAGGTAACTTTGATGTTTCATTTTCATTATGACATAAGCAAAATCTTTAGGTGATTTAAATGTTTTAGTTATGGGTGGGTGCCTCTAAGAAGAAGGTCAACTGCTAAAGAGAGAGTGAAGATCTTATGAATAAGCTAATTGCTTTATATTCACTAACTCTAATAAACTTCCCAACACTACTGAAAGTTAAAGATGATTCACTTTGCAAAAGAAGAAACTAAACTGAGAGATGCTAAGTGACTTGCCCAATGCAGGAGACACAATGCTATCCCTGATCTGGGAAAATCCCCTGGAGAAGGAAATTGCAACCCTCTCCAGTATTCTGGCCTGGGAAATCCCAGGGACAGAGGAGCCTCGGGGACTAGAGTCCACATGGCTGCAAAGAGTCAGATAACTCTTAGCAACTGAACAACAACAATTACAACCTTAGACTTGAAATTGCTAAGGTTGCCTATGTCTTTAAGAGCAATAACAAAAAGGTTTTAAACAAAATACTCCAATTCTTCAAAAGACTAGTTTTTCAATTTATTTGTATGAGAGAAATTTGAAATGTCATCTGATGGTAGGGGTGTGGTGCTGTCTTTCTGTCATCCCAAAGGCCAGCACAGGATCTGACCATGAAGAGGCAATTGTCTAATTCTGTGGGATAGCAAATCAGAGAAAGTTCATATTCTCTCTACTTAGTACAAACCCTGACTTCATCCCCAAGTCTTTGCTGTTTTAGTGTCTCATAAACAGGTACTTCAGTGTCCCCTGCCAATGCTAAGTCTTCCATGAAATGAATGGAGATTCAATGCATGAGCTTTTTCCAAGAAAGAGATTCAAACATAACCATATATATTTAGAAAATTTGCAAAATGTGACAATTTAATTGCAACTGATTAAAACTTCTTTCCACCCTTCCTTGCCCCTACTTGGACTTGGCATTGAGCAAAATTTGGACAACTTTTTTTTTTTTTTTAATTTTATTTTTACTTTATTTTACTTTACACTACCGTATTGGTTTTGCCATACATTGACATGAATCCACCATGGGTGAGGCTAAGATAGTGTTGAGCTCAAGAAATATTCACTTTGAGTTCGATGGATTATTTGTATGTTACTCACAGCTATTTCCCCATGTACTTAGGTTATTATTAGCCACCCTAGCCTAGTAATCTCTTTCAAGAATGTGTCAACTGTTATGAACTTAGGATAAAAGGTGAGAGGTCATATCACTATGTGAAGGTATTTTATGGTGTCAAGCATCTGAAGTTTTTGAGTAAAAGAGGAAATACAAGTTTTGAAATGTATAAAACTAGAACTATGGAAAGTTACTCTGATTATTAATGGTGAAAATGTGTTAGTCACTCAGTCATGTCTGACTCTTTCAGACCCCATAGACTCCTCTATTCATGGGATTCTCCAAGCAAGAATACTGGAGTTGGCTTGTCATTTCCTTCTCCAGAGGATCTTTCCAACCCAGGGACTGAATCCAGGTCTCCCGCTTTGCAGGCAATTTCTTTACCATCTGAGCCACCAGGGAAGCCCAGTTATTAGCAACATAAACTTTTATTTAGAGAGTTCAGTGATCCTGTATGCCTAGAAAAAAATAATTTTATTCTGTCCAGAATACATTTGATAAGGCTATACAAATAATTATTCACGAACCATATACTTTTATTATTTTATAAGAATCACATGAAACAGAATATATCATAATTTCTCAGTTTGTAACAGTATCACATATATGTACATTTGTGAGTGAACTCCTATGCTTTGTTTATCCTCCTATATTGAATCACAGCTTGGTGTGCTGGCACATCTTGTCCTGATTAAATTTCAAATTGTCGATTTCAATTTTAATGTTAGAATAGCAAACTAGATTACCTTAATAGCTTGAAGAAATGAGTATTCCAGTGATAAAATTTTTATGTATGTTCACAACAAATAATAGTATATAGTATAATGATAATTTTATTATTAAAGCATATAGTTTAATATAAAATATTTAAATATTTTAAATTAATTTTGGGGCAGGAGGAGAAGGGGACGACAGAGGATGAAATGGCTGGATGGCATCACGGACTCGATGGATGTGAGTCTGAGTGAACTCCGGGAGATGGTGATGGACAGGGAGGCCTGGCGTGCTGCGATTCTTGGGGTCACAAAGAGTCGGACACGACTGAGCGACTGAACTGAAATGAACTGAACTGAACTGAAAGTTAATTAACAAAAAATACATTGTTGTTTTTCTATAATTTCTACATTATATGGTATTTTCAGCTTCTTTCTGTTTGGAATTTGTCTTGATTTCTTTATTCTTTCTAAATAAATATTCAGTTTTGTACTTAATTTTTTTTATCTGTATATTTTTTCTTAAACACAACTTCCAAAAATGCATAAATTTTTTGTCCCACTTCAGCTTGCCACTACCCCAGGCATAGACTCAGTTCAGCCTAAGTCCCTTGGTTCAGCCTGGCCATGGTAGACTGTACACCAAGGGTTCAACTGCTCCTTCATAGGAGACAAATAAGGCTGCCTCTCTTTTGCCTTTCCTGAGATGAGTTTTGGGACTCAGTGAGGAAAAATAATTCCCTGAATGTCCATGAAGCCCTTGTATTAGAAGCCCTGCTGCTTGCTTCAGGCCAGTGTTTAGAACAAAGTTTGGCTTCAGTTCAGTTAGATCATCTTACAGATAAGACCGGGAGTCCTGACAATGGCTATTCTGAAGAACCTATGGTTAGAAGACCTCTGATCTTTATGACTAAGATCTACTGACTACATTCACCCAAAATCACATTTGTTTCAGGTGGCACTAGTGATAAAGAAGTCTTCCCTGGTAGCTCAGATAGTAAAGAATCTGCCTTCAATGCAGGAAACCTGGGTTTGATCCCCGGGTTGGGAAGATCCCCTGGAGAAGGGTACAGCAACCCACTCCAGTATTCTTGCTTGGAGAATCCCAAGGGCAGAGGGGCCAGACAGGCTACAGTTCTTGGGTTGCACAGAGTTGGACACAGCTAAGCAAGCACAGTGCTAAAGAATCCACCTGCCAAGGCGGGAGACACAAGAGATCCCTGAATCAGAAGATCCACTGGAGAAGGAAATGGTAACCCATTCCAGCATTCTTGCCTGGAAAACTCCATAGACATAGGAGCCTGGTGGGCTACAGTCCTTGGGGTCACAAAGATTCGGACACCCCTGAGTGACTGAGCACAAGATTTCCCCCAGCTCTCACTCTTCCCACAGAAACTATGTTCATCCCTCCTGGCTTCTGTCTCCTCCTCTGTCCCCTGTGTTTACTCAGCACACACTAGGCTCCACATTGGGCACCATCCTCCAGCACACCAGCTTAGAAGGAGACTTGGGGAAAGACTGCAGAGAGGCTGTTAAAGGTGAAATACTAGAGGCAGAGGAGACTCAAACCACTGGAGTGTTTAGAAGTTAGTCACAGGCTTATTCTCATGAGTGAAAGAGATATTTTTTCCTTATAAGATTTGAAGTAGTGATAAAGTGGAAAGAGAGAAAAGTAGTTCATGTTACCAAACAAGGGCTGGCTGACCAATATGGATAGAAGCAAACTCTATGGCACTGGCTTTTGAGGAAAAAAAGCTTTATTTTGAGATTGAGGAAAGGCTCTCTCATCTGTCTCCCTGATCTGGGGTATGGTCCCTCTATTCTGAGTTAGGGAGGAGAGGCTTTCTTATTTCTCCATGCTATTTATTCTTTGGAACTCTGCAGTTAAATTGGTATATCTTTCCTTTTCTCCCTTGCTTTTCACTTCCCTTCATTTCTCAGCTATTTGTAAAGCCTCCTCAGACAACCATTTTGTTTTCTTGCATTTCTTTTTCTTGGAGATGGTCTTCATCCCTGTCTCCTGTACAATGTCACAAACCTCCATCCATGCTTCATCAGATACTGTCTATCAGATCTAATCCCTGAATCTATTTATCACTTCCACTGTATAATTGTAAGGGATGTGATTTAGGTCATACCTGAATGGTCTAGTGGTTTTCCCTACTTTCTTCAATTTGAGTCTGAATTTGGTAATAAGGAGTTCATGATCTGAGCCACAGTCAGCTCCTGGTCTTGTTTTTGTTGACTGTATAGAGCTTCTCCATCTTTGGCTGCAAAGAATATAATCAATCTGATTTCGGTGTTGACCATCTGGTGATGTCCATGTGTAGAGTCTTCTCTTGTGTTGTTGGAAGAGGGTGTTTGCTATGACCAGTGTGTTCTCTTGGCAAAACTCTATTAGCCTTTGCCCTGCTTCATTCTGTACTCCAAGGCCAAATTTGCCTGTTATTCCAGGTGTTTCTTGACTTCCTACTTTTGCATTCCAGTGCCCTGGAATGAAATGAAAAGGACATCTTTTTTGGGGTGTTAGTTCTAAAAGGTCTTGTAGGTCTTCATAGAACCATTCAACTTCAGCTTCTTCAGCATTACTGATCAGGGTATAGACTTGGATTACTGTGATATTGAATGGCTTGCCTTGGAAACAAACAGAGATCATTCTGTCATTTTTGAGATTGCATCCAAGTACTGCATTTCAAACTCTTTTGTTGACTATGATGGCTACTCCATTTCTTCTAAGGGATTCTTGCCCACAGTAATAGATATGATGATCATCTGAGTTAAATTTACCCATTCCAGTCTATTTTAGTTTGCTGATTCCTAAAACATTGATGTTCATTCTTGCCATCTCCTGTTTGACCACTTTCAATTTGCCTTGATTCATGGACGTAACATTCCAGGTTCCTATGCAATATTGCTCTTTAGAAGCATCAGACTTTGCTTCTATCATCGGTATTGTGATAGAATAGTATTGTGATGAGGACTCTCTGTGTGTGTCAGTGTGTATGAACTGGTCAGCATAAACCATTAACCAAATTTTGGCTTGAAGAGGAATAATTTTAGGAAGTTTGAACATAGATTCAAGAATAGGACTTAACTAGAGCTGAATGTTCATGGTAATAGGAAAGTTTAGAAACAGACCATAAATTTAAAAGGATGTGGTAGGTATGCCTTTTTAATTTTCTGATGCTTTGATATCTTGAGGGTTTGCTGCCCTAGCAAGGTTAACTAATTCCTAGAAATGAAAACAACTTTCCTGGAACACGTTTCATATGCAAACCAACACTCCAGAGCTCACACCCCCAAACACCTCCTTATAAGAGTCTCACATGCCTGCATACTCTGTTGCTCAGTTGCATCTGACTCTTTGTGACTCCATGGACTATAGCCTGCCAGGCTCCTCTGTCCATGGAATTCTCCAAGCAAGACTACTGAAGTGGGTTGCTATTTCCTTCTCCAGGGGATCTTCCTAACCCAGGGATCAAACCCACATCTCCTGCTTTGGCAGGCAAATTCTTTACCACTGAGCCACCTGGGAAATTCCAGGGCTCTCACACTCAGGCCATTATTCTCCTATCCTAAGAACATGGGGCCAAATATCGGACAACTAGGAATAGCTTCTGGAGAAGGCGATGGCACCCTACTCCAGTACTCTTGCCTGGAGAATCCCATGGATGGAGGAGCCTGGTGGGCTGCAGTCCATGGGGTCGCGAAGAGTCGGACACGACTGAGCCACTTCCCTTTCACTTTTCACTTTCATGCATTGGAGAAGGAAATGGCAACCCTCTCCAGTGTTCTTGCCTGGAGAATCTCAGGGACGGGGGAGCCTGATGGGCTGTCGTCTATGGGGTCACACAGAGTCAGACATGACTGAAGTGACTTAGCAGCAGCAGCTTAGCAGGGACAGCTTCTGTGCCTCAGAACCCAATGAGATTATTCAAACTAGCCAATTCTAAATCTATTTATCCTACCTGATCCATTCCTTTCCATAGAAACTTCAATAAAAGCCCTTGACATGTTTCCTTCTCACTCATTTACTTCTTGAGTGACCCTAATGCTCCCCAGCATACCCCTGTGTGGCTTGGTATGTCTCCTATTTCTAAGGATTTATGAGTATAAAAAAGTTCTAGATCAAAAATGTTAGAAAAAGGATGTTAATTTTTCAAAAGGCAAAGCTTGAATTTGTCACATGCCAGCCACAATTTACATGCTGTTGCAATATTTAGTTATTACATTGCATTTACAATGTTAATATAGCATTCAGTTATTAAAAGTAATCTAGAGATGATTTAAAATATATAGGAAATTATGCATAGGTTCTATGCAAATCCTATACCATTTTGTATAAGACACTTGAGCACCCTCAGATTTTGGTATCCCCGAGGTATCCTGGAAAGTGAAAGAAAGTGAAAGTGAAGTCGCTCAGTCATGTCTGATTCTTTGCAACCCCACAGACTGTAGCCTATGAGGTTCCTCCATCCATGGAATTTTCCAGGCAAGAGTACTGGAATGGGGTGTTAGTTCTAACACCCACTGGAGTGGGTTGCCATTTCCTTCTCCAGGGGATCTTTCAGTCCCAGGGATCGAACCTGGGTCTCCTGCATTGCAAACAGACACTTTTACTGTGTAAGCCACCAGGGAAGCCATCCTGGAACTAAACCCCAAAGATATGGAGGGACTGATATAGAAACTCTCCAATGAAACATAGGAATAAATCTTCATAACTTTAGATTTAACAATGATTTCTTAAATTTGACACCAAAGCAAAAAAAAAAGCAAAAAATTCCTTCATGTCAGTCATTTCCATATCTGTATGTATTACCAAGGTCTGATTAAAGAAAATCCTGGATACCCTTAACAAAAAGAGTCACACAAGTACACCACTATCACAAAAGTAGGAATGAGACAGAAATAATATTTAGAAAACCAACCTGCTCAAGACAAACATACATCACACTGGAATGAGAAATTCATGCATGGGGTTTGGGGAAAAGCTATACTTCTTATTCTCTGCCTGGTAGGTTTACCATATCTATTGAGCCCATGGAAGTTTCTGTCCCTTGTAAAAGTATCTTGCTGCCACTGCTAAGTCACGTCAGTCATGTCCAACTCTGTGTGACCCCATAGACGGCAGCCCACCAGGCTCCTCCATCCATGGGATTTCCCAGGCAAGAGTACTGGAGTGGGGTGCCATTGCCTTCTCCAAAAAGTATCTTAAAGGTACCAAAATAAGACAGAATCGTTTAAGTCACAAGCTCTTTGGAATAGCCATTGTCAGGACTCCCAGGCTCATCTGAAACTAATGAGTTTCGAGGGTCTCCCAGTGCTCTGCACACAGGAAACAGTTATTAAGTGTTTGTTTAATGAATAGATGACCATGGATCTAGGTAAACACCTGCCCACCTATGCTGCAGTGTGAGAAGGGATGTGATGAAACTAGTATGGTGGAATCAGGTAGGAAGGACTGATTTAATCTTTATTCATGCTCCATCCCAAGGCTTTCCTTTTCTGCTCCTTTGATGCTGGTCTCT
>SJYT01027891.1:5021-19866 GCA_006410635.1 Cephalophus harveyi | reverse complement strand
ACAGAAGCAGGAAGGTGAATGAGTATAGTCTGAAAAAGTCTGTATTAAAAAGTGTTATTTTATTCATCAGAAAAGATTATAATGTTAACCATACAGTACCCAAATCATTGAGAAGAATGCATCTTTTACGTGTTGCATTGTTCCTAATTATTACACTGAAGTTAATTTCTCACATTAAATGATAATGTCAACTAATCTTAATAGCAAAAGCAAAGAAAGACGAAACAGCAAGACGGACTCACTGAGATTGCTATGGGAACAGAATCAAGTCAGAGGCAGGTTCTGTGATATGTACATGAGATGCCAATTAGGAGAGTGCCTGCCACTCCTACCCTCTCCCGTTACATCCCAGCAGCTCTCTGTTCTCAGGGCTGGCTCAGGCCTTCTCCCCTGTTGTGTAGAATTATAAGCAACAGATGAAAAGAAACTACTGGTACTGGGGGCAGCAGGCAGATTCAGAGTCTGTGAAGGAGGCAAGTAGCCAATGGAAGGAAAACAACTGACCTGTGGAAAAAAGAGAGGTTTCAGCAGTAATGGTGCTCAAAAGGAAAAGACACTTGGTCTTTGGAAAGAGCAATATGCAATCATAATCAGTTTCTTACTTTTATCAGTGAGAAATCATCCTTATCAACTGTGTTTCTTTGATAGCTTCCTCAACATGTCAGCAAATGAGTATTCAAGCTACATGAGTAAGGATTCGACCCAGAGCAGCATTATTCATTCTCTGTTGTCCCCTGTTTAATTCTTCAGTAATTGAGCATCTAATAGGTGCTCATAATTCCTAGCGAAGAATTCTTTAGATGGGTATGGTGATCCATAACATTCTTTTATGTGCTGTGTGCTAAGCCACTTCAGTCGTGTCTGACTCTGTGATCCTATGGACCATAGCTCCGCCAAGCTCTCTGTCAATGGGATTCTCCAGGCAAGAATACTGGAGTGGGTTGCCATGTCCTCCTCCAGGAGATCTTCCCGAGCCTGTGTCTCTCACATCTCCTACATTGGTTGGTGGGTTCTTTACCACTAGCACCACCTGGGAAGCCCACATATACATGTGAGCATATGTACGTGTGGGTGTGGATGCTTCCCAGCCTATGTGTATATAATTCACCCTTTTCTACACATTGACTCATCTAGTATTCAGAACCACCTGTGTACTTTAGGACGTGAATTTAAATATATACCAATATCTTATATTTGGAGAGGTTTTTTGAGAGTACTGCTGCCAGAGTTGAGCTAGACAATGAGCTAGCTATAATTCCTCCCTAGCAGAGCAAACAAATTTCCCTTAAATCTTTCAGGACCTAAATTGCATTCTGGTTTCTCACAGACCCAGTATAACAAATGCTTAGTCCCTTCCCATCTTCTCATCTTGCCTTTCTCCCCCTGCAGTCAGTCCTTTATTTCTCTGTCAGCAGCATCTGACAGAGAAATAAAGTGTATGTCCTAACTCGCAATGATGCTTCCCTACATTTTCCCTCAGTCGAAATACTCTTTGGAGACATTCCTTGAACTTCCCCTTTGATTTCTTTATTGCATTTCCTCTGAAATCGGATTCTCAGCTATTTCTTCCTGGTGCTCCTTATTGAGGTCTCCTTGAGAACCTTCTATTCTGGAGGTGGGGAGAGAAGCAGCCACCTTTCCTGACGTCCTGTCTTCCCTGTTTTCCCCCTGCCATCCTCTCGCCTCACTCCCTCCTCCCCCACCAGTGCTCACACAAGTCCATTTTCACTAAGACAGGCCCACTCGTCTCCTTCCTCAGCAGGACCTAGCTGCTCCCCTCCCCTGCCTGTGACTTCCCTGCTCTATGTATCTTTCACCTCGGCTGGTTCTTGTTCTTCAGCAGTCTTTTCCATCTACAGCCTGAAATCCACCTTCTCTATTTTCTTCCCACATCTGCCTAGCAATGCCTTTCAAAGCCTCACTCCTTGCTATAGCCATATTCATTGGGGCAGGTGTGACCAGCTCAATGGCTTTCTGTCTCCTTTCGTTCTGATCCCATGGGGCTGCCTTCTTCCTATGCTGTTATTGTCTCCATGCATTTTGCATGGCTGTGGCCTTTCTGATTACAAAAGTGACAGATAATCCACTTTCTGCAGAAGGCCCAGAGGTGCCTTATTCCCCACACATAGAGCCCTGACCTGACTGCCTGTTATATTCAGATGCTTTTTTAAGCTATAGGGAGCTTTTGGCTCTTTTCTGTAAAAGTTGAATCTGTATTATAATAAAAAAGTCACACTTGGTAGGTACTGAGCCCTATGCTCCCCTATATCAAACTCACAGGGTCCATTGAAATCTTAAATTTTCAGGCTGTTTTCCTAAGAAGTAATAGAGAAACATGACTCCAGAAATTTTAAGTTTTACAATTTAGGGGAATAGAAGATTGGGCACTGGAGCATTGCATAACTTTTACTTGAAGTAATATAAATGAGGTAGAATATAAGGTGGATTTCAAAGAGTTTCTCAGATCTCCCCTAAATTCACAGCCCTACTGTGTGTAATATTTTCCTGCCACATGAAATCCATTAGTCTGTTTTGACAGTGCTCCAGTGTCTCTTCCCTATCATAGGTATAAACAAAGCACAGGAGTCAGCAAATCATGACCTATGGGCCATATCTGGCCCACCATCTGTTTTTGTAAATAAAGTTTTATTGGAACAGAGTCATGTTCATTTGCTTATGTACTGTTTATGGCTGTTTTTACAAGGACAGTGTAACGTGGTCATGACAGAGATCATACAACCCACTGTATTAGTTAGGATTCTGTAGAGAAACAGGACCACTAAGATATATAGATACATAAGGGGAAATTTATTATGAGAATTATGAGAATTTGTTCACATGTTTATGGAAGCTAACAAGTAACGTACTCTGCTGTCTACAAGCTAGATAACATGAAAGCCAGTGGTGTAGTTGAGTCTTAGTCCAAAGACTTGAGAATCAGTGAAGCCAATGGTGTGATTCCCAGTCTGAGGCCAAAGGCTTGAGAACCCTGGGGGAAGTAAGTCCTGGCATAAAATCTTGGAGACCAATGACTGTAATAAAGAGCTCTAAAGTCAAAGGGCTTCCCTGGTGGCTCAGACAGTAAAGAATCTGCCTGCAGTGCAGGTGACCTGGGATAGATCCTGGACTTGGGAAGATCTCCTGGGGGAAGGCATGAGAACCCACTTCAGTATTCTTGCATGGAGAAACCCCATGGACAAAGGAGCCTCCTGGGCTACAGTCCGTGTTACAAAGAGCTGGACACACTGAAGTGACTAAGCACAGCTCACACTACAGTTGAGGGACAGGACAAGACGGATGTCCAAAGTCAAGGCAGAAAGAGAGAGTTTGCCCTTTCTCCTCCTTTTGCTTCTACCTTGGCTCTCAATAGATTGGTTGGTGTCTGTCTACATCAGTGAGGGTTATCTTCTTTCCTCGATTGACTGGGTTAAATGTTAATCTTTTCTGGAAAAGCTCTCACAAACACACCCAGAAATAATGTTTTACCAGCTATCTGGCATCCCTTAGCCCAGACAAGCTGACATAGAAAATTAGCTATCACACTCAAAAAGTTCCTTTACAAAGTTTTTTCAACTCTGATAAAGTGTCAAGAATTTGCTCTACTTTATATTCTTGTCATTAACTTGACTTTTCATCCCAACTCTATTTCTTCCTTTTTTCCTGGTTAATCTAAAAATTCATACTTTCCAGCTCTTCTAACTCTGTGTTCCATTTAATCATGCTCTTGATACATTCACTGAAATCTCACACAAGATAATGGATGCAGTCTTGGTACACTTTCTCCTGGTAAAGCCATTAGAATCAATCTGATTTCTCTGTTTCTTGAAAGATTCACATCAAAATACTTTATATGTGGGATGTTGGTGACTGAAGATAACATTCACTGAATAGTCATCATTTTGTGCTGGGTGGTTTTCTGCCATCCTTATCAAGTTGATTTCCCTGCTCCACCTATTAAAGATCCATAATTTTTAATATGCTTTCCTCATGTATTTCTTTCTTCTACATCAAATGCTATAGAACCTGTGGGAAATAGCAAACCAAGAGCATTTTATTTCTTCAACTTTTGCCTCTATCTTGCTCTTTTTGCATTTTTTAATTCCTTCCTTTACCCTGCCCCATTTATCCTGTTTTCAGCTACCATTGGCCCCGACCTACCAGGGACTACAGTTGGGAATGGGTAACTTATCCCCCACAATAGCTCCAGTTTCTATTCCTCTCTTGTGTCCTTTGATCATTATAGTCTACATGACATGTCTCCTCCATATACTTGTCATCACTCTTCCTATGCTGTCCTCTGGTCCAGCTGACTGAATTGCTACCTTAACTCTTACAACTTTTTCCTCCTCTTTTTACCTTTCTTATTTATAGTGGCTTCTTTTAAGCATGTGCTACTCAGCTATGGTTTTTCAAGTAGCCATGTATGGATGTAAGAGTTGGATGATAAAGAAGGTTGGGCACTGAAGAACTGATGCTTTGAAACTGTGGTGTTGGAGAAGACTCTTAAGAGTCCCTTCAACTGCAAGGAGACCAAATCAGTCTATCCTAAAGGAATTCAACCCTAAATATTCATTGGAAGGACTGATGCTGAAGCTGAAGCTCCAATACTTTGGCCACCTGATGTGAAGAGCCAACTCATTAGAAAAGACCCTGTTCCTGGGAAAGATAGAAGGCAGGAGGAGAAGGGGATGACAGGGGACAAGAGTGTTTGATGGCATCACCAACTCTTTGGACATGAGTTTGAGTGAGCTCCGGGAGCTGGTGAAGCACAGGGAAGCCTGGCATGTTGCAGTTCATGGGGTTGCAAATAGTTGGATTTGACTGAGCAACTGGACAAAACTCTCATTCCTGAGGGAACAATAACTGCCATCTGCATTAATTTCAAGAAGTGATATGTCACCAATTACAGGTACTGAAAAACTAAGAGACTAATTGAAACATTTAAACTGAACATTGATTTTTTTTTTTTTCATTTCTACAAATTCCACTAGGAAGTATCCCTCAGAAGAGAAGGGAGGAGGGAGAAAAATGTGAGGACTCTCTAATGTGTGCCAAGCACTTCTGGATGCTTGCAATAACATTATTGGATATATTTCCCACTACAATCCTGTAAGATCAAAATTATTACTTCTGTTGAAGGCATAGAGAAGTAAGAAACTTGCCTCAGGCTACACAGTAAGGTTACATTTCAGGGATTTGATATCACAGATGTCTGACTCCAAAGCCCATGATCTTTTATACTGCAGCACATTCTTTTCAGTGTTTCTTACTTTTTATACAATCTGTCTGTCTTGTTTCTGGAATAGGACAGAAACAAAGCCCCATCCATTTTATTAGCTATCATAGAATTTAGGAATGATTCCCACACTTTGAAATTACACATGAATTATCTGTGGATTAGCTGTCTTGGCTGCTGGAACAATTTAGGTGCTTGTGTTGCTGTGTTACATTGCTTGAAGCAAAGAAACATATGAAACAATCAACAGCAATAAAAACAACACTGAAAAACAATGATAACATTTCAGTTTGGATACCAGCCAGAAAGCCATGGCACATTCAAACTGGATATGTGGTGAGAGTTTAATTAAGGAAATTTAACAGGATTCATAAAAGTTAAGTTTGAACAATGCATAGGTTGGTCAAATCAGGCATATATTAATCAGAGATGGTTTTCAGTTTCAATGATACAGACATTCACAAGACACAGAAGAAGCAGAACCATCCAGGGCATCAATTCTCATGCTCCAGATCCTTACTTCCTAGGCTGAGCTTGCATTCCCTGGTTCAGGTTGAAGGATGATATTTTGAAATGAGCTATCTGCTCAAACAACAAGGAACATTCAAGGGTATGAACCATTTTCATTTGCTTCCTAGATAGTTCCATAACTTGCCTTATATCTTCAGGGCGCTATGCCCAATAAATACATAGATTCTAGGTTTGTTTATCTGAGGTCATCCTCCACCATCATGCTTAAAGCATTTACAATATTTGTCTGGCAAGAGACATGTCTACCTGATGATTATACCAAATCTTTCGTTTTATCGAGGAAAATCTTGAGAGACAGAAATAGATCAGAAGCCACCTACTTAATTCCTTCCTTGCCCCAAAGTAGCAAGGAGGGGGCATTAATTATCCTTAGGGCAAAGGAATATATAGAAGGAACTGGAGGAGCTACAGTCTTCATGAGAGGGCTGCAATAACCTGGCAGGGAGAGAACTGGAATAAACACATATAACTTCCTCATACCCTCAACCCTCCAACAACTGCCTCCCTTTGACCCAAATCAGCTAGACACTAGGGAACAAGGAAGCCATACATGCCTCTGGACACAAAACAGGATGGAGAAAGGTAATGAGTATATCCAGAGATGAAACAGAAGTAATCCCTATACAGAGATACTGGGAAATTAAAATGTGTAGTAAGTGGTCAACTCTTACTAAATTCTATTAAGTTAGAAAATCAAGTTAAGAATTTTTTCCCATGAATAATCTATAAAGATATACTTCTAATTTTCTGTTAAGGGGATTTTACAACTTTTTACTATGACCCAGATGAGAGTTGTTTCTGAGCTAGGTCACCTTAATCCAGCCTGTTGCCATTTGAGTGCTATAATTATTAAAGAAGTAGAAGCTAGTCTCCTCCTCTAAAACACCTTTAATATATGATGAGTTTACTATTCAGATGCTTTTTTTTTTTTTTTTTTCAAAAACAAGGAGCATAGTTCCCTGACACAGACAATTTCACACACTATACATAACATTGGTCCAACCTTTCAATGACTTAAAATCAACAACAAGTATGTATTAAATAACTATTTCATACCCAGGGCTGTGTCAGATAAAAACTGGCTTACAGATCTGTGTATGCTGTGCAGGGTAGGGAAGTCAGGGAGTGAAGGAGGAAAGAACACCATTATTATTTTCAAGAGGTTTTAGAAATCTCCAAATATCTTTTTTTGGAAATGGTTCAAAGTAGTTTTCTTTAATGCATTATTGCAAGCTCTGTTGTAATTGTCATTTAAACAGCTAACCCTTTACAGGAAACATAGATAGCCAGCCCTATTTTTAAAACTGAGTCAATCAATAATTAGCAACAATGTTCAAACTATATAAATTTTATTATAAATATAGAAGATATCTTTATAATCTTCCTCAAACTTAGAAGATACTCCTGGTACAGAATGACTTTTTCCAACTAGTTTTCTTCTGTTCATAAATTTCATGAGGAAAAGGTGTCATAGAAGAGATTGGTGATGGGCAAATGACTAACATTTGTTGAGGACCTATAAACATAGCCCTTTTCACACATCCTTTTCTAGATCTCATGTGACTATCTCTTCCCCTATTAATGTTGAGATTTTATTCTTGCAGTGTAACTTTTGAGCCTCCCTATCTTCATCAGTACAGGTAAGCTTTATTTCTATCCCAAAAGGATGGGCAAATGTTTTGTAAAAATGTAATATACAAAGTTAGTTTTTTGCTTTATACACAAAAAAACTTATGATCTCTCTATTTTATGAAAATTTAAATTTTCCACAGTTGCTTTACTTGGAGCTGGTTGGCATTTTTTTTTTTTTTTTTGCCTTGATGTTGTGGTGGAGTGTATGGGAAAAGTGAGTGAACTCTGTTATGCAGTGTATGGTGAAGTTAGTTTATGGTGAGATTATCATGATTTTTAAAAGAGCTAATGTGAAAAGTCCCCTGAATCAAGCCACACCCCTGCCCACCAGAATCTGGAGACCTCCTGGCATGATAACAAGGGAACCTGGCTGCCATCTATGTTAAATCAAAACACTTACACTTCCTCCATGAAAGAATGGAATGTGAAAACTTGAAATAAACTTTCCCTTGGGAAATGAGCTCTGAATAGATCAGGAAAGAAAAATAAAACCTGGAAGAAACATAAAATGAAAGTTTAAAAGCCATTTTACCAGAAATAAATCGCTTTTGAACTTTGCAGAGTAGATGGATTATCAAAAACGATTGATCATCTAAAATTTTATCATCCAGGCTCCTATCCTTTCATCCCCTCAAAGTCTGTATTTTTTTTTTTTATGTTCAACTATCATTAACCCAACAAAGTTACAGCTGCCTCTCTGAGACCTCTGGTACCTCCTGGCATGATAACAAGGGAACCTGGCTGCCATCTATGTTAAATCAAAACACTTACACTTCCTCCATGAAAGAGTGGAATGTGAAAACTTGAAATAAACTTTCCCTTGGGAAATGAGCTCTGAATAGATCAGGAAAGAAAAATAAAACCTGGAAGAAACATAAAATGAAAGTTTAAAAGCCATTTTACCAGAAATAAATCGCTTTTGAACTTTGCAGAGTAGATGGATTATCAAAAACGATTGGTCATCTAAAATTTTATCATCCAGGCTCCTATCCTTTCATCCCCTCAAAGTCTGTATTTTTTTTTTTTTTTATGTTCAACTATCATTAACCCAACAAAGTTACAGCTGCCTCTCTGAGACCTCTGGTTAATGGGAAAATAAACTGAAGACATTTCAGGGAGTGTTTTAAATTGAATCTCATTAATTTGTTGTTTCAGAAAGCAGTCACCATTAGCAATCACTCCATTGCTTCAAATGGCAGAGCACTTTTGCAATCCAATTCATTATGCCTTCTCAGTATAAGAAGGGGCCAGAGCTAATGTCATGACTGCCTTGTCATTCTAACTGTGCTGCTTCATTTCCTGGAAATCTGAAGCCCTGCATTTTCTTTCATTTGCTAATCTACTTAAGAGTGATTTCATATTTTATTTGAGTTGGAACATTGCCTGTAATCTATACAGAGGGAAATATTTGCCACACCAGGATCCTCGTGACTTGATCCTTCTTCATGGCTTCCAAGTAGTCTAGAATCCATAGATAAATCCAAATTTTAAAATTTAGTTTTATTCTTGGCTTTGACCCACTGCTTCCAGAACCATCTAACCAATAGATATTAAAAGTTGTTGTTTTAGTTTCAGTTACTCTCAAGCAAGGATTTGCCTGTTGGTAGCTGGGTCAGGAAGATCCCCTGGAGTAGGAAATGGCAACACAACTCAGTATTCTTGCCTGGAAAATGCCATGGACAGAAGAGCCTGGTGAGCTACAGTCCACGGGGCTGCAGAAGAGTTAGGCACACCTGAGTGCACATGCACAGCTGCACAGCTTTTCTGAGAGGTAATCTGAGGAAGCAGAATGAAAGAAGTGAAGCAAGTTGAAAAGAGAAGAGAGAAAAGCCAACAGAGAGCTTAAGCCCACAGGGAACACTGAGACATGTCAACTGAAAATAAAGGCACAGTGTGAGAGTTGTGAGTTAAGTTTTATTTGGGTCCAAATGAAGACTATAGCCTGGGAGACAGCCTCTCAGATAGGTGTGATGAACCACTTTAAAGAGGTGGGGAGCAGAGTGTCAATATATATGTAATTCTAGTGAAGGGGAATATTTGCAATCAAGCATGTATTTGGCAGAAGGTTGCTGTAGTCATGAGGAGCAGATGCCTCCATTGACTTTATTGCTTTCCTAGATATGAAAAGATGCAAGAAATTTGGCTCATAAAATCTTCTCTTGAAAAATATATAGCTATCTGAAGGCCTATTCTGCCAGTTTTCCTAGAGCATGGAGCACTGGATTTCTAGTTTCCACACTGAACTCCTTTCAGGGTGTGTTGAAGGTCAACAACTGCAATGGCTAATGACTTCATCTTTATAGAGGCAGATGGAGAGCAATAATATTTTGTCCACAGACACAACTGAAAGATGGGGAGCTGAGGTCTTATATTGTATGATGTTGTCCCTCACTGTGTAACACTCCAAACTTTCTGGGCTGCGCTTGCACTTGGGCTCACTTGCCTCCCTTGATCTCAGAGAGCAGAAAAGTATAGCAAGGTAAAGGGAGCTGTCCAATTCTCCTGTGCTGAAATCAGGGACCCTAGGGAAAGGGCAAGTCACTCTGCTGTGTGGCAGCACGGGTGTCTGAAAGGCGTCAGTAGCTGCCTATGCACCATATACTACATTTTAGTTCTCTTGTATTTGTTGTGTCTCTTTTAGCCAGTGGAGTTGCATACAATCAAATTCAACCCAGAGTCTTAACAACACGGAACTGTGCACTAGATAAAAATAAGATTGAATTTCAATTATTGGTATGAGTCTACATAGTTGTGTTACATTATTCATGGAAAGAAAGTTATCTCTCTCTCTCTCTTTTTTTTTTTTTTTTAAAGAGCACTATGGAGATCTTGGCATTACATAGCATACATTTAAAGCAGGAAGAAATCGCCTTGATATCATTGACCTTTTGTTTGTTTGTTAATGCTTCTCACTGATATTTTTTCCTCTCATTTTAGAAGTCTTATTGTTTCAACTTATTCTTCCTCTTCTCCCTCAACATCTTTTTTTCTTCCTCTTCTTTCTCCTCCTCCTCCTCTTCACCTCCTCCTTATTCATATTCTTTATTTTGTTTACCACTAGTAATGATTTGAAGAAAGCAATACAAACAAATTTGCAATTCTAAAAAGAAATGTCTTTTATCAATAAACAATTATTTTAAATATATCATGCAATTTTCTTCTGGCTTGTAGAGTTTCCGTTGAGAAATCACCTGCCAATATATGATGGGAATTCCCTTATATATCATTTGTTTTTTTTTTTCCCTTGTTGCTTTTAATATTTTATCTTTGTCTTTAACTTTTGTCAGTTTAATGATTATATGTCTTAGTGTATTGATGAAAGGAAGAACCTAAAAACAAGAATGCTCTACGCAGCAAAACTCTCATTCAGATTTGATGGAGAAATAAACAATTATTGATTTCAAATACACTATGAAGACACCTCAAAACTTTTGGAGTCAGACAAGTCTAAGTTCAAAACTCTTTGTGCCAATCATTAGTAATCTGTCACCAGGACACTTAAACTCTTTTAAAAACTCTATTTATTTATTGTATTTTTATTTTTCCCTTGGTTTATTGAGTTAGAATTGATAAAACTGTAAATTTTTAAACTGTAAAAAGTAATGATTTGATATAATTTATTTGGGAAAAATATTACAACAATCAAGTTAACTAACACATCCATCA
The DNA here is from genome assembly GCA_006410635.1 of Cephalophus harveyi. Classification (NCBI taxonomy): domain Eukaryota; kingdom Metazoa; phylum Chordata; class Mammalia; order Artiodactyla; family Bovidae; genus Cephalophus; species Cephalophus harveyi. The sequence continues at coordinate 8,801 of SJYT01027891.1, read as the reverse complement.
CCTCACATAATTACTATTTTGTGTGAGTATCATGAGGATGTTTAAAATCTACACTCATAGCTAATTTGAAGGATATAGCAAGTATTATTAATTTTAGTCACTATACTGTACATTAGGTCCTTAAAACACAATCATCTTATAATTGGAAGCTTGTACCCTTTGAACATGATCAACCTGTTCCCCATTCCAGACTGTGTTAAGCACCATTTTCTTCTATGAGTTAACTTATTTTTTGATTTGACATATAAACTGCTTCATATTTTATTTAGGTTCACTCCCTGGTGGCTCAAACAGTAAAGCATCTGTCTGCAGTGCAGGAGACCTGGGTTCAATCCCTGGGTTGGGAAGATCCCCTGGAGAAGGAAATGGCAACCCACTCCAGTACTCTTGCCTGGAAAATTCCATGGACTGAGGAGCCTGGTAGGCTACAGTCCCTGGGGTCACAAAGAGTCGGACACGACCGAGTGACTTCACTATCATATTGTTGTAAATGGCAGGATTTGCATCTTTTTATGGCCCAATAATATTCATTATGTATATATGTGTGTGTGTATATATATATCATATCTCCTATATCCACATCTATTGATAGACATTTAAATTTTCCATATCTTGGATACTATGAAAGCAACAAATAGATATGCATTTTAGATACTGATATTTATTGCAGATATTTATTTGAGTTGCCAGTTTTTCAACTTATTTTCTTTGCAGTAGATTCATTATAGATTCTTTTCAATTAAGATGTGTGACTTGTCTGGGAAACATTTGCATCTAGGTAAGATGCCCCGATACAAATGGACTAAATTCTATATGTGAGATTTCAGTGTTTAGTAGCTCTGAGGGAAACATGATAAGAGGAGACTAATATCTATAGGTAAGTTGTGCGCTGATCAGGAACATAATCCTGTGCTCTGGTGCTATGAAAATATCAGTCCTTAATATTATGCATGCTTAAAAAATAGTTCTAAGCTACTTCTATTTTTTTTTTTAATGAAATTGTTTTCCTGGTGTCTGTTTGAATATTAATTCTGTTTATGATCACTGCATGTTTCTTTGAAGAGAGTTGAATTTTCCATATTCTTCCTCAAGTATATCACTTGATTTTATTTTTGTGTCAACTACCACAGAATTTTATTTTTTATATATTCTTTACAGCCCCCTAGACTGTAGCCTTCCAGTTTTTTTTTTTAATGAAATTGTTTTCCTGGTGTCTGTTTGAATATTAATTCTGTTTATGATCACTGCATGTTTCTTTGAAGAGAGTTGAATTTTCCATATTCTTCCTCAAGTATATCACTTGATTTTATTTTTGTGTCAACTACCACAGAATTTTATTTTTTATATATTCTTTACAGCCCCCTAGACTGTAGCCTTCCAGCCTCCTCTGTCCATAAGACTTTTCAAGCAAGAATAATGGAGTGGATTGTCATTTCCTTTTCCAGGGGAGCCTCCCAACCCAGGGATTGAAACTGTGTCTCCTTCATTGCAGGTGGATCCTTTACCACCGAGCCTTCAGGAAAGCTCAATGTGTCATTGAACTTTTCTTCTATTTTATTGCTCAATTCTGTTCATTTTGGACACCAGTTAGCCTTTTACTGATTTTCTCTGTCCTTTCCCCACTTCAACTATGGCCCCCTATACTCTATAATCCTTAAAATGTTTCCCATTTAATTTTGTTCAGTTTTTGCAAGTCTGCTTTCCAATTTCCTAATCATGTTTATGATGTATTCCTCTAATTATATTGCATTTACTTTTCATTTCCCCGTAAATTTATCCAATTTATAGTGCCTCTTCAACCAATACTTCAGTTTCTTCTTTCAGATATTACACCTTCTTTGAGGTCTTATTTTAAAGCATTCTATGTCTCTCTCTTCTATATCTCCTTGTCTTTAGTGGAAATCTCTTCATAATTTCACTTCTTTGTTAGTAAAATAAAGCTGGAATGCAAATGTTATAAAACTAATTTTTCCTTTTCTTTCAGTGCTTTGCACACAAGCCATTTGCTTGCTCTTTTTATATTTTAATTTTGATACAATATTTCTACTATGCAATTTTAGAGCTTAAGACATTAACATTAGAGTTTGATTATCTTTGTCAAATATATACATGACCCCATCATAAACTATACCGCCATTAATATGAAACATTTGCTGCTGCTGCTAAGTCGCTTCAGTCGTGTCCGACTCTGTGCGACCCCATAGACGGCAGCCCACCAGGCTCCTCCATCCCTGGGATTCTCCAGGCAAGAATACTGGAGTGGGTTGCCATTTCCTTCTCCAATGCATGAAAGTGAAAAGTGAAAGTGAAGTCGCTCAAGTCCTGCCCGACTCTTAGCGACCCCATGGACTGCAGCCTACCAGGCTCCTCCATCCATGGGGTTTTCCAGGCAAGAGTACTGGAGTGGGGTGCCATTGCCTTCTCCCATGAAACATTTATATTATTGCAAAGTTTCTATTTGCCCTTTGATAATTATTCCCTAACTCCTTCCCAGAGGCAAACACTGTTTTGATTTATTTTCCTATAGCTTAGTCTGTTTTTGAACATAAAATGGAATCAATCATATAATACATTCTCTTGTGAATCTGGTTTCTATCACTCAGGATTTTTTTTATAACACATCCTTATTGCATGCATTAGTTCTTCATTCTTTTTATTGATGAGTTGTGTTTTACTATACAGATATACAACAATTTGTTTATTCATTTTGTTCTTCATTGACATCTGTGTTGTTTACCATTTTGAATTTACTTTAAAACTGCTATGATCTGGTTATTTTAAGTAATTGCTCAGTAAGTGGAGGTATTTCCCATGGCCTGATGGTTAAGAAAATAGTGTTGAGTAAAATGTTAGTCAAGGCTCCCCAGGTGGAGCAATGGTAAAGAATCTACCTGCCAAGCTAGAGATGTGGATTTGATCTCTGGGTCAGGAAAATCCCCTGGAGAAAGAAATGGCAAACCACTCTGGTATTCTTGCTGGAACAATCTCATGGACAGAGGAGCCTGGAAGGCTACAGTCTATGGAGTCACAAAAGAATTGGACACTGCTTAGCAACTAAACAGAAATAAAATGTTAGCCACAGGAGCTTAACTTTTGGTCCCTAGACTGCTGATTTTCTCACCAACAGTTCTTTATGTGGTATTTTAGTCTTCATTTTTCTGCTGATCAATTATAGCAAAACTTATAGAGTGCCTGATGAACTATGGAATGAGGTTCGTGACATTGTACAGGAGACAGGGATCAAGATCATCCCCATGGAAAAGAAATGCAAAAAGCAAAATGGCTGTCTGGGGAGGCTTTACAAATAGCTGTAAAAAGAAGAGAGATGAAAAACAAAGGAGAAAAGGAAAGATATAAGCACCTGAATGCAGAGTTCCAAAGAATAGCAAGAAGAGATAAGAAAGCCTTCTTCAGTGATCAATGCAAAGAAATAGAGGAAAACAACAGAATGGGAAAGACTAGAGATCTCTTCAAGAAAATTAGAGATACCAAGGGAACATTTCATGCAAGGATGGGCTCGATAAAGGACAGAAATGGTATGGACCTAACAGAAGCAGAAGATATTAAGAAGAGGTGGCAAGAATACACAGAAGAACTGTACAAAAAAGATCTTCACGACCCAGATAATCATGATGATGTGATCACTCATCTAGAGCCAGACATCTTGGAATGTGAAGTCAAGTGGGCCTTAGAAAGCATCACTACGAACAAAGCTAGTGGAGGTGATGGAATTCCAGTTGAGCTGTTTCAAATCCTGAAAGATGATGCTGTGAAAGTGCT
>SJYT01027884.1:119369-131543 GCA_006410635.1 Cephalophus harveyi | reverse complement strand
ACCCTTATGGCAGAAAGTGAAGAGGAACTAAAAAGCCTCTTGATGAAAGTGAAAGAGGAGAGTGAAAAAGTTGGCTTAAAGCTCAACATTCAGAAAACGAAGATCATGGCATCTGGTCCCATCACTTCATGACAAATAGATGGGGAAACAGTGGAAACAGTGTCAGACTTTATTTTTTTGGGCTCCAAAATCACTGCAGATGGTGATTGCAGCCATGAAATTAAAAGATGCTTACTCCTTGGAAGGAAAGTTGTGACCAACCTAGATAGCATATTCAAAAGCAGAGACATTACTTTGCCAACAAAGGTCCATCTAGTCAAGGCTATGGTTTTTCCAGTGGTTATGTACGGATGTGACAGTTGGACTGTGAAGAAAGCTGAGTGCCAAAGAATTGATGCTTTTGAACTGTGGTGTTGGAGAAGACTCTTGAGAGTCCCTTGGACTGCAAGGAGGTCCAACCAGTCCATTCTAAAGGAGATTAGTTGTGGGTATTCATTGGAAGACTGATGCTAAAGCTGAAACTTCAATACTTTGACCACCTCATGCAAAGAGTTGACTCATTGGAAAAGACCCTGATGCTGGGAGAGATTGGGGGCAGGAGGAGAAGGGGCCGACAGAGAATGAGATGGCTGGATGGCATCACTGACTCGATGGACATGAGTTTCAATGAACTCCAGGAATTGGTGATGGACAGGGAAGCCTGGTGTGCTGTGATTCATGGGGTCACAAAGAATCAGACACGACTGAGAGACTGAACTGGACTGAAGCCTTCTTTATGGTCCAACTCTCACATCCATACATAACTACTGGAAAAACCATAGCTTTGGCTATATGGACCTTCATCAGCAAAGTGATGACTTTGCCTTTTTAATTTTTTTACTTTACAATACTGTATTCGTTTTGCCGTACATTGACAAACATGTCGTCTAGGTTCCTCATAGCTTTCCTTCCAAGGAGCAAGTATCTTTTAATTTCATAGGTACAGGCACTGTCAGCAGTAATTTTGAAACTGAAGAAAGTAAAATGTGTCCAAATCAATAGTCAATATCTGTAGAATAAGTGAATCACTGAAGCCTTAAAGTTAGAAAAGCAGAACAAGAATCTAAGATAGAAGAGGGAATTCTGCACACGGAGGAAGTGGTCCTGTGGTAGTATTAACAAACTCTGGACTTGGAGTGAATTTAGCATTCTGTCTTTGACAGGGGAACCTGAAGAGATTTTCAGGACCACATGGCAGCTGCTCTTAAATGCAGACACTGAGTGTTGGAGATGCAGTCCTGGCCTAAGGGTGTGGGGATACGAAGCTTCCAGCTCTTCCTGGGTTCAATGCAAACATGTGCCCACAGCAATGAAGTTTATCAGTCCATAACACAGAAATCAGAGTTTAACATTAGTCTGTGAGCTTTCCAAGCCAGACTCTTGCTCATATGTCACCCATTATTGTTATTATTTTTTAATCTCTGCAGTGATCAAGTTTCCATTTTATTGCTTCTCAAACAGGTGGCCATCTCATCCCTTGTCCTGAGATACCCTTTGGTGGGGAACATCTGGCACCTTCCATAAGGGAATCACTTCTATATAAAATGACCATCCCAGTTGAACCCAGCAGTTTAGTCAGAATATCATGGTGGTGTAGATGTTACTAGAAATATTAGAGAGACTAGTCAAAAACGTCCACCTCTGATCCAGCCACCCTGTCCCTCCTCTCTTGTGAATCTCAGAACATCTTGAAGACTCTGTCTGTAAAGAGGTATCTAAGCAGAGGGGGTGTGGGGGGCATGGCATGGCCATGTGCTGAAAGAGGCAGACAATGGACAGAGATTGCTACTGTGCCAACTGGAGCCAAGTTAGGGGTTGGAATCACACCTGGGGACGCACATAGAAAGACCTCCTGGCCCTTAACCTGACTGGGTAAATGCACCGGGTGATACAGGTGCCTTTGCACAGGAGTCACTTTAATAAAACAGAATACTGAATGCTTCCCCAAGGCTGGAGGCATGGTTTCCAAATCCAGTTAAACCAACACCACTTACTGGCCCCAACATCCCAGCAGGATCTTTGATTTGAGAGAGGCTTGTTTTCATTTAGCCTCCTTGGCTTGAAAGCAAGAACACAAACTGGGTGAGTTTCAATTCTCCTCAGTCAGTGCAGTCTTCAGACAGATGGTGGAAAATGCCCTTTGGCCCGACTTTCAGAGGAACTAGTTCCTCACAAGATCATCAACTAACAACAACAACAACAACAAAAAATCCACAAATTGTACATTATGTTTTGCAGTTTACAGAGTTGTTTCACAGATTTCAGTGGTTTTCAATTCAAGACTCACATTAGAACCATGTAGGGAGCCATTAGATTCACATTAGAACCATGAAGCCATTTATGGATGTGAGAGTTGGACCATAAAGAAGACTGAGCGCCGAAGAATTGATGCTTTCAAACTGTGGTGCTGCAGAGACTCTTGAGAGTCCCTTGGACTGCAAGGAGGTCAAACCTGTCAATCCTAAAGGAAATCAACCTTGAATACTCATTGGAAGGACTGATGCTGAAGCTCTGATACTTTGGCCACCTGATGCGAAGAGCTGACTCATTGGAAAAGAGCCTGATGCTGGGAGAGACCGAGGGAAGAAGAAGTGGACAACAGAGGATGAGATGGTTGGATGGCATCATTGACTCAATGGACATGAGTTTGAGCAAACTCCAGCAGATGGTGAAGGACAAGGGAAGCCTGGTGTGCTGCAGTCCATGAAGTCACAGAGGCAGACGTGACTTAGCAACTGAACAACAAAGGGAGCTTATTAAAAGGACCAACTTCTACATCTTGTCCCAAGAAATTCTGATCGATTCAGAATTGGCTCCACAAGCACGTGGACATTTTAACAAAGCCCTCCAGATGATTTTAATATAAAGTCAGGACCAGAACCACTAATGCCACCTAACACATATTATGCCTCTGCTGGGAGGCTCCCCTGGATGGGAGAGGAAACCAACTCTCAGAGAGGCTCTGCCCACCATCACCCAGTGCAGGCAGCACAGCAGAAGTGGGAACCCAGTCAGTAGACTGGGAGTCCTGCTTCAAATGAACAACCTCAAAGACAAAATGACAAAGCATTTACATGGTGATCTATAGATTTTAAAGCCCTTTCACCTCACAGTCTTAGTTTATTCTTAGAATAATCCTGTGCAGTGGGCAGGAAAGCTATTATTGTTCCCACCACTACTTCACTGCTCTCAAGTAAAAGGTGAGGAAACAGAAGCTCATGAGGGTAAGTGGTTTAAACCACCAACCTTATCTTAAAAGCCCCCAGTGTGCACAGAACTGTATGGTGATAAAATTGACACACCCTCATGTAGGACGCACTACATGCCAGGCACTTTCACAGATGAGGACCTGGGGCCGAGAGAGGCTCCATGAGTTGTCTAAAGTCATGCAGCCAGCAAGCAGTGGATGGACGGAAAGGAACTCTGCAGTTGGGGTCTACGATCTGGGTTGTTTAAGCCTTTCACTTCTGATGGCTCCAAAGGAGCAGTGGACCCTACCTTCAAGAGGCTCCAGTGCACAGAACCAACCGGCCATGGCTTGGTGGATAGGTCAGAGGACTTTGGGACCACGGGTTCTGAGCCATCTAAGGCATCTCTCTTTCTAATAAAGGGTTCTTTCAGCAACCCCCCTTCCCAAATCCTGCTCTGATTCAGGGTGCTGCTGAATCTAGGGCTGGTCCTTCAAGAGCAGTGGATGTTCTTGGGCGCTGCTTCCAGAGTCTCTCCTGGGCACCACTGCTGATCCCAGGTATAAAGAGTTGACGTTTTTGGAGGGTGAGACCTAGGAAGGGGTACTTTTGTAAATTAAACAATTGTATTGGAATATAATTGTGTAGCAGGCTTCCTAGGTGGCACTAGTGGTAAAGAACCTGCCTGCCAAGGTAGAAGAAGTAAGAGACATGGGTTTGATTCCTGAGTTGGGAAGATTCTCTAGAGGAGGGCACAGCAATCCACCCCAGTACTCTTGCCTGGAGAATCCCAAGGTCAGAGGAGCCTGGCATGTTGCAGTCCACGGGGTCGCAGAGTTGGAAATGACTGAAGTGACTTAGTAGGGCATGGCATAATTGTGCAGCATTAGCTAAAACCTCTATCAAGTCACAAACCAATCATTTCTTTCCTGTGATGGGAACAATTAAAATCTAGTCTCTTAGGAACTCTGAACTTTATAATACATACTGCTACTGCTAAGTCACTTCAGTCGTGTCCGACTCTGTGTGACCTCATAGACGGCAGCCCACCAGGCTCCCCCATCCCTGGGATTCTCCAGGCAAGAACACTGGAGTGGGTTGCCATTTCCTTCTCCAATGCATGAAAGTGAAAAGTGAAAGGGAAGCCGCTCAGTTGTGTCTGACTCTTAGCGATCCCATGGACTGCAGCCTACCAGGCTCCTCCGCCCATAGGATTTTCCAGGCAAGACTACTGGAGTGGGGTGCCATTGCCTTCTCCATTATAATACATGATTGTCTATAATCACTACTCTGTGCATGATATCTCCAGGGATTATTTATCTGATTGCCAGTTGGTACCAGAACCAGCATTTAAACAAACATTTAGATGATTCTTACGAAGCCTCAGTTCTAGCACAAAGGACTAGGGAAGGCAGATACTGGTTAAGAGATAGGATTGCATCTTCCTCCATCCTATGGGCCTTAAAGGGCACTTTCCTAAAAGCACTGCATTGAACTGAGTGTTTCTTATGAGAAGGGCTATGAAGTCTAAGGGACTCTCCCCCAGGGGTGGAGGTTCATACCAGGGAGCAACGGTTACATTTTCAGGAATGCTGTAAGCCAGTGGGCTTCAGGTTGGTAGCTTGAAATCAGTCAGAGCAGCCACTGTATAAATTCCCACACTTATATGATGGGAATTGGCAAAATCAGAATTTTTTTCTTCTTTTTTCCTTCTCCTGGGAGAGCAGTTGTTAAGCATTGAAGCAGCACACCTCTAATGCCACCTCTCCAGGCTCGGAGTCCCCACAAGTAAGAGGAGGGTTTAGGAGCAGTTAAAACTTTCAGGCCAGCTTAATGCCAGTTTGCAGGCAGCTTTTTGTCTGGGGGAGGTGTCATGGGTCCCAGCTCCCTTCCTTCTTCCCTTTTCTCTCATCTGCCTTTCTGTCTGTGCTGACTGAACCCTGCTCTCCTCAGAGCCCTGATCAGACTCCCCTCATTGCTGCCCCTGACAGTTGAGGCTGCAGGGTTATTATTTTCCTACTTCCTGCTGACATCTGCAATCTAAGGTTAGCGAGACCTCCAATTGCTTAACAGGTTAGCTTTCTTACTACGGTACAGAAACCAAAATCAAATCAAACAAAAAAACTCTGTAACCATAACCTAAGAACTCAGCTCACCTTGACCCTTGTTTGTGTGCCTCCCATGGTCACCTGGGGTTCTCTGATAGAATCTTTTCAGCTTGGGTCTATTCACTCAGCCTGGAGCATGCCCTGACCTGCCCGGCCGCCTTGCCCATGGCTCTCCACAGTGGGGAGCCACTTGAACTCTACCAGGAAGTTCTGGGGTGAATGTCCATCCATGAGAAGCCCAGGGAAGGCTTGCATTGGGTCCTGTTCCATTCCTGGTGCTGGGATCCTGCCTGGTCAGTGGTCAAGACCCTAGTTCTCCCAAAACCAGGCCTTTCAGACTAATTCTCTGCTCAATGCCCAGGTCAGTGGGCACAGAGAGTCACAGATAATGGACCAGTGACTCCTAGGACTGGCCTGCACCCCACATTCTGCCAGCCCCAGTATCCACGGTGTGTGACCAGACCATCTTTCTGGCAGAATTCCCACATACTGCCTCCTCGCAGCTCAGCTGGTCACCTATCTGCTTTCCGGCTGTCCATTTCACCGTCCATCCACTCTCCTGTTCTTCTTGGAGGACTGATTGGTTTCAAGGTCCTGCTTCCTCTTGGTCTGATCGCTCTCATTCTTAGAGAGCTGGAAAACACCTCTCTGCATTCTTGATATCAGTTAGAATTAATCTCTGCACATTTCCAAAAGCTTCACACTTTCCCATTTCCTCCATTCTCTCATTTCTCAGTAAATCTATTAGCTGTTTTCACATCTGTCTCACTTCCCTGTCAAAATATGCTCAGTCCTGCATAATGTGCATGTGCAAGCACATAGACTAGTGGGTGCGTGTGTGCTCAGTCAGTCACGACTGCAGAGTCGTGTCTGACTCTTTGTGACCTTATGGATTGTAGCCCAGAAGGCTCCTCTGTTCTTGGGATCCCCCAGACAAGAACATTGGAGTGGGTTACCATGCCCGCATCGAGGGGATCTTCCTGACTCAGGGATTGAACTGGTGTCTCCTGCATTGTAGGTAGATTCATTACCCACTGAGCCACCCGGGAAGGCCCACACAGATTAGTAATAACAGCCCAAATCAGCCCCCTTCCTCCCACTCCCAGCCCAGAACAGGTGAGCATTTACTACCACATGATCCCTGCATATTCCCAGAAAAAACCCCTAAACCCTCAGTCATTTAAAGAGAAAATCACGGTTGTATCCTCTTCCACCCTGAAGGAGATTCATTGGCGAAGCCGGAAGTGGCAGCAACCACGTGACAGGAAGAGGAGTGGGATTCAACCGGAAGATCAGTTTGAATTATGTCAGGCTAAGGCCGAGCAATAAGATAACTTGTTTGATGTCTCACTGGGAAGACTAAATATGCTTGAATATTCGTTCATTCATTCATTCATCAAATATTTATCTCTCTCACATCCTTCAGGCCATTGCTTGCTGACACCTTATCAGCAAGACCTTTGTTGACTAGTCTTCAAACCCTCTTCAGCACTTCTCTACTTTCTCATCCCCTGACTTGCTTCACTGTTCTCTACAGCATATACCATCATCTGACCTATGATATTTCTCCTTATTATTATTTGTTGTTGTTGTTGATGGTGTGTGTCTCTCCACTAGGCTGTAAGATCTGCGAGAGAAGAGATCATGCATGCAGGATAGTGCTTAGGACAGTGGCTTAAACCCCAGTGGTTTCAGAATGTTCAGTCCTGTGTATGTTCCGGAAAACATGTCATGTCTTACTGAAACTACGTCTGTCCATTCCAGAGGGAACTGGTTTCCTTGCTCCCCTAAAATCACAGCATATCAGCAACCAATTAATCCATGGTGCTAGAATCCTCCTATCCCTCTTTCTTTCAGAATATTTAAGAAGAAAGATTTTGAACCAATTATCTGAGTTGGAATCTTGTTGTCAGTTGCTAAATGTGTGATCACAGTTTACTTGCTTAAATTCTCTGTGCCATAGTCTCTCTAAAATGGGAATACAGAAAGGATCAACCTTCCTTAGAGCTATGATGAAGATTCAATGAGTTAGTATTTGTAATGGGCTTAAATAGTGCCCAGTCTACAGGGAGGACTATATAAATATCTGTTAAATTTTCTCCATCCCCCCACTGTTGACCGCTTCTCCCTCCTAACTCTCTCCCACCCAAGAACTTCCCACAGCAGAAGAACTAAGGTAGAGTGGCTTCTTCTCCATTAGAAATATTACAGTTAGTATATCAGTAGAGGCGATGGGGATGTGAGCTGACTGGATTATAGTCCCTATCTCTGTGCTCTCTCCCAGTCAGAGGGTTCTATACCCCCATCCATTGGCACTGGACCACTCTTGTGTGAACGAAGAAGAACAAAGAGCCTGCTCAGCACTCAACTCTACAAAGATGAAGTAGCCAGCCACAGTCAATGAATAACTGACAGTGCACCTTGAGAAGAATTCAGGATGGAAAACAGGATGAGGCACTCAGCTCTGGAAAAACAGCTTCTTGGAGAGTTAGATGTATAGCTCATACGTGCATGCACGCTAAGTCACTTCAGTCATGTCTGACTATTTGTAACCCTATGGACTGTAGCCCACCAAGTTCATCTATCCATGAGATTCTCCAGGCAGGAGTCCTGGAGTGGGTTGCCATGCCCTCCTCCCCAAGATCTTCCCAACACAGGGGATCAAACCCACGTCTCTTATGTCTCCTGCACTGGCAGATAGATACTTTACCACTAGTGTATAGCTCAGGGTGGGTTTCAATGAATACAGGTTCTTGCATCTTCCCACACATAGAAGAGCAATAAAACTATACTTGAGATATCCATTCGTTATGACCAGCAGTATTGTTTTTCAATTATTATTGAAATATAGTTGATTTACAATGCTGTATTAGTTTCAGGTGTACAGCAAGGTGATTATATATATAATATTATATAATTATATATATATAATCTTAAAATTATATTATATATTTATATATATCATATATATAAAAGATAAAGAAATGTAATAACCTCAGATATACAGATGACACCATATGGTAGAAAGCAAAGAGGAACTAAAGACCTCTTGATGAAAGTGAAAGAGGGGAGTGGAAAAGCTGGCTTAAAATTCAACATTCAAAAAACGAAGATCATGGCACCTGGTCCCATCACTTCATGGCAAATAGATGGGGAAACAGTGGAAGCAGTGACAACCTAGACAGCATATTGCAAAGTAGAGACATTACTTTGCCAACAAAGGTCCATAAAGTCGAAGCTATGGTTTTTCCAGTATTCATGTATGGATGTGAGAGTTGGACAATAAAGAAGGCTAAGCACCAAAGAATCGATGCTTTTGAACTGTGGTGTTGGAGAAGACTCTTAAGAGTCCCTTGGACTGCAAGGAGATCAAACCAATCAATCCTAAAGGAAATCAGTCCTGAATATTCATTGGAAGGACTGATGCTGAAGCTGAAACTCCAATACTCTGGCCACCTGATGCAAAGAGCCAACTTACTAGGAAAGACACTGATGCTGGGAAAGATTGAAGGCAGGAGGAGAAGGGGACAACAGAGGGTGAGATGGTTGGATGGCATCACTGACTCAATGCACATGAGTTTGAGCAAGCTCCGAGAGATGGTGAAGGACAGGGAAGCCTGGTATACTGCAGTCTATGGGGTCACAAAGAGTCGGACATGACTAAGCGACTGAACAACATATATATTCTTATTTAGATTCTTTTTCATTATAGGTAATTACAAGATGTCGAGTAGAGTTCCCTGTGCTATACCGTAGGTCCTTGTTAGTTATCTGTTTTATACATAGCAGTGTGTGTATTTCAGCAGCAATATTTTGCAAGCTGTATGCTGAACTGCATGTATTTTTCCCAGCCAAAATTCATATATAAACTTTCTCCTCTTTTATGTCTTAGGAAGAGTTCTCTCCCCGAGAGGCTGTCTCCTGGATTATAGTCCTCAGCAAGGTCACTGAAGAAAATCTAAACTCACAACTCTTCCATTGTGAGTCATTCTTTAAGGCATCACCTGCACCCCGTGTGTGTGGGTGGAGTTGCACTTCTCATCTCTATGACTTTGGACTTGACTACGTGAAAAGCTCTGGTCAACGGAGAGGGAAGGGTTATGATTGTTTTTGTTGTACCCGAACAGAAGCTTTAAATACAACTGCAAGCTACTGTATTTATGGACTGAGGCCTTCCTGCTCTTGTTCTCAGGTTTTCCACATGGTGCCTCCTTCCTCCATCTGGGTTTCAGAATGAGAAAACAGGTGGAGCCCAGAAAAGCCAGGTCAGTCCAGCCCATCCCAGCAGAGCCATGGCCAACCTGCAGCTAAGCCACAGTCCTTAATGTAGAGGGAGAAAAAAGGAAACGTGTTGTAAGCTACTGAGGGAACACTGTTTTGTTATCATCGCAGAACTGACTAATTAAGGGCAAGAGCAGTAGAAGGAGAACATATGTTTTGCAAGACTGTTCAAGCAAGATTATTTTTTCACAGAGGGATCTCTGTATGTGTTACATATGTGTCTGTGAATATACTGTTCATCCAGACACAAAACAACTTTGCCATAAATATAATCACTCATATTGGTAATAACCTTGTCTACTGTGTATATTTTAATTTCTAGAAAGGTGGGCTTGGGGAGTGAGAAGTTAAAATAAAATAAAAAATACACTGTTGATCAACTAGTATTACTTCTCTGGTGCCCTGTTTATTTGTCTCAGGAGGAAATGAACAGCAGGAGTTCTAGAAGCACGGCATTTTGGATACAAGAGAGGCCAAAAGACTTGAAAGGATTCTGATCCAATGTCTCCCGTTTAGACGTTGGGCAACTAAGGCCTGGCGAGATGAAGTGTTTTTGCCTAGTGCCTGATGGGAGACTCTTTAGAGCACTGACAGCAGGCTGTGTACACATCTGAGGAAGTTACAAGGTCTAAGAAGAAATTCTTAAGAATGTGGCAAAAGCATTTTTCCTCTCTAATTCCTGCTTTTTCCTGCACCTCAGTTAGTTAGAATGCTGGGACACCACAGGAGTAGAAAAAGCTTCTAATGTTCACCAGAATTTGGTTCTCTTTTTCCCTTGGGCAGAGAGTTAAAGTTTGATTCATTGACTCCCCTGTAGTTAGAGTCAAGTGAAGGAGTTGGTGCCTCTGATATGGGCAGGTGTACTTCTCGTCTAGTCCTGGTCTCATAAGGTATTCATGTATTCTCTCTCTCTGATCCATTACTGCCCAGAGGAGAATGAAATTGGAGACTTCATTCTTAAGGGCTTAGTACAGCCCACAGATAGAGGAATCCTGCATCTTCTGCTGACGCCCGTTGGACTGGGACTTGGATGTGAAACAAACTTCTAGTCATTAAGCTTCTGAGAAAAACAGAGGTTGGGTGTTATAATGACTAGTCTTACATAGCATAATTTATCCAGGGATAATCCAAAGACAATAAGCGCAACTTAGTTTAGATGGTAATTACCATATTTAACTGAGGAGAAGAGCTGTAAATAGGAAAGAAGCCTTTGACCTCTGGCTCACGATCACTGCTGTATCTTGAACATCATCATCAAAGTCTCGGACTAAACTCTGCCTTACTTCCGTTGCATTTTCAACCCCCACCCACTACACTGTCACATTCCTATGTGTCCACAGGTGTTCAACAACACTTGTTGGATGGCTGACTGACTACTTTTACAAAGCCATATATAATTTATTATTTTGATTCACAGATCCACTGAAAGAGCACTTGACCTTGAGCTCTATAACACATTCTTCCCGTTAATCAATAGGCATTCCCTATCATTGAGGGATATATTCTGATACCTTATGGATTCCTCCAAAAAAGTTGTTCAGATTCATCAATTTGAAATGTAGGAGAGATGGGTGACAAAGTCAGTGGAGAGGTAGTTGCTGGATAAGTGAGCTTAACTAGTGATACACTTCTGTAGTGCAAAGTAAGACAATTGCACTTAGAAAAAAACAGATAAAATATGCTGAATAGCTTGAAAGGAAAGTGCTATTGTCAATTATAAAAGAATCCCTCCATAGATTTCTTAATAAGTCCACAACCCCATTAGTGTGAATTGACAAACAGTAGACCTAACTCCCAATTGGTTGCTAGGTTTCAGTGCAATGTATTTGCATATGGAAATAGAGTGGGATTATGCAAATATGATAGAAAGTGAAGAAGAACTAAAAAGCTTCTTGATGAAAGTGAAAGAGGAGAGTGAAAAAGTTGGCTTAAAACTCAACATTCAGAAAACTAAGGTCAAGGTATCTGGTCCCATCACTTCATAGCAAATAGATGAGGAACCAAAGGAAACAGTGAGACACTTTATTTTGGGGGGCTCTAAAATCAGAAATTAAAAGATGCTTGCTCCTTGGAAGAAAAGCTATGATCAACCTAGATAGCATACTAAAAAGCAGAGACATTACTTTGCCAACAAAGGTCTGTCTAGTCAAAGCTATGGTTTTTCCAGTAGTCATGTATGGGTGTGAGAATTGGACTATAAAGAAAGCTGAGGGCTGAAGAATTGATGCTTTTGTACTGTGGTGTTGGAGAGGACTCTTGAGAATCCCCTGGACTTCAGGGAGATCAAACCAGTCTATCCTAAAGGAAATTAGTCCTGAATATTCATTGGCAGACTAATGCTGAAGCTGAAGCTGAAGCTCCAATACTTTGGCCACCTGAAGTGAAGAACTGACTCATTGGAAAAAACCCTGATGCTGGGAAAGATTGAAAGCAGTAGGAGAAGGGGATGACCGAGGATGAGATGGTTGGATGGCATCACTGACTCAATGGACATGAGTTTGAGCAAGCTCCGGGAGATGGTGAAGGACAGAAAAGCCTGGCGTGCTGCAGTCCACAGG
>SJYT01027884.1:103487-115175 GCA_006410635.1 Cephalophus harveyi | reverse complement strand
TTTTTTTTCATCCCTGGTCAGGTAGATGTCCCATCCTAGGCTTCTCAACTCAGCTTCAGAGACAGAGATTAATTTTAATACTATACAAGAACAATATAATTTGGAAGGGAAGTTTGTTGGTTTGCTGATGCCTCCAGTTTTGTCAATTACCAACTTATTTACAAGTCAAAATATAAATAGTGATGGATGCTTTTCATGGGAGTGCCTCAGCAGAGGGTCTGATCTGCACCTAGATGTCTGGAATGCCTTTCTGAATGTTCTTGATTGCTCAGAAACCCATTATAATCCCCACCTTTGCCTTCAAGCTCTGTGCCGGTGCCAAGCACACGGAGTTCAAGTGGGGCCAGTGAGTCAGTCTGGGAATAGCAGCAGATAATGTTCATTTTAATACCTGGTGGAGTTCAGTAGACAAGTTTCCTGCTTAGAAGCAGTCTTCAGGAGCACTTATATGCTGAGCAACCACCACGCCATCTTCCTTCTCCCTCTTTACCCTTCTGGACATCACACTTAGCTCCATGTCACTTCACAGGTTAACAGGAGCAAGGATTCCATGGGTAGATAGGAACTACATTCCGTGGTCCAGACAGTTGGCCAAATCCCATAGGAAACATTTCCATCTTCCTCTCCAGAGTTCCTCTCCCTGCCAGCTGCTTTGACTTGCCCCTTTATCTTCCTTCTACTCTGCTCTAAACCTCAAGCCATGTTGTTCTTCTTCAGCTTGTATGTTTCATTGACTAAAATACCAGGATTTCTAGAGAAATTATAAATATTGCGTGTCCCTCAAAGTATGTCTCATGGGAGTGGGGGAGGGGTGTCTCAGCCTTTTCATCACTTGGCTTGTTAAGTCTTCCCCCCACTGAAGTGGCTCCCTTTCTATGTAGGCATGGGGCTGCAGGGAAAATGTGATTTCTCCATGCTGTTTCAGAAGCAATAAAGATTGATACATGGCTGCCCACTTGAAAGCCAAGCTGCCTCCTCATCTTCAATTTCAGCTTTCCTGTCTTGAGGCAGGGACTTCCTAAGGCAGAACTGGTTCCTTGCCTTTTGAGAATAAACTGGTGTAATTTTTCTGGTAATATGTGTTAAAAGCCTTAAGAATGTAGATACACTTTGACTTACAAAATATACTTCTAGAAATTCATCACAAATGAACAGAGAGATGAAAAAACAATTTTATATACACACAGACACAAATCCTTCCATGCTATTTATAAAAAATAATATTGGGAAATATCTGAATATCAAATCATAAAGGCTTATATAACTAGATCATGTGTGGTGTTAGTTGCTCAGTTGTGTCCAACTCTTCTGCGACACTGTATACTGTAGCTCACCAGGTTCCTTTATCCCTGGGATTCTCCAGGCAAGAATACTGGAGTGGCTTGTCCTTTCCTCCTGCAGGGGATTTTCCTGACCAAGCGATCAAACCCAGGTTCTCCTGCATTGCAAGCAGTTTCTTTACCATCTGAGCCACCAGGAAAAATCATGGTATAGATATACAGCAAAATATTATTTAATCTTTAAAATAATGTAACAGAACTTTAATCATATGCAAATAAGTGGAAGAAAGAAGATAACTGGGTACAGAAATTGGATGTGTTTGACCTTAATTCTAACAATATGTGTTTCCACATGTGCACAGAAGAAAAACTGGGAATATACTGAAATATATGCACCCAATATATCTGCAGGGGTTATCTCTGGGAGGACGATTCTAAAATTATAAAATATTATTTCAGTAATAAAATATTACTAAAATACTTAAATAAAATAAAAAGTTACTACTTTCATAATTGAGGGAGAACATCTCAATAAAACTGTTAATACCATAAAAACAATCCCTTCATGAAAACCTGGCATTTTAGGGTGTAAATACATGGATGAAGTTCCCTCGAGGGTGGGGTACAGAAACTGCTTCTCTGTGTTGTGGCAAAATTTTCAGCTGTTGACAGCCAGCTTCCTAGTGTTAATCAGTGTGTGAGTCTGAGCACATGACCCATCTCTTGGGCAGTAAAGATGGGTTTCAATAGTTTCTGAGGTCCTGCTCACATTATTTTTAAGAACTTGCTCTGTTTTTCAGAACTATGACCATCTTCCAGTTATTTAAAATCCCCAGGGGCAACTGGCCATTATTTGCCATTAAACTTCTAACAAGTGGATGAGAGGCAGTTTCATGGAAAAACTCCTTTTGTAGAGCCTCAAAGAATGGTGGGGTCATCTTATTAAATAAAATAGAGTTCAATAAGTTCATTTGGGTTCTGTATGGAAAACTGGGTACTTATTTTACCCTGGCCCTTCAGCTTCTGGGCATCCTTGGTATGAAAAGCAAGAGGAACTGGAACGTTGAAGTATGGAAAAGAGGGAAAGAAGGTGAAAAAAATGGGAGCATCTGAAAGTCCAAAGGGTGGTTAAGAAGAAGGGCAGCTGAAGTGTTCAAGGGTTAAGCCTACAGCCAGAAATCTGAGCATCTCAGCATATCCTGAAACTATTTCCAGTGCCAGTCTCTCACTCCCCTCACCTTGCTCCATCTCGTACCAGCACATCTTGTCTCTACATGATTTAATCACGTGTTCTCACTCTTGTACAATATGTTCTTTCAAACTTTTTCATTCAGAGCACCAAGGATACTTACCCAGCAGGATAATTACTTGTCTCTCTTACTGGCTCATATTTACTCTGTTTTATTCTTTTCTTTTTACTCATCTTCCCTCAGGAGACCTCTCTCAATAAAAAAAGCCACCTGTCCAATCAAAGATGTAACAGCTAGGGACCTGAGCTGGCTGGATCTGCTGGGACAGTGAAAAGTACTCCCAGAGAAGACTCATTGAGAGAAAAAGGGAAGAGAATGGGAAGCAGGATTCACCCTCTTCTAATGCATTTTCAGAAAACTTCAAGGTGAACCTAGTTTAGTGACTGGAACAACAACCCATTCATCCATTGAACCATCAGTCCATCCATCCATCCATTCATCCACCCATCCATCCACCTTCAAATGGCCACTGAGCATCTCTGACGCACCAGACACCAGCAGGGTCCTGAGAATATAGCCTTGTGCTAAAGCAATCCTCCTAGTACTCAGGCTGGTAGAGAAGAGAAAAGCTAGTAAAACATTTTAGTGTAAATGACACAAGTATTAAAAGGACTCCACAGAGCCAACAGTGAGCAGATTTAACCTTCTCAAAAGGTCGGGGCTTCCCTGGGGCGGCGCCTGAGGGATGAGGAGGAGAAAGCCCCACTTGCTTCTCAATTCACAGCCCTGCATATAACTGGGCATGGCAGATGCTCCTGGTTGCTTCTCCAGCAACCATTTCCCCTTTGTTTTCACACACAGAGCTCAGTTTTGTCATCTATTAGCCGTCCAGTTCCAGAGAAAGAAGAGGTATCAGTCTACAGGAACCATGTTAATCTCACTTTTCATTTGTTTGTGATTGGTTTAGGAGTGGTTTTCCCACCCAGTTCTGGCCACTGAGACATAGCAGAAATCTTCTGGGATCTATTGGTGAAGATGTTCTTCCTCCCTGGTCAAAAGAGAGAGTGGGGAGGAAAAGTCTCCCCGGATGGAAAGAGTCTGGGTCCTTGATGTTACTGTGAGTTGCTGAAGCAAAGCTGGGACTGGTTTTCTCAGGACTTCTTTGATGAGTGTTATATGCTCATTATTTAGCCCAGTTTTAGCCAGGCATCTGGCCTTGGGGGGAAAATTTCATCAAATGTTGGCATGGACAGCTCAGTGGTCTAATTGGTGATATGGGTATGTTTTCCACACTAGTGGCTTACAGGTGGAAAAGGTTGACATTGGCTGAGAACTATTAGGATGATGGTATGAAGAGAAGAGACAGAGTAGCATGTGGCCAGGAGTATTGTGTTATTTGGGCACATTTAAAGTAATTGTTTTCATACTGTTCATACTGTTCATGGGGTTCTCAAGGCAAGAATACTGAAGTGGTTTGCCATTCCCTTTTCCAGTGGACCACATTGTGTCAGACCTCTCCACCATGACCCGCCCATCTTGGGTTGCCCCACGGGCATGGCTTAGTTTCATTGAGTTAGACAAGGCTGTGGTCCTAGTGTGATTAGATTGACTAGTTTTCTGTGAGTATGGTTTCAGTGTGTCTGCCCTCTGATGCCCTCTTGCAACACCTATTATCTTACTTGAAACTCATTGGAAAAGACTGTGATGCTGGGACGGATTGGGGGCAGGAGGAGAAGGGGACGACAGAGGATGAGATGGCTGGATGGCATCACTGACTTGATGGACGTGAATCTGAGTGAACTCCCGGAGTTGGTGATGGACAGGGAGGCCTGGTGTGCTGCGATTCATGGGATTGCAAAGAGTCAGACACGACTGAGCGACTGAAATGAACTGAACTGAACTGAAAGTAATCCTTTCTTCACTATTGCTTTATATGTTTGATTATCATTTTGATTTTTTCTTTTCAGTTCTCTGGAAAATGGCATATTTAGTGTTGGGACTCATTAGAAATAAAAATCCAGTAATTACTCTTCTCTTTTGATCTGTTGTTTGAGTGTGCATACTCTGGCAAAGGAAATATGAATCTCACTGGTCATTTAGCCAGGTATATAAATGATTCCCACATCATGAGAAATTTTCTCAAATTTGAGAAAATCATAAATATTTTTTACCAAATATTGGAAGTCTTATAAATAAACTCATCTGGTTCAGTTTTTTGGATTCTTCTCTAGCAAACAAAAGCCACCTGCATGTTTCAGGGTCTCGAACCATGGACTCAAAGTTTCAGGAGCTAAAAGAACTGTATCTTCCTGTGTCTCAGGGACAGGACAACAGAGTCAACAGCTCTGGTGCCTGGGCTGCCTTGAGCACCATTTCCTCTGATATTTTCTGGGAGGATCTTCTGGGAAAATTTCCTTCGGTATTCTCAGTCTAGCCCTTTGTTTGGCTATTCTCAAGGATTAGTTGATAAAGAATCTGCCTGTCAATGCAGAAGATGGGGGTTTGATTCCTGGGTCAGGAAAATTCCCCTGTGATAGGAAATGGCAACCCACTCCAGTATTACCTGGAGAATCCCCATGGACAGAGGAGCCTGGCGGGGTACAGACTATGGGGTCACAAAGAGTCAGACATGATGAAGCACACCTCATGCATGCAGGGTTATTTGGTAACAAAGAGCCCATGAGATGGTGGGGCTTGGGACTAGATGTGAACTGAGGCTGCAGCATGATCCAGGTGGAGACCACGTCCTTTGGAGCTGACACACTTACAGATCTGGACAGGTACAAAGTGACCCTAATCACCTGAGATGTGACTCAAGCAGCAGAAAGTGGTGTCTAAAGCTGGTTCTGCTCTTTCTCAGTCAGATTGATTTTGGCCCATCTCTTCCTCTTTCTGAGACGAATTTCTTCTAATAGAGAGGGTTCAGAGGCTCCTATCTGTCTGTCTTTCCTCAGTCCATTATTGTGAGGATGAGATGAATGGAGATTATGAAAGTAGTCCATAGGCCTGCCAGTGCCATTTATATACAGGCAAAACAACCAATTGGATTCCATATTTCATTTGCCAGTGTGTGCACACGTCCAAAGACAGCTATGCAGAGTAATTACTGGATTTTCACTTTTAATGAGTCCCAGTAGTCAATAAGGATCCTCCGTGACCCTCAGAGTCTGTGAGCAGAAGTCTAAGTGTGGATGGAGAAGGTGCTCCTTTCTCCCTGAATGTCTTGATTTAGGAAATCTCAAACATCCTTGCTTTAGGAGTCTTGGATACCGAGGGGCTGCTGTGTGCTACCTGGTGGTGATCTCCTTTTGGCTGGGACCCAGTGACTCCTGTGACACTCTCAGTTCAGGATTCAGGACAGGGTCTCTTGGTTCACAAGGAACCACAGACCCCAGGGGCCCATACAGTAGAGGCAATAGGGTCCAAAGCCCATGCCAGTCACTCCGTTATTTGCTGGTGTCAACACCAAGAGCTTTGTGGTGGGCTGGATGCATGTTTGCTCAGGGCTGGACCCTTGGCAAAGCAAACACAGTTGGCCTTTGGTGAATTTTTGCTTTCTTTTTTACCTTCTGTTCTCTCTCTGACTCTTTTTTGTCCTTCCCTACACAGCTGGTGATTTCAGGCTCCTTCTGGTTCCCAGAACTCTACACTGGCAGTACTAGCAAACTTGAGAGGAAAGTGGCACAAGACTTTCTACAATGATGGAAAAGATCTATGTATTCTCATTCCAATATGGCAGCCACAGCCATATGTGACTGTCGAATGTTTGAAAGGTGGCCAGTGTGACTAAGGAACTGAATTTTTAATACTATTTAAAATTATTTAATATTATTATTATATTATTTAAATTATTTAATATTATTATTATATTATTTAATTTCCTCAGTCCATTATTGTGAGGATGAGATGAATGGAGATTATGAAAGTAGTCCATAGGCCTGCCAGTGCCATTTATATACAGGCAAAACAACCAATTGGATTCCATATTTCATTTGCCAGTGTGTGCACACGTCCAAAGACAGCTATGCAGAGTAATTACTGGATTTTCACTTTTAATGAGTCCCAGTAGTCAATAAGGATCCTCCGTGTCCCTCAGAGTCTGTGAGCAGAAGTCTAAGTGTGGATGGAGAAGGTGCTCCTTTCTTCCTGAATGTCTTGATTTAGGAACTCTCAAACATCCTTGCTTTAGGACTCTTGGATACCGAGGGGCTGCTGTGTGCTACCTGGTGGTGATCTCCTTTTGGTGGGACCCAGTGACTCCTGTGACACTCTCAGTTCAGGATTCAGGAGAGGGTCTCTTGGTTCACAAGGAACCACAGACCCCAGGGGCCCATACAGTAGAGGCAATAGGGCCCAAAGCCCATGCCAGTCACTCCGTTATTTGCTGGTGTCAACACCAAGAGCTTTGTGGTGGGCTGGATGCACGTTTGCTCAGGGCTGGACCCTTGGCAAAGCAAACACAGTTGGCCTTTGGTGAATTTTTGCTTTCTCTTTGACCTTCTGTTCTCTTTCTGACTGTTTTTTGTCCTTCCCTACACAGCTGGTGATTTCAGGCTCCCTCTGGTTCCCAGAACTCTACACTGGCAGTACTAGCAAACTTGAGAGGAAAGTGGCACAAGACTTTCTACAATGATGGAAAAGATCTATGTATTCTCATTCCAATATGGCAGCCACAGCCATATGTGACTGTCGAATGTTTGAAAGGTGGCCAGTGTGACTAAGGAACTGAATTTTTAATACTATTTAAAATTATTTAATATTATTATTATATTATTTAAATTATTTAATATTATTATTATATTATTTAATTTTATTAAAAATTTTAATATTATTTTAACAAACTTACATTAAAATCCAGTGAAGCCAGTGGCTAGTGTATTGAACTGTGCAGGTGTGGAGCTCAATACCTCATCATTTCAGTCCTTCCACTCTCATCACAATTAATCTGTTCTGCAGATGATGGATAAGGAAGATGTAGTACAGGACTTCCCTGGTGGTCCAGTAGTAAAGAATCTGCCTGCCGAGCCTGTGGATGTGGGTTCAATCCCTAGTCCAGGAAGATCCCACAATGCCCGTGGGGCAACTAATAAGCCAATGTGTCACAACTACTGAGTCTGAGCTCTAAAGCCTGTGCTCCATAGCAAGAGAAGCCATTGCAATGAGGAGCCTGCACACTGCAACAAAGAGTAGCCCCCGCTCGCCCCAACTAGAGAAAGCCTGCACATAGCAACAAAGACCCAGCACAGCCAAAAATAAGTAAATAAATAAATACATAAAAATAAAATTAAAAAATCATGTAACACAAATGTACAATGGACTGCTACTCAGTCACTAAAAAGAATGAAATAATGCCATTTGCAGTAACATGGATACAACTAGAGATGATCGTACTAAATGAAGTAAGTCAGAAAGAGAAAGACAAATATCATATGATATCATTTATATGTGAAATCTAAAATATGACACAAATGAACCTATCAACAAATTAGAAACAGCCTCCTGGACACAGAAAACAGACTTGTGGTTGCCAAGGGAGAGGGGGTTGGGGGAAGGATGGAGTGGAAGGTTGGGGTTAGCGGATGTAAGCTATTATATATAGAATGGATAAACAACAAGGTTCTACTATATAACACATGGAACTATATTCAACATCCTATGATAAGCCCTAATGAAAAAGAATATAAAAAGAATATATATATATTTTCTAACTCGCTTCAGTCGTGTCTGACTTTGTGCGACCCCATAGACGGCAGCCCACCAGGCTCCCCCGTCCCTGGGATTCTCTGGGCAAGAACACTGGAGTGGGTTGCCATTTCCTTCTCCAATATATGAAAGTGAAAAGTGAAAGGGAAGTCGCTCAGTCATGTCCGACTCTTCCCGACCCCATGGACTGCAGCCTACCAAGCTCCTCAGTCCATGAGATTTTCTAGGCAAAAGAATATATATATATATATATATATCACTTTGCTAAACAGCAGAAATTAACACAACATTGAAAATAAAAATTCCTACCAGTAAATTAAAATCTTACTCCTATTAGGTAAATGTGTAGGTTTTCCACAATGCCATACTTTAGTCAATGCAGAGGCTCCAGTGACAGGCATTTGAAGGACTCTGGCATGCCAGCCTGGTAGGTGAAAAGATTATAGGTTTAGAGCTTTAGATTCACTTCATAGTATATGCTGTGGACAGGCATATCCTCCCCGGTGCCCTGGGCTGCTCTGCAGTTCCTGCTGGTCTCTTAAAGCCTGGAGAGAGTTAGGGTTAAAGCTGTGTAGATGCGAGCCTGGGAAAGAACTGGAGGTGGAAAGGTTGGAATGGGCAGAGCCCAAAGGATGCCAAGATCTTGCAAAAGAACCTGGCATGCCCGTCAGAGTGGCATTCTGTTCCACCCTGGGTGGGGAGGTGTCAGAGAAAGGTTGTTAGGGAGAGGTCACTGCCATGGGGACAGGATTGAAGGGTTAATAGTTTGAAAAGACCAGAAGCCATACTGACGAGAATTGGAATTCTACTCAATTCCAATCCCCCCCTTTATTTTCTTCTGAATTCTTTTCTGAACATTGCTTTTTTGGATGTTCCTTTCACTCTGAAACTGAGCAGCATTTCTGTTTCTTTTGGACAACCATGGGGCAGCTCTCAAGTT
Organism: Cephalophus harveyi; assembly: GCA_006410635.1. Classification (NCBI taxonomy): domain Eukaryota; kingdom Metazoa; phylum Chordata; class Mammalia; order Artiodactyla; family Bovidae; genus Cephalophus; species Cephalophus harveyi. The sequence goes on along the minus strand of SJYT01027884.1, from coordinate 106,062 downwards.
CTTGCCTGTGTTTTCAGATACCTACTGGCATCAGAAGCCAACACTTTCATGTCAAATACTAACTAGGTTGGGTAAAGGGTGAAGATAATGAGGGGTGGATGCACTTTATATTTATAAACAGGCTTCCCAGGTGGCTCAGTGGTAAAGAACTTGTATACCAATTCAGGAGGTATAAGAGACTTGTGTTTGATCCCTGGGTTGGGAAGATCCCCTGGCGGAGGGCATGGCAACCCTCTCCAGTATTCTTGTCGGCAGAATCCCGTGGACAAAGGAGCCTGCTGAGCTACAGTCCATACAGTCGCAAAGAGTCAGATGTGACTGAAGTGACTTAGCATGCACGCACATACATATAAACAAAAAAGAGTCACCAATGCCCCCCCGCCCCCAGCCCCACCTCAGATCACGCTGTGCTTTTCTGGACCTCCCAAAGGTAAGGGTTGCTCGTGTTCAGTGTTATCCTTCCCTCTCTCATTTGTCTTTTACTCAACCAAATCTCACGAGGCATTTGGCATCAAGGAGCAGAAGCCTCAGAAGAAGAAACTCTGAGAAGCCCACAGTCTGGCTGGGTTGACTCACCAGTTGTAATGTTACCAAGTATTCCTGGACTTTCAGCCACAGGGTCTTGTTGTGTGGAAGCATTTTGACAACTCATGGCATCTCCTTCTCCAAGTCCTTGCTGATGTCTACTCTCTGAACACTATTGATTTCAATCTACTTGCATGAAAAATATAAGTTCTCACTAGGCCAAGGTAACTAAGAGCAGGGCTTTTCCACTGGTGGGCACTGATTGGAGGATTTTGCTTCCTCCAAACCAGGGGACATTTGGCAATGTCTGGAAATATGATTTTATTGTCACTACTTGGGGGGGGGGGTGCGGGAATTTGTCCTCTCTGGAACCTTAGTCAACATTTGAAGACATGGTTGATCATTACAAGTGAGGTGCGGGGAAGAATATTGCCATTTGTTGGGTGGAATCAAGGGGTGCTGCCAAGCATGCTACAATGCACAAAAGAGCCCCACAACAAAGAATTATCTGTTCTAGAGTGTCAACAGTGTTAAAAGTAAGAAACTCTGGCCCAGAGGGAAAGTCCAGGCTGGATTCTTGACATTGAAGCATCAGAATGTGAGTCACTCAGTTGTGTCTGACTCTTTGCAACCCCATGGACTATACAGTCCATGGGATTCTCCAGGCCAGAATACTGGATTTGTTAGCCTTTCCCTTCTCCAGGGGATCTTCCCAACCCAGGGGTTGAACCCAGGTATCCCACATTGCAGGCAGATTCTTTACCAGCTGACCCATAAGGGAAGCCCAGGAATACTGGAGTGGGTAGCCTGTCCCTTCTCCCAGTGGATCTTCCCAAACCAGGAATCAAACCAGGGTTTCCTACATTGCATGAAGATTCTTTACCAACTGAGCTGTCAGGGAAACATCAAACGGTCCTCAAAAGATCATCATTTTCAATGTTGGAAGACTAGTAAGTATCCTGGGGTAGATTTAGGATATCGCAGGATAATTTTGGCCAGAATTCTCATCTATTCATGGCTTCAGTTCAGTTCAGTCGCTCAGTTGTGTCTGACTCTTTACCACCACATGACTTGCAGCACGCCAGGCCTCCCTGTCCATCACCAACTCCCGGGGTTCACCCAAACTCATGGCCATCAAGTTGGTGATGCCATGCAGCCATCTCATCCTCTGTCGTCCCCTTCTCCTCCTGCCCCCAATCCCTCCCAGCATCAGAGTCTTTTCCAATGAGTCAACTCTTCACATGAGGTGGCCAAAGTATTGGAGTTTCAGCTTTAGCATCTGTCCTTCTAATGAACACACAGGACTGATCTCCTTTAGGACGGACTGCTTGGATCTCCTTGCAGTCCAAGGGACTTGCAAGAGTCTATTTCAACACCACAGTTCAAAAGCATCAATTCTTCGGTGCTCAGCTTTCTTCACAGTCCAACTCTCACATCCATACATGACCACTGGAAAAACAAGAGCCTTGACTAGACAGACCTTAGTCGACAAAGTAATGTCTCTGCTTTTGAATATGCTATCTAGGTTGGTCATAACTTTCCTGCCAAGGAGTAAGCATCTTTTAATTTCATGGCTGCAGTCACCATCTGCAGTGATTTTGAGCCCCCCCAAAATAAAGTCTGACACTGTTTCCATTGTTTCCCCATCTATTTCCCATGAAGTGATGGGACCAGATGCCATGATCTTCATTTTCTGAATGTTGAGCTTTAAGCCAACATTTTCACTCTCCTCTTTCATTTTCATCAAGAGGCTTTTTAGTTCCTCTTCACTTTCTGCCATAAGGGTGGTATCATCTGCATATCTGAGGTTATTGATATTTCTCTCAGCAATCTTGATTCCAGCTTGTGCTTCTTCCAGCCTAGCGTTTCTCATGATGTGCTCTGCGTAGAAGTTAAATAAGCAGGGTGACAGTATACAGCCTTGACGTACTCCTTTTCCTATTTGGAACCAGTCTGTTGTTCCATGTCCAGTTCTAATTGTTGCTTCCTGACCTGCATGTAGGTTTCTCAAGAGGCAGGTCAGGTGGTCTGGTATTCCCATCTCTTTTTT
>SJYT01027884.1:51203-100251 GCA_006410635.1 Cephalophus harveyi | reverse complement strand
CCCCCCCCACAAATTCATCAAAAGAACATTTGAACGCTGAGTAAATTCCACAAAACAATGTCTGAATGCCGTCAGAGGACATTAGGCATCCAGAAAAGCAGCCCATTGTATTCGAAAGGAGGTAGGAAAAAATATAAAAGATAAAAAGAGAGACAAGCTCCTTCCAAAGGTCCCATACAGGCACTGCTGCACTCAGTGACCCCAAGTCTGCAGCAGGCCACTGTCAACCAACCCCTCTTCTGGAGACTCTAGACACTCCTGGTATAACTTTCACGCACTGCATCAGATACTATATATGCATCAACTCTTTTCTTAAAGCACCATTCAATATTTTTAATCTTTGATTTTTGGTATTTGTTATCAATTTCGTACCTTTAAGAACCCAATCTTCAGCACCCATTTTTACTTGGGAGCAAGATTACTGGCTTGACTGCTCTCTCCCCCTTTGGACTCTCCTTTTCCTCCACCAGGTCTCCTGTGTTTCTTCCCTATCCCCCTCTCTTCTCTACCCAATTCTGTGAATCTCTGTGTGTTCCAGATGGTGGAGAACACTTAGGGAACTGATTACTGGCTGGATCTGTCTTTCTCCTTTTGATTCCCCCCTTTTATCCTCTTGGTTACCTCTGTCTCCTTCCTCTCTCTTCTTTTCTCTGTATAACTCTGTGAACATCTTTGAGTGGTTCAGTTGTGGAGTGCACATAAGGAAGTGATTACTGGCTAGCTTTCTCTCTCCTCTATTGATTCCACCTCATCTCATTCGGGTCACCTCTAACTCCCTCCTCCCTCTTCTCTTCTCCATGTAACTCTGTGAACCTCTCTGGGTGTCCCTCTCTGTGGAGAAACTTTTCATCTTTAACCTAGATGTTTTATCAATGGTGCTGTATAAAAGGAGAAGTCTTGAGACCACTGTAAAAATAAGACTGAAACCAGAAGCAGGAGGCTTAAGTCCAAACCCTGAGAACACCAGAGAACTCCTGACCCCAGGGAACATTAATTTACAGGAGCTCATCAAACGCCTCCATACCTACACTGAAACCAACCACCACGCAAAGGCCAACAAGTTCCAGAGCAAGACATACCATGCAAATTCTCAAGCAACACAGGGCCACAGCCCTGAGCTCCAATATACAGGCTGCCCAAAGTCACTCCAAAACCACTGACATCTCACAACTCATTACTGGACACTTCATTGCACTCCAGAGAGAAGAAATCCACCTCCACCCACCAGAACACTGACACAAGCTTCCCTAACCAAGAAACCTTGACAAGCCACCTGTACAACCACACCCACAGCGAGGAAACTCCACAATAAAGAGAACTCCACAAACTGCCAGAATACAGAAAGGACACCCCAAACTCAGCAATATAAACAAGATGAAGAGATAGAGGAATACCCAGCAGGTAAAGGAACAAGATAAATGCCCACTAAACCAAACGAAAGAGGAAGAGATAAGGAATCTACTTGATAAAGAATTCCCAATAATGATAGAGAAAATGATCCAAAATCTTGAAATCAAAATGGAATCACAGATAAATAGCCTGGAGACAAGGTTGAGAAGATGCAAGAAAGGGTTAACAAGGACCTAGAAGAAATAAAAAAGAGTTAATTTATAATGAATAATGAAATAAATGAGATCAAAAGCACTCTGGAGGCAACAAATAGTAGAATAACAGAGGCAGAAGATAGGATTAGTGAATTAGAAGATAGAATGGTAAAATAAATGAATCAGAGGGGAAAGAAAAATGAATTAAAAGAAATGAGGACAATCTCAGAAACCTTCAGGACAGTGTTAAATGCCCCAACATTCGAATCATAGGAGTCCCAGAAGAAGAAGACAAAAAGAAAGACCATGAGAAAATACTTGAGGAGATAATAGTTGAAAACTTCCCTAAAATGGGGAAGGAAATAATCACCCAAGACCAAAAACCCAGAGAGTCCCAAACAGGATAAACCCAAGGCAAAACACCCCAAGACACATATTAATCAAATTAACAAAGATCAGATATTAAAAGCACCAAGGGAAAAACAATAAATAACACACAAGGGGATTCCCATAAGGATAACAGTTGATCTTTCAATAGAAACTCTTTAGGCCAGAAGGGAATGGCAAGACATACTTAAAGTGATGAAAGAAAATAACCTACAGCCCAGATTACTGTACCCAGCAAGGATCTCATTCAAATATGGAGGAGAAATCAAAAGCTTTACAGACAAGCAAAAGCTGAGAGAATTCAGCACCACCAAACCAGCTATCTAACAAATGCTAAAGGATATTCTCTAGATAGGAAATACAACAAGGGTGTATAAACTCAAACCCAAAATAATAAAGTAAATGACAATGGGATCATAATTATCAATAATTACCTTAAACGTAAATGGGTTGAATGCCCCAACCAAAAGACAAAGACTGGCTGAATGGATACAAAAACAAGACCTCTATATATGTTCTCTATAAGAGACCCACCTCAAAACAGGGGATGCATACAGACTGAAAGTGAAGGGCTGGAAAAAGATATTCCATGCAAATAGAGACCAAAAGAAAGCAGGAGTAGCAATACTCATATCAGATAAATTAGACCTTAAAACAAAGGCTGTGAAAAAAGACTAAGAAGGACACTACATAATGATCAAAGGATCAATGCAAGAAGAAGATATAACAATTATAAATATATATTTACCCAACATAGGAGCACTGTGATATGTAAGGCAAATGCTAACAAGTATGAAAGGGGAAACTAACAATAACACAATAATAGTGGGAGACTTTAATACCCCACTCACACCTATGGATAGATCAACTAAACAGAAAATTAACAAGGAAACACAAACTTTAAATGATACAATAGACCAGTTAGATCTAATTGATACCTATAGGACATTTCACCCCAAAACAACGAATTTCACCTTTTTTCTCAAGTGCACACGGAAACTTCTCCAGGATAGATCACATCCTGGGCCATAAATCTAGCCTTGGTAAATTCAAAAAAAATTGAAATCATTCCACACATATTTTCTGACCACAGTGCAGTAAGATTAGATCTCAACTACAAGAGAAAAACTACTAAAAATTCCAAAATACGGAGGCTGAACAACACGCTGCTGAATAACCAACAAATCACAGAAGAAATCAAAATATGCATAGAAACGAAAGAAAATGAAAATACAGCAACTAAAAACCTGTTCAGTTCAGTTCAGTTCAGTTCAGTCACTCAGTCGTGTCTGGCTCTTAGCGACCCCATGAATCGCAGCATGCCAGGCCTCGCTGTCCATCACCAGCTCCCAGAGTTCACTCAGATTCACTTTTATTGAGTCAGTGATGCCATCCAGCCATCTCATCCTCTGTTGTCCCCTTCTCCTCCTGCCCCCAATCCCTCCCAGCATCAGAATCTTTTCCAATGAGTCAACTCTTCACATGAGGTGGCCAAAGTACTGGAGTTTCAGCTTTAGCATCATTCCTTCCAAAGAAATCCCAGGGCTGATCTCCTTCAGAATGGACGGGTTGGATCTCCTTGCAGTCCAAGGGACTCTCAAGAGTCTTCTCCAACACCACAGTTCAAAAGCATCAATTCTTCGGTGCTCAGCCTTCTTCACAGTCCAAATCTCACATCTATATGTGACTACTGGAAAAAACATAGCCTTGGCTAGACGGACCTTAGTCGGCAAAGTAATGTCTCTGCTTTTGAATATGCTATCTAGGTTGGTGATAAATTTTCTTGCAAGGAGTAAAACCTGTGGGACACTGTAAAAGCAGTGCTAAGGGGAAAGTTCATAGCAATACAGGCATACCTCAAGAAACAAGAACAAACTCAAATAAACTACCTAACTCTACAACTAAAGCAACTAGAAAAGGAAGAAATGAAGAACCCCAGGGTTACTAGAAGGAAATAAATCTTTAAAACTAGGGCAGAAATAAATGCAAAAGAATAAAAAGAGACCATAGCAAAAACCAACAAAAAGCTGGTTCTTTGAAAGGATAAATAAAATTGACAAACCATTAGCCAGACTCATCAAGAAACAAAGGGAGAAAAATCAAATCAATAAAATTAGAAATGAAAATGGAGAGATCACAACAGACAACACAGAAATACAAAGGATCATAAGAGACTACTATCAGCAATTATATGCCAATAAAATGGACAACGTGGAAGAAATGGACAAATTCTTAGAAAAGTACAACTTTCCAAAACTGAACCAAGAAGAAATAGAAAACCTTAACAGACCCATCACAAGCACGGAAATTGAAACTGTAATCAGAAATCTTCCAGCAAACAAAAGCCCAGGTCCAGACGGCTTCACAGCTGAATTCTACCAACAATTTCGAGAAGAGCTAACACCTATCCTACTGAGACTCTTCCAGAAAATTTCAGAGGAAGGTAAACTTCCAAACTCATTCTATGAGGCCACCATCACCCTAATACCAAAACCTGACAAAGATGTCACCAAAAAAGAAAACTACAGGCCAATATCACTGATGAACATAGATGCAAAAATCCTTAACAAAATTCTAGCAATCAGAATCCAACAACACATTAAAAAGATCATACACCATGACCAAGTGGGCTTTATCCCAGGGATGCAAGGATTCTTCAATATCCACAAATCAATCAATGTAATTCACCACATTAACAAACTGAAAAATAAAAGCCATATGATTATCTCAATATATGCAGAGAAGGCCTTTGTCAAAATTCAACATCCATTTATGATACAAACTCTCCAGAAAGTAGGAATAGAAGGAACATACCTCAACATAATAAAAGCTATATTTGACAAACCCACAGCAAACATTATCCTCAATGGTGAAAAACTGAAAGCATTTCCCCTAAAGTCAGGAGCAAGACAAGGGTGCCCACTTTCACCGCTACTATTCAACATAGTTCTGGAAGTTTTGGCCACAGCAATCAGGGCAGAAAAAGAAATAAAAGGAATTCAAATTGGAAAAGAAGAAGTAAAACTCTCACTGTTTGCAGATGACATGATCCTCTACACAGAAAATCCTAAAGACTCCACCAGAAAATTACTAGAGCTAATCAATGAATATAGTAAAGTTGCAGGATATAAAATCAACACACAGAAATCCCTTGCATTCCTATACACTAATAATGATAAAACAGAAAGAGAAATTAAGGAAACAATTCCATTCACCATTGCAATGAAAAGAACAAAATACTTAGGAACATACCTACCAAAAGAAACTAAAGACCTATATATAGAAAACTATAAAACACTGGTGAAAGAAATCAAAGAGGACATTAATAGATGGAGAAATATACCATGTTCATGAATCGGAAGAATCAATATAGTGAAAATGAGTATGCTACCCAAAGCAATCTATAGATTCAGTGCAATCCCTATCAAGCTACCAACGGTATTTTTCACAGAGCTAGAACAAATAATTTCACAGTTTGTATGGAAATACAAAAAACCTCGAATAGCCAAAGCAATCCTGAGAAAGGATAGAACTGGAGGAATCAACCTGCCTGACTTCAGGCTCTACTACAAAGCCACAATCATCAAGACAGTATGGTACTGGCACAAAGACATAAATAGATCAATGGAACAAAATAGAAAGCCCAGAGATAAATCCACTCACCTATGGGCAACTTATAGGTGCATCAATCCATGCACCTATGGACAAAGGAGGCAAGAATATACAACGGAGAAAAGACAATCTCTTTAAAAGTGGTGCCGGGAAGACTGGTCAACCACTTGTAAAAGAATGAAACTAGAACACTTTCTAACACCATACACAAAAATAAACTCACAATGGTTTAAAGATCTAAATGTAAGATCAGAAACTATAAAACTCCTAGAGGAGAGCACAGGCAAAACACTCTCCAACATAAATGACAGCAGGATCCTTTATGACCCACCTCCCAGAATATTGAAAATAAAAGCCAAATTAAACAAATGGGACCTAATTAAACTTAAAAGCTTCTGCACAACAAAGGAAACTATAAGCAAGGTGAAAAGACAGCCTTCAGAATGGAGAAAATAATAGCAAATGAAGCAACTGACAAATAATTAATCTCAAAAATATACAAGCAACTCCTGTAGCTCAATTCCAGAAAAATAAACGACACAATCAAAAAATGGACCAAAGAATTGAACAGACATTTCTCCAAAGAAGACATAAAAGTGGCTAACAAACACATGGAAAGATGCTCAACATCACTCATTATCAGAGAAATGCAAATCAAAACCACAATGAAGTACCATTTCACGCCAGTCAGAATGGCTGCTATTCAAAAGTCTACAAGCAGCAAATGCTGGAGAGGGTGTGGAGAAAAGGGAACCCTCTTACATTGTTGGTGGGAATGCAAACTAGTATAGCTACTATGGAGAACAGTGTGGAAATTCCTTAAAAAACTGGAAATAGAACTGCCATGAAAGTAAGTGAAAGAAGGTAAAGTCACTCAGTCGTGTCTGACTCTTTGCAACCCCATGGACTGTAGCCTACCAGGCTCCTCTATCCATGGGATTTTCCAGGCAAGAATACTGGAGTGGGTTGCCATTTCCTTCTCCAGGAGATCTTCCCAACCCAGGGATCGAACCTGGGTCTCCCTCATTGCAAGCTGATGCTTTAGTGTCGGATCCATTTAAAAGCACAACATTTCTTTGAAATTAGTGTTGCAAGGAAATTGAAGACATCCACAAATCCATGGTATCAGTTAGCCTCTTTCAGTTAATGGAAAAGAATCTCAGTACTACCATCTATGTTTTTGGCAAAGGAACTGCCACTCAAAAAAGTCAACATTCTTTTCAATATATATAGTTACTGATACACCCCAGCAATCCCACTGCTGGGCATACACACTGAGGAAACCAGAATTGAAAGAGACACATGTACCCCAATATTCATCACAGCACTCTTTATAATAGCCAGGACATGGAAGCAACCTAGATGTCCATCAGCAGATGAATGGATAAGAAAGCTGTGGTACATATACACAATGGAGTATTACTCAGCCATTAAAAAGAATACATTTGAATCAGTTCTAATGAGGTGGATGAAACTGGAGCCTATTATACAGAGTGAAGTAAGCCAGAAAGAAAAACACCAATACAGTGTACTAACGCATATATATGGAATTTAGAAAGACGGTAACAATAACCCTGTATGCAAGACAGCAAAAGAGACACAGATGTATAGAACAGTCTTTTTGGACTCTGTGGGAGGGGGTGAGGGTGGGATGATTTGGGAGAATGGCATTGAAACATGTATAATATCATATGTGAAACAAATTGCCAGTCCAGGTTTGATACATGATATAGGATGCTTGGGTCTGGTGCACTGGGATGACCCAGAGGGATGGGATGGGGAGGGAGGTGGGAGGGGGGTTCAGGATGGGGAACACATGTACACCCATGGTGGGTCATGTTGATGCATGGCAAAACCAATATAATATTGTAAATTAATTAGCCTCCAATTTTAATAAATAAATTTATATTAAAAAAATAATAAAACAGTCATTGTTGAAATTCTCTCAAGTACAGAAACTATACAGAGAAAATTAAAATCTCCCATAACTGCACCCCAAGGAGATATCATGTGTTAACAGGTGTGGTATTTTCTTTGAGAAAAACAGAGAAGGGTTTTCTGGGTAGGGCAGTGTAGGGAGATGAAAAAGGTCTTTGAGAACAGCAGAATGCAATGTGGATATTGACAACTTTGGAATTATTCTGTCTGTGAGCCCAAAGAGAAGAGTCCCTGCTTGAGCTTGGATGAAGCGACAGCAGGACAGATGGGTGATGTGACAGAGGGGCACGTGTCAAGTTCCCCTTACCTCAGGGTTCACTTGGAAAGCATCCTCAGCATTTACCTCCATGAACAGAAGCGTTCTTTAGCTGAAAGAGGAAATGACTCATTTTAGCTCAAAGATGACGAAACAGATGCCATTTCTGACTCACTTTGCAGCAATAGCAAGACTGAAATTACTGCACTTAAGTGATGGCATAAGCCAACTCTAGCTTTTTTTAAAAAAATTAGTTTTCTAGCAACCTTAGTCGCTCAGTTGTGTCCAGCTACAGACCCCATGGACTGTAGTCCACTAGGCTCCTCTATCCATGGAGAATCCTCCAGTCAAGAACACTGGAGTGGGTGGTCATTCCCTTTCCCAGGGGATCTTCCAGATCCAGGTATCGAACCCAGGTCACCTGCACTGCAGGCAGATTCTTTACCATCCAAGAGTCTATGGAAGCCCTCTAGCAACCTTGGTGGTGGTGGTTTAGTCACTAAATCGTGTCTGATTCTTGCAACCTCATGGACTGTAGCTAGTTAGGCTCCTCTGCTCATGGGATTCTCCAGGCAAGAATACTGGAGTGGGTTGCCATTTCCTTCTCCTTATTATGAAGTAATTTTAAAACTTATAGACAACTTGCAAAAATATTAAAAAAAATTTATATATCCTTTACCCAGATCCCCTAATTGTTAATATTTTGCAACATTTGGTTTATTCTTTTCTGTATACACAAGTGGTTATTTTTACTGAATCATTTGAGAATAAGTCATGATGTCTCTTTACCCTTCAATATTTCAGTATGTTTTCCTAAGAGCAGGGGCATTCTCTTACACAACTGTAATGTAATTAATTAAAATCAGAAAATTAATACTGATATTAACAGTACATGCATGCTTAGTTGTGTTTGACTCTTTGTGACTCCATGGACTGTAGCCTGCCAAACTCCTCTGTTCATGGAATTTTCCAGGCAAGAATATGTGAGTGTGTTGCCATTTCCTCCTCCAGGGCATCTTCCCAACCCAGGGATCGAATCTGCATCTCCTGTGTCTCCTACATTGGCAGGCATATTCTCTACCAAATAGTAAAAATCACTGATACAGTACCATTACCTAATCCACAGATCTTTGTCACATGTTGTCAGTTATCCTAATTGGGATTCGATTTTGCAAATCTGGCCCTGGAGATCCTAAATGAAATTTATTGACATATCCTGTCATAGACATGACTGAACTGGGAACCTGGCCACTCCAACTCAAAGCTCAGGTTGGATTCTATCTTATGGGTTCATATGAGCATTGGCAGAAGCCTGCTTTTCGAAATGTGAATAATTTTTGGTTGTAACCATGTTGTTCCCCTGGCTGTTGGGTGTGGGCTTCTATCAGCTGGGCTGTGGCCATCCAGAATCGTGGTTCCTATCTCGTTCCTTCCAGTATATCTGGCTCTAGATTTTGTCTAAGACGTTTTAAACTCTGGGGACTAATTGGCCAGGCTTCATGAGGCACAAGGTGACAACTTCTAATAGAGCGGATCTGAGGGACTTCCCTGGTGGTGCAGTGGCTAAGACTGTGTGTTCCCCAAATCAGGGCGCCTTGGTTCAGTCCCTGGTTGTGGAACTAGATCTCACATGCTGCAATTAAGACACAGTGTGGTCAAACAGATAAATAAAAATAAATATTAAAAATAGTATAGATCTGATTTAGAAAAAAAAAAAAAAGGATTTCAGGACTTGAATACAAAATAGGCTGCTAAATGCATATAGATAAAAACGCCCTTTCCCAGGTGGTGCAGTGGTAAAGAATCCATCTTCCAATGCAGGAGATGCAAGAGACTCAGGTTTGATCCCCAGGTTTGGGAAGATCTCCTACTCCAGTATTCTTGCCTGGAGAATTCCATGGACAGAGGAGCCTAGTGGGCTAAAGGCCACGCAGTCACAAAGAATCAGACATAACTGAGTGCATGTGTGTGCCTGCGCTCACACACACATACACGAACAATTTCTAATTTAGTGCTCAATTTTCTCTTGCACACCCCATGCAAAAACAATCTAACCAGAGTAGCAGAATAAATAATACATAAAAAATAATTTCTATGTCTTCAAAATCCAGACTTCTGAGGATTATTGTTTGAGGAATCCATTGCTGAGTATTCTCCATGTTGACTCAACCCCTGGAGGAGGAATTGGACAGTCGGCAGCTATGGGTTCCTACCAGCAGCTTTATGCATCTTGAATTTCTCTCAGATACCCTACTCTCTCAACATCATCGCTACTGGCCTAATGAATGGACAGACCATACATCCTTTTTTTAAACATTTATATTGCAGTGTAGTTGATTTACAATGTTATTTAGTTTCATGTGTACAGCAAAGTGAATCAGTTATACACACATTGTTGTTTAGTCACTGAGTTGTGTCTAACTCTAGCAACCCTATGGACTGTAGCCTGCCAAGTTCCTCTGTCCATGGGGTTTCCCATGCAAGAATACTGGAGTGGGTAGCCATTCCCTGTTCATAGGATTTTCCCGACCCAGGGATAGACTTCACGTCTCCTGCATTGGCAGGCAGGTTCTTTATCACTGAGCCACCAGGGAAGCCCTATACATATATTACATCCACTCTTTTTTACTTTCTTTTTCCATATAGGCCTTTACAGAGTACTGAGTAGCATTCTGTCTGCTATACAGTAGGTCCTTATTAGTTATCTGTTTGATATGTATTATTAGTGTATATATGTCAATCCCAATTTTCCAAATTACCCCTCACTCCTACTTACCCCCTGGTAACCGTAAACTGAAGCACATCAGACAAAGGCAGATATCATATGATATCACTTATATATGGAATATAAATAGATACAAATGAACTTATCTATAAAACAGAAATAGAGGAACAGACAGAGAATCCAGACATCTTTGCAATAAAAGCCTATGATGTGATGAGGCCATCTGAACATAAAATGGCCAGTCCCAAGGCATCTGAAAATGAGTGCTCATCATGCAACTGTCCGGGGAAGCTTTCTCAGAAGCCGTCCATTTTTCTCCATAGGATACAGTGATACCGAATTCTTCATTTTAAAATTATGAACATTCTAGAGTGTATTTTAGATTTTGGGAATGATTGCAAGACTTAAAGCCCTCTCCTTGATAATGTTGTAACTCTGTTTAGAACAACTGCTGCTCTGCTCTGTTTCCTCCCAAATTAAATCCAAACTCTTTTTACCCTTTGGCGGGAAGACCTGAGGGGTCAGCAGGGGCTGGGGAGGGTGCAGGAGTGGAGCCCAGGAGGGCTGCACTGGGGGTGGAAATTCAGTCAAGATTCTGGGGCAAGAGAATATAAAGGATATTGTAGTCTTTTAACTCATTTTTGCAGTTCAACAATCACTGATTGAGTACTAGGTCTTGGACTCACTTCATTCATTCATGTATTTATTCATTCAGAATGAAAAAATGCCTGGCACACCATTTCCTGGAGAAGGGCATGGCAACTCACTCCAGTATTCTTGCCTGAAAAATCTCATGGACAGAGGAGCTTAGCGGACTACAGTCCAGAGTTGCACAGAGTCAGACATGACTGAAGCGACTTAGCATGCATGCACACACACCATTTAGCCCTTGTCACTCTTCGCCCTCATGCCCACACCTCCTCCTGCTTCTGCTCTGTGCCCTGTGGGCTGGCTCCTCTCTTGTGACTCTTGTCATTCAGCTCTGTTTGGTTCCCACCCACAGCAGGCAGAGAATGGGAGAAAAACACATCAGGGTACCTATCTCCCAACACTCCTGCCTTCTTCCTAGCCTAGTTCCAGCAGTGTCTCTGTCTCCATGGTCACAGTTCCAGGTGGACATCCCCTTTCCATGATTCCATCTCTCAATGGATCCTGGAAAGACCTCTCCCTGCCCATTCCCTTCGAGGCAGAGGCTGGTGACAAATTCCCTTATCAGTTTTCTCAACTCTGCCCTATGAAAAATCTTAGCAGAGTATGTCATCTTTTTCATTTCTGACCCTGATTGCTACAGCCCTTGGATATATGCTGAATTGTTTTCTGATTATATTGAACAGACTGGAAAGATTAAAGTTTTGTGAACAGTGTTTAACACTAGGCTTCACCAGTGCAGGATGGGGAGGCATGACTTAACAGAAGCTCCTATGGTGGAAATCTCAGAGATTTAGTCCTTTATAGACTCCAGTATTGTGTGTCAAAGACTGACCTGATCTCTGACCACATAATTGGAAGCATGGTGATCAGAAGAAAGGTGATAGTGTCACTTTTTTCTGTCTCCATGCACAGTTCTAGGCTCAGGGCTGGGCTTCCCACCTTAAGAGGAGACATGTTAGTTGACCCTAAGTGCTTGAAGTCTGTCATTTAGAGCAGTAGTTGAACAATTTTTCTTTAAGGACCAAATAGTAAGCATTTTGGCCTAGATGGCTGTACATTCTCTGTTACGACTGCTTTATTGTGCAAAAGCAGGTGTGGACAATATGTGAATGAATAGGCTTGACTGTGTTAAAATAAAACTGTATTTATAAAAAAAAATGGTGGGCTGAATTTGGCCTGTCGGCATTATTCTGCTGACTTCTGATATGAACGGAACTATCAGATTTATTCTGGTTGTTTGCAGAAGTCAGGAGTTAGATCAATGTGTAAAAATTGTAGAGGGGTAATTTGTGCCATGAAATAAAAAGATGCTTGCTCCTTTGAAGGAAAGCTATGACAAACCTAGACAGCATATTAAAAAGCAAAGATATCACATTGCCAAAAAAGGTCTGTCTAGTCAAAGCTTTGGTTTTTCCAGTAGTCATGTACAGGTGTGAGAGTTGGACCATAAAGAAGGCAGATCATCAAAGAATTGATGCTTTCATGTCAATCTATGGCAAAACCAATACAGTAAAGTAAAAAAATAAATTGTAAAGTAAAAAAATAAAATTTAAATTAAAAAAAATAAAGAACTTAAAAAAAAAAAGAATTGATGCTTTCAAATTATGGTGCTTTAAAAGACTTTCGAGAGTCCCTTGGACTGCAAGAAGATCAAACCAGTCAGCCCTAAAGGAATCAATCCTGAACATTCATTGGAAGGATTAATGCTGAAGCTGAAGCTCCAATACTTTGGCACCTGATGGGAAGAGCTAAGTCATTGGAAAAGACCCTGATGCTGGGAAAAATTGAAAGCAAAGGAGGAGAGGGCAGAGGAGGATGAGATGGTTAGAAGGCATCACCGACTCAATGGACATGAGTTTGAGTAAACTCTGGGAAATAGTGAAGGACAGGGAAGCCTAGCATGCTGCAGTCCAGTCCATGGGGTTGCAAAGAGTCAGACATGACTGAGAGACTGAACAACCACAGATTTGTGCTGGTTTTCAGGAAGCTCTTTCTAAAGGTGATGACTCTTCTCAAATAGGATGAGCTGGCTCAAGAGGTGGTAGGTTTCTTGTCACTGAAAGTACTCAAAGGAGAAGCTGGAATAATTTTCACAGAATAATTTTCTGCAAAGCACTGAGAGTAACTCAGGTGATATGGGTGGTAGAAATACCTCATATATATATATATACTCAGCATAGTACCACACACAGTAAGTCTTCTAGATTTTATATTCTTTTTTTTTCCTATTTTTTTTAAATTTTATTTTTACTTTACAATACCATATTGGTTTTGCCATACATTGACATGAATCCACCACGGGTGTATGTGAGCTCCCAATCTTGAATCCCCCTTCCACCTCCCAACCCATATCCTCTCTCTGGATCATCCCCATGCACCAGCCCCAAGCATCCTGTATCCTGTATGAAACATAGGCTGGTGCTTCCTTCTTACATGACAGTATTCATGTTTCAATGCCATTCTCCCAAATCATCCCACCCTCTCCCTCTCCCACAGAGTCCAAAAGTCCATTCTATACATCTGTGTCTCTTTTGCTGTCTCGCATACAGGGTCATCATTGCCATCTTTCTAAATTCCATATATATGTGTCAGTATACTGTATTGGTGTTTTTCTTTCTGGCTTACTTCACTCTGTGTAATAGGTTCCAGTTTCATCCATCTCATTAGAACTGATTCAAATGAATTCTTTTTATAGATTTTATATTCTTGAGAAGAGAAGCTGTGCCATATACATCTCCACATCCTGCCCACTCCTGAAAGCCTAGGATACTACTTTAACACACGATGGGTGTGACCAATACATGTTTTGTCAACCTAGCTCTTTAAATAAAATCTGGCTGACAGATGAATTAAACTAATTTGTCTTTAGTACAGTCATCAGTACTAGTCATGTCAAATTAGTTTGATTACCTCTAATAAGCTTCAACATTCAGGATTTTCATGGAAAAGAGCAGGCATAACAGTCAACATTTATCAAGTTCTGAAAATACGCCAGCTACTGCGCTAAGAGCTTTACATGCATTATCTTGTTTAATTCTCCTCAAACCAATGAGGTAGAGATATCATCATCCCATTTTATTGACAAAGAAACTGAAATTCAGAGAGGTCTCAAAGATGGTAAGTGGCATAACCAAAAATTGAGCTGAGATGATGTCAAAAGCTGTGGTCCAACCACAAGGTTATCCTGCTTCTCATTCATTCTTTCAGTATTCAGCAAACACTGACTGGCTGCCTGCTGTTTGCCAAACACTTTAGATGCTGAAGACAGAGCTGTGATTATAAACAGATCAAATCCAGGTGACAAAGGAACTTATATTCTGGAGTATAAAGGGGCTGGATGTATCACTGACAAAGAAGAAGATGTTAAATGATAATTCATCATAAGACACAGAGATTAAACAGATAATATTTCTGTCCATATCAGAGCTTTGGGTATAGCCCTAACTGGTGAATTTATCCAAGCTCTTTTTTTGTACTGACACTGGCTGAAGTTTAGTCTTTTTGTCAAATTCTCAGATACTTTCAGATTTTCAGAAAGAAGTTTCAAGCATTTTGGCAACTTGATAGAGATCACTATGACAATTTGTAGATCTGTGAATGAAGCCCTGGAAGGGAAAATAACCCCATAAAGCACTCAGGAATCACTCTTCCAGGGTAGGTTGAATCTGAGCATCATCAATCTGGGAGACCAGAGGCAACTGATGAAAAGAGGTGGAAAAAGCCAGGTTGGTTAACATAGAAAAAAAAAACCAAAAAACCCTTGGCAACATTTTTTCCTTTTCCTGAAACGCAGAAATATAAAGAACCTAAAATTCTAACTCTCAGTTCTCAGTATATAAAAAAATCAGTATTAATAACAAATGTTACAGTGTGGAGAGAACCTGATCCCATACAGCAGTCCCCAATGTTTTTGGCATCAGGAGTGGAAGATAAATTTTCGATGGACAGGGGTGTTGCAGAGAGATGGTTTTGGAATGATTCAAGGACATTATATTTATTGTGCACTTTATTTCTTTTATTATTACATCAGGTCCACCTCCAATCATCAGGCATTAGATCCTGGAGGTTGGGGAGTCCAGCATATGGAGAGGAAAACACACCAAATTGGGTCAAGGGGATGGGCCTTGTTTAGAAGGAGGAGAACTACTGAGATGCCCAGGAGTGGACCGTACCAAAGGGAAATTCCAAAACCTTGACTTAGGTTGATAATGGAAAGAGAGAAAGAGCAAGAGTGCTAAGGTTCACACAGCGCAAAGCCAAATTGTCAGGTGGCTTTGTCCAACTGGCAAGTACTGGCCGGAATGGGAGACAGAGCCCAAAGGCCAGGGGCTGAATAAACACAAGCTCAGAGGAGGAAGTGAAAGAATATAGCACTTTGTGTCTTTCTGGGTGCTAAACATAAGGGGTGGGCATGGATAGCCTAGTTAAAAGAATAGGATAAGAACTGACAAACAGTAGTAATACTTTTGCAATTGCAAAATTCCTTTTGTTAGTAGACTGCAGTGACTTTCAGATTGGTAAGTCCTTACAGTGTGAGCATAATCTTACTTAGAAAATGGCTAGAAAGCAGAGGACGATAATAATTGACTGCCAGACACAGCTTTTCAGCACTTTAATGCATTGTCTCATTTAATCTTTACAAGTGCATTTTGATAACCACGCTCCTTAATAGACACCTACTTAAAAACTGATTAAAAACATAAACACGTTTGGAGGAAATGATAAAATGTCCTCAGAAACAAGTACTAGTCATTTATTCATTCATTCGTTTCCTGGACTATTTCTTCGGCCACCAGCAATCGAGTACCTAATACGTACTGGGTAGTGTTTAGGGTCTGTGCATGAGTGATTTCACTGATTTCCTTCATTGTTCAACAGAGGGGCAGTAGAGGGAGCAAGGGACTGTGAGTTACAAAACATGGGGTCTGTTTTAGCCCTGCCTCTAATGGTTCCTGTGGTCCGTGGAAAGATCAGTTTTCTTCTCTGTTTAATGTATTCTAGTGTAAAACAAGGAGCTGGGACTACATGATGCTTGAGGTCCTTTCAAATTTAATGTTAAAGTCTTCAGGCCTTTATAATACATTGCAATTTTATAATGAACTTTCATTTACATTCTATCATAATACCCTTCCCACCCCATCAGCTAAATAATAATATTTACAGCTTTAGAGAAATTTGCCAGGGCTCAAAGCAAGTTTCTTTGTTCTTTCCACTAGAAGTCTCTGTCTTCTGCTTTGAGTTCATGCTTAGATTCCAAAAGAATCATAAGAGAGTTGGGTGCAGATATCAGAGGAAAGGAAGAGATACAGTAGCACAGAAGATGAGGAGAAGTTGTGAGTAGAAGATGTGCCAATACTCAGGGGCTTTGTGTGTTGTTTGGGAAACCATTTAGGGCTGCTATTGTCATTGAGGAAGTGTATTCAAAGGCACAAGAAGAGAAATCCTCTCACTGGAGGAAATTACATAGCGGTAGATTCAAATTCCCAAATCACTGCTCTCTGTGGATGGTGATTGCAGCCATGAAATTAAAAGATGCTTGTTCCTTGGAAGGAAAGTATGACAAATCTAGATAGTGCATTAAAAAGCAAAGATATCACTTTGCCTACAAAGGTCTGTCTAGTCAAAACTATGGTTTTTCCAGAAGTCAGGTATGGATGTGAGAGTTGAATCATGAGGTTGAACGATGAAGAATTAATGCTTTTGAATTTTGATGTTGAAGAAGACTCTTGAGAGTCCTTTGGAAAGCAAGGAGATCAAACCAGTCAATCCTAAAGGAAATCAGTCCTGAATATTCATTGGAAGGACTGATGCTGAAGCTCCAATACTTTGATTACCAGATGTGAAGAGCCAACTCATTAGAAAAGACCCTGATGCTGGGAAAGATTGAAGGCAAAAGGAGAAAAGGGCGGCAGAGGATGAGATGGTTAAATATCATTGCTGACTCAAGGGGCATGAGTTTGAGCAAACTCCAGGAGATAGTGGAGGATAGAGGAGCCTAGCATGCTGTAGTCCATGGGCATGCCCATGGGGTCACAAAGTCTGATATGGCTTAGCAACTGAACAGATTCAAGTTCAATAATAGGATAGTGAAGTGTCTCCCTGGATATTCCACTTGTCCATTATTGAGCAGAACTACAATGAATGGGCCATATTATAAGGCAGAAGCCCTGGACTGAAACAAATACATTCTAAATGATGACTATTATGCTCCAAAGATGAAACGAGCCTCTGTGATAGGAGACCAACTCCTCATCACTGTGGATGCTTAAGCAGAGACCATATGAAACTAGATGGGTTAATGGCTTGGATCAGGCCCAGAAGATGAGTAAAGGAACTTCCAACTATGCTATGGTTCTGGAGACCGAAGTCTTACCATTTAAGCCGTAGTCTATCATCCCTGGCTTTCCTGGTGGCTCAGCTGGTAAAGAATCCAACTGCAATGATGTGGGAGACCTGGGTTTGACCTCTGGGTTGGGAAGATCCCCTGGAGAAGGGAATGGCTACCCACTCCAGTATCTGGCCTAGAGAATTCCATGGACTGAATCTGCAAAGAGTTAGATACAACTGAGCAACTTTCACTTCACTGTCATCCCTTCTCCAGACTTTAGATATTCCTGCAATCATCTTTTGGGAATATTCAAAGACCTTTCCCAGCTACTCATATTTAGGACAAGTTCCTCAATTCATTTCTTTCCAAGAAATTCCCTGTATGGATCCTTCGCAGGATATCCACCCTGACCTCCTTGTCTTGATGTTTCCAAGCCTCCTATTCTTGAAAAATGTCCATAATGAGGGCTTCTCCGGAGGTCTGAGTTAAAACCAAACCCCACTGTGTTGAACCAACACATTGAAACTCTCAGTTAAGTTCAGTTCAGTCGCTCAGTCATGTCTGACTCTGTGACCCCATGGACTGCAGCACGCCAGGCTTCCCTGTCCGTCATCGACTCTCAGAGCTTACTCAAACTCAATCCATCGAGTTAGTGATGCCATACAACCATCTAATCCTCTGTTATCCTCTTCTCCTCCTGCCTTCAATCTTTCCCAGCATCAGGGTCTTTTCTAATGAGTCAGTTCTTTGCATCAGGTGATCAAAGTATTGGAGTTTCAGCTTCAGCATCAGTCCTTCCAATGAATATTCAGGACCGATTCCCTTTAGGATGGACTGGTTGGATATCCTTGCAGTCCAAGGGACTCTCAAGAATCTTTTCCAAGACCACAGTTCAAAAGTATCATTTCTTTTTATAGTCCAATTCTCACATACATATATGACGACTGGAAAAACCGTAGCTTTAACTAGACAGACATTTGTTGGCAAAGTAATATTTCTGCTTTTTAATATGCTGTCTAGGTTGGTAATAGATTTTCTTCCAAGGAGCAAGTGTCTTCAGTCACCTTCTGCAGTGATTTTGGGGCCCAAGAAAATAAAGTCTGCCACTGTTGCCATTGTTTCCCTATCTATTTGCCATGAAGTGATGGACTGGATACCAAGATCTTAGTTTTCTGAATGTTGAGTTTTAAGCCAACTTTTTCATTCTCTTCTTTCACTTTCATCAAGAGGCTCTTTAGTTTTTTGCTTTCTGCCATAAGGGTGGTGTCATCTGCATATCTGAAGTTATTGATATTTCTCCCGGAAATCTTAGTTCCACCTCGTGCTTCATCCAGCCTGGCATTTTTGCATAATGTACTCTGCATTTAAGTTAAATAAGCAGGGTGACAATATGCAGCCTTGACATACTCCTGTCTCAATTTGGAATCAGTCTGTTGTTCCATGTCCAGTTCTAATTGTTGCTTCCTGACCTGCATACAGATTTCTCAGGAGGCAAGTCGGGTGGTCTTGTATTCCCATCTCTTGAAGAATTTTCCACAGTTTGTTGTGATCCACATAGTCAAAGGTTTTGGCGTAGTTAATAAAGCAGAAATAGATGTTTTTCTGGAACTCTCTTGCTTTTTTCATGATCCAGTGGATGTTGGCAATTTGATCTCTGGTTCCTCTGCCTTTCCTAAATCCAGCTTGAACATCTGGAAGTTCACGGTTCACATACTGTTGAAGCCTGGCTTGGAGAATTTTGAGCATTACTTTGCTAGCATGTGAGATGAGTGCAACTGGGTGGTAGTTTGAAGATTCTTTGGCATTGCCTTTCTTTGAGATAGGAATGAAAACTGACCTTTTCCAGTCCTGTGGTCATTGCTGAGTTTTCCAAATTTGCTGGCATACTGAGTGCAGCACTTTAACAGAATCATTTTTTAGGATTTGAAACAGCTCAACTGGAATTCCATCACCTCCACTAGCTTTGTCTATAGTGATGCTTCCTAAGGCCTTT
The DNA here is from genome assembly GCA_006410635.1 of Cephalophus harveyi. Lineage (NCBI taxonomy): Eukaryota > Metazoa > Chordata > Mammalia > Artiodactyla > Bovidae > Cephalophus > Cephalophus harveyi. The sequence continues at coordinate 80,817 of SJYT01027884.1, read as the reverse complement.
GACTTCGCATTCCAGGATGTCTGGCTCTAGGTGAGTGATCATACCATCATGCTATCTGGTCATAAAGATCTGTTTGCATAGTTCTTCTGTGATTTCTTGCCACCTCTTAATATCTTCTGCTTCTGTTAGGTCCATATAATTTCTGTCCTTTATTGTGCCCATCTGTGTATGAATGTTCCCTTGGTAACTCTAATTTTCTTGAGAAGATCTCTAGTCTTTCCCATTCTATCGTTTTCCTCTATTTGTTTGCATTGATCACTGAGGAAGGCTTTCTTATCTCTTCTTGCTATTCTTTGGAACTCTGCATTGAAACTCTAGTCCACTGACTAACAGGATGACGCTTGCATTTGTCCAGTGCCCTTATTTCCCAAGCTATTTTCCATCTGCCAGTTTTATCAGAAGCAGAAAGTCAATCTGTATCCTGAAGGTAATCACTTTCTCAAGAGAAGGTTCATGAAGTCCCTGCAACACTGTGAAAGTGAGAACTTTTATAACTGTTATAACATGCCCCAGGTCACAGGACAGCAGAGCCATATCTAACTAAGGTTCTTTTAAATCTTTTTGGGAATAAGTGTAGAGTAAATAAAGAGACCCTGATGCTGGGAAAGATAGAATGAAAAAGAAGAGGGCTGCTGCTGATGAGAGGGATAGATGGCATCACCGACTTAACAGGCATGAACATAAGCAAACTGAGAAATAGTGGAGGACAGGGAAGCCTAGCACGGTGCTTCAGTCCACGGGGTCACAAAGAATTGGACACAACTTAGCAACTGAACAACAACAACAAATAAAGAGAACTATCGATAGTTTACAAAGAGCCGAAGTCCAGATTGTCTTGATAGACTAGCAGGGAAGGGCAGAGTTTAGAGCTGAATTTTATAAGGCTGACAGCACCAAATTACAATCGCCGAAAAGTAGGCTGATTGTTCTAGTCCGATGAATAGCCATGGCCCGAATGTGAGTCTGCATAAATCTACCAGTGGTCATCTTGACTGGGGCAACCGTGGGTTGAAAGAGGTAGCCACCAGCAGTGGACCTGAACCAAAGGACTTTCTGCTTTTTTTTTAGCTCAGAGACCACATGTGTAAATCCACCCTCCCAGAAAAGCTTGTAGCATCTACAAGCCAGGGTTACAGTCCCAATTAAAAGGACAATTAAAAAAAAAACCTTCCAATGACAAAAAGGCCTTAGCCAGAATTCTCAAGAAATTGGTTTAGAAAATAATCCCCAATTGATTGCAACATAAGAACATTCTTAAAATGTTACCTTTGTCCTGATGTCTAAACCCTCATGAATTGGTTTAAAAAAGGTTCTTGATGCATTTGAAGCCACTAATACTATAAGAGTGGAAAGAACATACTCTTTTAATTAAAAGAGCAGATTGCTATAATTGTGGTAATCTGAATTGAGAACATCTTTTTAACCAGAAATATGAGAGAATAAATATTTCCTAGAGTTAGAATCCAAAACTTGGGATTATTTAGGATTAGTATCCAAAACTGTTCTTATTTCACACTGTGTAATCAGGAAGGCTGTTCAGAAGGGAATGTTAGGAAAGTCTGTTTTAGGTTTCCAGCTAGTTGGGGACCATCTAAATATCATTTGTCTCTGACCCTTGAACTATCTTCTCCTGGACTCCTGGGGCAACACAGTTAATAACCCTCATGGAGCTGTAAATGCGTCAATGCTGTGTCAATGCTGACACTTGTGCTTTGCAGTCTAGTTGTTTGCTTGACTATCAGATATTGCCTTTTTTAGGTAGTTGAACTTGACAGAATGATAAACTGTGCTTCTGTTTACTCTTTAGCTCTCAAGGCTAATTTAAAAGTGCTGCTTGTGGGTGAGTGGTGATGGTAATGGAAACACCTTAAACCATTAAGTTGACAACTGGAATATTAACACAGGCACGAGAGACTACTAATTCCCTAGCTAATGGAAATGAGTCAGTTACCTTTTTTAACCCAAGTACCACGTGCAATGTTCTTTTAATTCCCATAAACCACAGGGTCTGGTTCCCCTGAGCTGAGAGGATGTAGATCTTGCCAGACGATATGCCTTACTTTGAGGTCCTTTAAGCCTATGTTTGTTCTAACAGCTTCGTTTTAATCTTTTACTGCTCATTTCTCCCCATGGGTTTTGGTCACATTATTTTCCAAAGTGGCCCAATTGCATTCATTATTCATTTTTATTAAAGCAAATGTGTATGTTGTTATAGCTATATTCCAGTTGTCAGCATATTGGCTAGCACGATTCATTGCATATAAGCACCCTGGTGTAATGGACATGTAAAGAATCTGAATCAGACCGAAAGATATATAAAAGTGACTTGTGTCATTTTTAAACCACCTGACCTTGAGGAAGATATATTTACACTTCCTTAAATCTCAATTTCTTCATCTGCAAAGTGGGAATACTCTTCACTACCTTTTTAGATTGCTGTGAAGATTCCATGCACAGTGTCCAGGAAATAGCAAGTAGTGAATACATGCTAGCAATATTCATGGTTAACAGTTTCCTATGTGCCAGGAATCATAGGAATCCTCAAAGCATCCCGAGAACTAAGAACCATTATTATCTTCACTTCTCACCAATGAGAATAAGAAAGAGAGATTACCTGCCCAACATCACAAAGATATGAAACGGCCATGCCTAGATTCCAGAGCCTGCCGTCTGGCCACTACTCCTCATGGAAGAAGAGTTTTGACACCTTGAGAAAGAGCTGCTTGAATATGAATCCCAGGCAACCTTCCAGATCTGTGGAACCTTATTTGCTCCCTCTTGCTCCTCTTTCCCATGCTTCCTCATTTACATCTGAGTCAGAAGCAGAGAAAAGACAAAACCTAGCACAATAGGACAGTACAACCAGTAGATTCCTGGCAGACCAGCTATGGAGCTTGGCCTCAAACTCAGCTGTGCACTTGTTGGCTGAACACAAAGGCAGGTGCTGTATTTCATGTGGATGTAGTAAAGAGATTTCAAGCATTCTAAAATTATTTCATTAGAAGGGATGAGTGAACACTTCTCTATACAGATCCACTCTACTGAGATAACTGAAAAGCACAAATACAAATATCATGACCTTATTACGCTAATATCATCAGATTATCTTGCAAACATCTACTTGCCACAAACCTGAATATAAATCATTTTTTTTGCTATCAAAACTAAATCTTAAATCCCTTAGTAACCTTATCTCTTAAATCTAACATATTAAGATCAGGAGCTGTTTTATTAACTCCTACCTTCAGCAAAAAGCTGTTCAACTCAGATTGCTGAGACTGTGGCAATTTGCTGTTGTAAGTAAAACACAAGTGTGTTGTCCATCAACTGATAAGTGGACAAGTAAAATGTGGTATATCTCCAATGGAATCCTATTCAACAACAAAAAGGAATGAAGTCCTGTCATATGCTACAACTTGGACAAACCTCAAAATCAATATCATGAGTGAGAGAAGCCAGTCTCGAAAGGCCACATATAGCATGATTCCATTTATATGAACTATCCAGAAAAAGCCAATCCACAGAAACTGAAAATAGATTAGTGGTTGCCAGGGGCAGGGGTAGGGCAAAAAGGGAAAAGGGGAATGACTGCTAGTGTGTACTAAGTTCCTTCTGTGCTTGATGAAAGGTTTTAAAACTAGGTTGTAATGAGGGTTGCACAACTGTAAATATACTGAAAACCACTAAGTTGTAGGCTTTAAAGGGATAAACTTGATGGTATGTAAATTATATAATAAAAATATTTAAAAGAAATGTTAGTGTGTAATTTCCCCTACTTACTTGCAAAACTAATAGCTATCCTTTCATGTTCATCAACCTCCATTATTAGTGACACTCTTTTTGAGTAAACAGGATGAACATGAAAGCATTTATCCCCTTCCTCCTGTCCCCACTCCTAACCAAGAGCTTTGATAATTAATCTTGTCCTTACTTTTAACTTGTCTGTCGAGTATCTGATGGCTAGGAAGTCAGATTTCTAGATATAACTGGCTCTCTAAGTACAACTTTCAGGCTAAACCTTCAAATCTGGCTCTACTTTTGGTCCCTTGCCCGTGTTCTCTTTCTCTCTCTTAACTTCACTTCCAAGGACCTGGTGTTCCAAATCACTGGTGACCTGGAACAGGGCCTCCAGACTGCAAAGGGAACAGAGCCAATTGTTAATGAATACAAAGCCCTATAGACAAAAACTGGTAGGGGAAAAAAGTAGATGGTGCCTCATCTTTTTGGATGTTGGTGGTGGAAATGTAAGCAGCTTTTATGTCAATACATGTGTGTTACAACAATAGTTAGATGAGACCTGGGATGCCAATTAAGAGAACTCCAAACAATTGTGACTGGCACTTAGGCATCAAGAGAAAAATGTTCTCTCCTTAGCGTTCTTGATTTGTTCCACTGGCCATACAAACTGGCTTCCCAGGTGGTGTTAGTGGTAAAGAACCTGCCTGTCAATTCAGGAGATGTTAAGAGGTGCAGGTTCATACCCTGGGTCAGGAAGATCCTCTGGAGGAGGGCATGGCAACTCACTCCAGTACTCTTGCCTGGATAATCCCCATGGACAGAGGAGCCTGGCAGGCTACAGTCCATTTGACTGCAAAGAATCAGACATGACCAAAGCAACTTAATGCATGCACTGTACAAACCACAAAGGCGATGGCAAATTGTATCCTCTGGATAGGAATCCTAGTCCAGTTTCTAAATAGTGAGAGTCCTGTTCTCCACTGAGCTTTCCTCTCAGGAGATGAGCCATGTGGATTCATGCAGCTCTGACAAAGCCCTTCCTTTCCATTCCAGACCTCTAGTCCAGTGACATCAGGGAGGATTTCCACAAAGGTCAAGGGATTAACCATGCCAAATGTGGAGCTGGGGCTCAAGACAGGAGGAGGTCCTGAAATCTGGAAATATTCCAGTATCTAGGCCAAATCCACTTCCTCTATCATTCAGAGATCATTACATCATAAAATGATGTCTTGGTCATTTTACCCACTGCTAATTTTTTTTCCCTTTGAAACATATTTCCCTTTTCTTTTCTTCCTGTTCCCTCACCTTCTATCCTCTGTCAGTAACAGATATGGTTTAACTCCTTGACCTACCTCAGAGGCAGGTAAAATGTCAAGCAGAGGGGTGAGAGTGAGGGACAGATTCTGCAAACACATTTTCACTTTCCCATCGCTCCCAGAGAACCTGATCCTCACCAGGGAAAGAGAGAAGAGAGCCTGCGGCACCAGAAATCCGCCAAGAAGCCCAGTGACTTACCCTAGGTAGGCTACCAGTCAGGTGAAGGTTGGACCTTTGCTTCAGCATGCAGAAGGCAGGGAACTTGCTAGATTCACTGGGAGTTTCTGGTAGGGTTGATTCCTGGCTCTGACCTCCTCAGAGACCAGTCTGTGCAGCTCTGATGAGCACCAACCCGTTTGCTGATTACCCTTTGGCAAGCTGATTCAGGCAAATTAGTATTTGCCTTATGATATATAAGGGCCTTACTGCCTTTTCCTCACTGCAAAAAAAGCAATAATTGGACAACTTGCTTGCGACAGTCATTGGACTTGCTTCATTTGGCTTAATCTGGTTTACAGTTCACTTGCCACCAAATCAAAATGGCTAGATTCAAATCAGCTGTTGTTTCCCAGGAAAGCAGGGAGGATGAGCAAGGCAGAGGGGGAGGAACTGAGAGGGTAAGTGTGAGGGCGGCAAGGGCAAGCTACAGGAGGTGAGTCATGAATTCTGAGCAACCCTGCCCACTGCAAGCTCCAGTCTACCCTTTGATCACTGCCTTGTTGGCATCCCATCACTTGAGAGCATGTCACAGAGGAGGGGACACATGCTTCTGAAGAGGCAAGCATTGGCCATGGAGTCTGGGCTCACTTTTCAGACAGAAGTGGATTTTTAGCTCTAATATCATGTAAAGTCAAGAGCCTGGTCACAACGTGCGTGTGTGCATGTTAAGTTGCTTCAGTCGTGTCTAACTCTTTGTCACCCCTTGGAGTATAGGCCACCAGACCCCTCTGTCCATGGGGTTCTCCAGGCAAGAACACTGGAGTGGGTTGCTGTGCCCTCCTCCAGGGGATCTTTCCAACCCAGGGATCGAACCTGAATCTCTTACATCTCCTGCATTGGCAGATGGGTTCTTTACCTCTAGGACCACTGGGAAGCCCAGTCACAACATTAGATGCAAATGGAACCTTCTCACAATGTCATTTGTTTGGATGGTATACTGGGTTGAATCATGTCCCCTCAAAAGAGATGTTAAAGTCCCCCAATACCTCAAAATGTGAACTGATTTGAAAACTGGGTCATGGGTGATGTGATTAGTTAATTACTTCACACATGGGTAAGAAGCAGAGACGTACAAGGAAAATGACCTGTGATGGCTGAGGCAGAGACAGAAGGGATGTAGCTGTAAGTCGAGAGACACCAGGGCCTGCCGGTCACCACTGGAAGTCAAGAAGAAGCAAGGTAAGCATCTCCTCAGAGTCTCAGAGGGAGCAAGGCTCCAGGGAAATCTTTGTTCCCAACTTACAGCCTCCATAACTTGTGAGACAATACATTTCTGTTCTTTTAAGCCAGCTGGTTGTGACACTTTGTCACAGAAGCCCTGAGAAAATAATCCAGATGGTTTGTATCCACGTGATCTGGTGTGCTCATTTGAAAACCTTTTCTGTGACCAGTTCATACTTCTTTTCTGTACCCATATAAAGTCTGATTGAACTTTTGATCAGTGAATATACTTGAAATGGTCAGGATTTGGTCCCCTGGACAGATGGGGGCCCAGCACATGTTCTGTTCTAGGTCAGCACCTCTGCCCCTTCCAGTGGGAAAGTTGCTATGTCCCGTAAGAAGCCAGTGATGCTTTTCTGAGTTCACTGCTATGAGGTCTTGTTAATTTTTATTTAAAGGAGAGTTCTAGCCACTCGGTTCAATTCAGTTGCTCATTCGTGTCTGACTCTTTGCAACCCCATGAATTGCAGCACACCAGGCTTCCCTGTCCAACACCAACTCTCAGAGCTTGCTTAAACTCATGTCCCTTGAGTCAGTGATGCCATCCAACTATCTCATCCTCTGTCATCCCCTTCTCCACCTGCCCTCAATCTTTCCCAGAATCAGGGTCTTTTCAAATGAGTCAGCTCTTCACATCAGGTGGCCAAAGTATTGGAATTTCAGCTTCAACATCAGTCCTTCCAACGAACACCCAGGACTGATCTCCTTTAGGATGGACTGGTTGGATCTCCTTGCAGTCCAAGGGACTCTCAAGCATCTTCTCCAACACCATAGTTCAAAAGCTTCAATTCTCCGGTGCTCAGCTTTCTTTATAGTCCAACTCTCACATCCATACATGGCCACTGGAAAAACTATAGCCTTGACTAGATGGACCTTTGTCAGCAAAGTAATGTCTCTGCTTTTTAATATGCTATCTAGGTTGGTTATAACTTTCCTTCCAAGGAGTAAGTGTCTTTTAAATTCATGGCTTCAATCACCATCTACAGTGATTTTGGAGCCCAGAAAAATAAAGTCAGTATCATTATGAAGGTGAAAAGACCTGGGCCAAGCAAAGTTCAGGATTTTGTCCAAAAGCCCACAGTTGTTTACTAGCAAAGTGAGACTGGATTGATTCTTTTGACATATTGAAACACAATAGAATCAATGAAACACTACACAAGGTGTGTGAATCTGAAGGAATGAGTATTGATTTTGGAAGTGTGTATAAATACATACTGAGAGAAGGTTAATAATTCAACAAAATGCTGGTGATAAAACCAGATGTCACTCATGACTCCTTAATTTCCAGTACTCTCCCTTCTACATTCAATTCTGACAAATTTTACCTGCTAAATTTTATCTTTTAGGGAGCCCTCCTTGACCATGCCTTCTGCCCTCAACCCCTTGCTGGGTACCATGACTTTGAACTGCACTATCATCCTATACTTTGTCTACCGTAACACTCACTACATTGTCTATCCATTTTATCTTTACTGGACCTATCTCCACCACTCCATAAGGATGAAGATCATGGCATCTATGTGAGAAGGTACTGTTCAGCACTGTGTGGTTACTCAGTAACTCACAGCCCAGACTTGGACTTGGAGCAAATGTCAATTTGCTAAGTAGGTAGGTAAGTAAGTGTTAGTCGCTCAGTCGTGCCTGACTTTTTGCGACCCTATGGACTGCAGCCCACCAAGCTCCTCTGTCCAAGAGGTTTTCCAGGCAAGGATACTGGAGTAGGTTGCCATTTCCTTCTCCAACTGAGCTACAAGGGAAGCCCCTATCAATTCACTAAAGTTTAGTGTTTTCATTGGGTGTGTATGTGTTTCAGTTTGAGCGAGTTTTGGAAGCTTATACAAACTTATGGGAAATCTCTTCAGAAGTAAATAGGCTGTCAACAAAATCATACAGAGACACAGACATCTTTCACAGAGATTAGCACATAGAGATTCAGGGGTATGGCAGCTAGCCTAGGTTGAACTGAACATCACAAAATTTGGGCTTTCTGATATAGCTTTCCAGATGAGTTCACACATGGCTGTACTAAGGATGTCTAGGAATTTAGTGGAAGTCACCCAGAAATCCAGGGAGGGGATGCTTAAGTGACACTGGATCCTTAGGAGATGGGGAGAAAAGGGAAGTGACAATAGTTCTAGTTGCTATGTCCCGTAAGAAGCCAGTGATGCTTTTCTGAGTTCACTGCTATGAGGTCTTGTTAATTTTTATTTAAAGGAGAGTTCTAGCCACTCGGTTCAATTCAGTTGCTCATTCGTGTCTGACTCTTTGCAACCCCATGAATTGCAGCACACCAGGCTTCCCTGTCCAACACCAACTCTCAGAGCTTGCTTAAACTCATGTCCCTTGAGTCAGTGATGCCATCCAACTATCTCATCCTCTGTCATCCCCTTCTCCACCTGCCCTCAATCTTTCCCAGAATCAGGGTCTTTTCAAATGAGTCAGCTCTTCACATCAGGTGGCCAAAGTATTGGAATTTCAGCTTCAACATCAGTCCTTCCAACGAACACCCAGGACTGATCTCCTTTAGGATGGACTGGTTGGATCTCCTTGCAGTCCAAGGGACTCTCAAGCATCTTCTCCAACACCATAGTTCAAAAGCTTCAATTCTCCGGTGCTCAGCTTTCTTTATAGTCCAACTCTCACATCCATACATGGCCACTGGAAAAACTATAGCCTTGACTAGATGGACCTTTGTCAGCAAAGTAATGTCTCTGCTTTTTAATATGCTATCTAGGTTGGTTATAACTTTCCTTCCAAGGAGTAAGTGTCTTTTAAATTCATGGCTTCAATCACCATCTACAGTGATTTTGGAGCCCAGAAAAATAAAGTCAGTATCATTATGAAGGTGAAAAGACCTGGGCCAAGCAAAGTTCAGGATTTTGTCCAAAAGCCCACAGTTGTTTACTAGCAAAGTGAGACTGGATTGATTCTTTTGACATATTGAAACACAATAGAATCAATGAAACACTACACAAGGTGTGTGAATCTGAAGGAATGAGTATTGATTTTGGAAGTGTGTATAAATACATACTGAGAGAAGGTTAATAATTCAACAAAATGCTGGTGATAAAACCAGATGTCACTCATGACTCCTTAATTTCCAGTACTCTCCCTTCTACATTCAATTCTGACAAATTTTACCTGCTAAATTTTATCTTTTAGGGAGCCCTCCTTGACCATGCCTTCTGCCCTCAACCCCTTGCTGGGTACCATGACTTTGAACTGCACTATCATCCTATACTTTGTCTACCGTAACACTCACTACATTGTCTATCCATTTTATCTTTACTGGACCTATCTCCACCACTCCATAAGGATGAAGATCATGGCATCTATGTGAGAAGGTACTGTTCAGCACTGTGTGGTTACTCAGTAACTCACAGCCCAGACTTGGACTTGGAGCAAATGTCAATTTGCTAAGTAGGTAGGTAAGTTAAGTGTTAGTTGCTCAGTCGTGCCTGACTTTTTGCGACCCTATGGACTGCAGCCCACCAAGCTCCTCTGTCCAAGAGGTTTTCCAGGCAAGGATACTGGAGTAGGTTGCCATTTCCTTCTCCAACTGAGCTACAAGGGAAGCCCCTATCAATTCACTAAAGTTTAGTGTTTTCATTGGGTGTGTATGTGTTTCAGTTTGAGCGAGTTTTGGAAGCTTATACAAACTTATGGGAAATCTCTTCAGAGGTAAATAGGCTGTCAACAAAATCATACAGAGACACAGACATCTTTCACAGAGATTAGCACATAGAGATTCAGGGGTATGGCAGCTAGCCTAGGTTGAACTGAACATCACAAAATTTGGGCTTTCTGATATAGCTTTCCAGATGAGTTCACACATGGCTGTACTAAGGATGTCTAGGAATTTAGTGGAAGTCACCCAGAAATCCAGGGAGGGGATGCTTAAGTGACATTGGATCCTTAGGAGATGGGGAGAAAAGGGAAGTGGCAATAGTTCTAATGGTGCCTCTTACAGCCAGAGCAAGAGACAAAATTGCAGAATCACCTGTTACATTGAGTCATGAACATAACTGGGTAATTAGAGAAATAGTCTGGATTTCCATTCCTAAAAGAATTATTTACTCAATGCTTCTCAATGAAGCTTGAAAGGAAATCGCTTAGAAACCTTCTTTACATTCTGAATGCTAAGCAAGGAATAGCTGTAAAATTTGGCGCTAAAGCAAGTTCTAAATTCTTTGGAGCAAGATGTTGGCTTACTTGTGCAAATTAGGGATAGACAGTTTTAAGCCATGGGGTTTGTTATGGTGGTGCAGCTTCAGGATGTTAAGTCACAAAAGTGGGTTAGGACAGGGTTTATGGCCCAGGCTGTCTGGTTTTGAATCTTGATGCCACCTCTTAACTGCTGTGTGATATCAAGTGAGTCACTTAACTTCTCTGTGTCTCAGTTGCCTTTCCTATAACCTGGAGTGATAATCATACCCACCATGTAGGGCTGTTGTGAGTGTTAAGTGTAATGCAATTCACATAGAGTGCTTAAAATAATGCCTGGGATGTAACTTCACTCAATAAATGTCAACTGTCCCAACTAGGTGCATTTTAACAGGGTTTCTGTAAACTATTGGTTTGATCTCATAGAGTTAAAGACAATAGAATTTTTAAAAGATCACAAATGTAATGATTATTCAAAGTGGTGTATAAGATCAGGGGTTGGCAAACTTCTCTAAAGAAGCAGATAAATATTTTTGGCTTCGTGGGCCATGGGGTCTTTTCTGCAATGATAAAGTTCCTCTGTTGTATGAAAAGGACCATAGACAATACATAAAAGAGTAGGCATGACCGTGTTCTCAAAATACCTTATTTACAAAAACAAGACTAAATTTTTTTTTTAAAGAAACAGATGACAGGTGAGATCTGCCAATCCTTGATTTAGATAATTGTATACTGCTTTTGTCCAGACAGAGCTTTTTCTGTAAACAGCGAGTAAATATTCTGTTTTCTGCTTGAAATTCTTTTCCTTCCATTTACATGATTGGTTTAAACACTTTATGTAAAGCACCTTTCTACAGGTTTCCCTGGTGGCTCAGAGGGTAAAGTGTCTGCCTGCAACGTAAGAGACCTGGGTTCGATTTCTGGGTTGGGAAGAATCCCCTGGAGAAGGAAATGGTAACCCACTCCAGTACTCTTGCCTGGAAAATCCCATGGATGGAGAAACCTGGTAGGCTACAGTACATGCGGTTGCAAACAGTCGGACACAACTAAGTGACTTCACTTTCACTTTCACCCTTCTAAACACACTCACATTAACATACGATTTGTTTTCTTCATAGCACATGCTGTAAGGTTCTAATATCTGGCATATTTTTTAGTCTATTTATTTGTTTTCATTTTTTTTTTTTTATCCAATATAAACTTGAAGATGAAAGTGAGTGAAAGACAACGTGTTAGTTGTATATGACTCTTTGTGACTCCATGGACTATAGCCCCTCCAGGTTCCTCCGTCCATGGAATTCTCTAGGTAAGAATACTGGAGTGGGTTGCCATTCCCTTCTCCAGAGGATCTTCCTGATGAGGGATCGAACCTGGGTCTTCTGTACTGCAGGCATATTCTTTACTGTCTGAGCCACCAGAGAAGCCCACAGGGCCCTTTATTCCTAGTGCTTAGAACAGCTAACTTATCCACAGTAGCCAGTCAATATTTGTTAAGTAAATAAATAAGAGAATTAGTCACAATAAAGAACTAAAACATTTTGACAGTTTAAATACACATAAATTAAGCGCTACTCTCAGTAAAACACCCTTATTATTCACTTCTCTCCAAGTAAACTGATCTATATATCTACTTTCAATATTCTAGGTTTAAAATGGGGCTTTCTTCCCGAAATCCATGGGCCCAGTGATGATCTGATTCCAGCTTATCAGTTTACTTAAGGCTGTTGATTGAAATATGTGTTCTGGAGAGCTTTTGAGTTAGTTAATTCATTATTAATCCACTTCTCTTTAAGGCATCTATTTCATGTTTGCTTTTGTCATGATGACACAGTTTTGGAAAAGCTTGAAAAAAGATAAAAACAGCCCTTGAATCAGATGCTTCCATCTTTTTCATTGTTCTTTGTTTAAGACCTAGTATAGTGTCAGGCACACAGTGGACACTTAACATGTGTGTTGGTTGCTCAGTCATGTCCAATTCTTTGTGGCCCCATGGACTATAGCCCATCAGGCTCTTCTTTCCATGAAATTCTCTGAGCAAGAATACTGAAGGGATTGCCATTCCCTTCTCCAGGGGATCTTCCCAACCCAGAGATTGAATCCAGGTCTTCTACATTGCAGGTGAATTCTTTACTGTCAGAGCCACCAGGAAAGTCTGCATACTTAACATATATATTTGTAAATCAACAAGTGAATGAATCTTCATTGAGTTATTCTGAAACATTCTGCTGCTGCTGCTAAGTCGCTTCAGTCGTGTCCGACTCTGTGCAATCCCATAAATGGCAGCCCACCAGGCTCCGCCATCCCTGGGATTCTCCAGGCAAGAACACTGGAGTGGGTTGCCATTTCCTTCTCCAAAGCATGAAAGCGAAAAGTGAAAGTGAAGTCGTTCAGTCATGTCCGACTCTTAGCGACCCCATGGACTGCAGCTTACCAGGCTCCTCTGTCCATGTGATTTTCCAGGCAAGAGTACTGGAATGGGTTGCCATTGCCTTCTCCCTGAAACATTCTACAGTAAGACTATTAGCAGAAGAGGTTGCACAGTCTAAAACCACTGGTCAAAACAGAAAAGAATGTACTCTACGTGTTGTGTGGGCACCAGAAAGTGACAAGAGGAGGAATGTAAAAATCAATTTTGAAATAATCTTGCCTTAGATTTTTTTGAGTATTTGCAAAAGACAGAGAGATTTCTGAGAATAAAAAAGAGCAATGGGAACACTGTGTTTCTCAAATTACCATATGCATATTATTTACCAGCATGATGAGGCAAGTAATGAATATATTAGGAGAGTAGCACTCAATCTTTTTGTACTCCTGATAAAATATCAGCCCTATCAAGTCACCCAGGAACAAATAGGATAGGTTATGAAAAGCTAGTTCTCACATTAACATGATCCGGCAGGTAGAGAAAATTGATTTCATAAACATTAAGCTGATATCAGAGCACAGACTCTGAGAGCAACGAAATACCTATCTGGTTGTTTCTTTTTTTTTTCTGATATCTATTGCTGGAGCATCCAGTTGCCTGGAGGATTACAATGAAAAAAGCAAAGACTAGGAACGCTACTCTTCAGTGTCTGCTCCTCTGATAGATTCATGCCAAGAAAAAGTGGACAATACCTAATATATGTCACCTGCACACTAAATAGCTGCCTTCCTTTCTGATTCAGAGAAGTCCCCACTTTACAAAGCTCTTAGAACCTCAGGGTTGGACACATCTTTGGTGGTTGCCTGTTCCTAACAAATGCATCCTGTAAGTGCCTTTTTGTGGTACACTATATAACAGAGGGTTTTCTTAATTCTGCTTGAGTATTTCCATCACTTCATCTATGCATCTACTCTACTTTGTATATACCACTATTACCGCATTATTGCAACTCACAACAAGTTTGCCTTGACCATTATGAACATCTGAGAGACAGAGGTCTCACTTCACTTTTGTGTCTCCAAAACTTTGCTGAGTGTCTGGGTCATGGCAGGCTCACAACAAATATTTCCTGACTGAATAAAGCAATAAATAAAAGCTTAATATGTCAAACAAAATTAATTTCTCTGCTTAGAAACTTGTACTTTCTAAAACAGTATAAAAAATACAAGAGACAGCCTGTAGGATCACCACAGCATGTGTGTGTGTGTGTGCCTAGTCGCTCAGTTGTGTCCGATTCTTTGTGACCCTATAGACTGTAGCCCACCAGGCTCCTCTCTGTCCATTGGGATTTTCCAGGCAAGAATACTGGAATGGGTTGCCATCTCCTCCTCCAGAGGATCTTCCTAACCCAGGGATTGAAACCACCTCTCCAACAGTGTGTCTATTCAAATCATTAGCCCATTTTTAATTATTAGTCTTTTTTTTTTCTGCTACTGAATTGTAGGAGTTCCTTACAAATTTTAGATGTTAATTCCTTATCAGATATGAGAATATTTTCTTCCAATCCATAGGCTCCTTTTTCATTGTATTGTTTCCTTTGCTGTGCAGAAGCATTTAGTTTGATATACGGTATCATTTGTTTATTTTATTTTTGGTGTCTGTGCTTCTGGTGTCATATTCATGAAATTATTGAAAAGACCAATGTCATGAAGCTGTCCCTCTATGTGTTCTTCTAGGAGTTTTACAGTTTCAGGTGTTAAATTTAAGTTTTTAATCCATTTTAAATTGATTTTTGTGTGTGCTGTAAGATGAGGGCTCAATTTCATTCTTTGGCATTTGAATATCCAGATATCGCAGAACTATTTGTTGAAGAGAATATCCTTTCCCCATCATGTATTCTTGGAATCCTTGCTAAAGACCAGTGACCATATATGTGTGAATTTGTTTCTGGGCTTTCTATTCAGTTTCATTGGTATGTATGCCTATCTTTATGTTTGATCACTGTACTTCTGTAATATAATTTTAAGTCAAAAAGTCTGGTGCCTTCAGATTCTTTCTTCTTTCTCAAGATTTATCTGGATATTCATGGTCTTTTTCTGGTTCCATGTGAATCACAGAACTTTTTAATCTATTTTTCTAAAAAATGCTATTGGGATTTTGATAGGGATTGCATTGATTTGGGTAGTATGGACACTAATAATATTAAATCTTCCAACCCACCATAAACATGGGCTATCTTTCCATTTGTTTGTGTGTTCTTTAATTTCTTTCATCAGTGTTTTGTAGTTTTCTGTATACAAGTCTTTCACCTTCTTGCTTAAGTTTATTCCTAAGTATTTTATTCTTTTTAGTGCTACTGTGAAAGGGACTGTTTCCCTGATGTGCTTTTTAGGTAGTTTGTTGCTTTTCTTGCCTAACTGCTCCACCTAGAATCTCCAATACTAGGGTGAATAGAAGTGGTGAGAAATGGGCCTTCCTGCCTTCTCTCCTGATCTTAAAAGAAAAGCTCTCAGTTTTTCACCTCTGACTATGATGTTAGCTATGGACTTTTCATACATGGATTGTTTTATACTGATGTATTTTCCTACTTTTCTTGTTTCTTGAGGGTATTTATCATGAAGAGAGTTAAATTCTGTCAAATGTTTTTATGACATTTATTGAGACAATCGTGATTTTCATTCTAGGAATCAGCGAACTAAAATGGACTGGAATGGGTGAATTTAACTCAGATGACCATTATATCTACTACTGCGGGCAGGAATCCCTCAGAAGAAATGGAGTAGCCATCATGGTCAACAAAAGAGGCCCAAATGCAGTATGTGGATGCAATCGCAAAAACGACAGAATGATCTCTTCGTCTCCAAGGTAAACCATTCGGTATCACAGTAATCCAAGTCTATGCCCCATCCAGTAATGCTGAAGAAGCTGAAGTTGAACGGTTTTAGGAAGACTTACAAGACCTTTTAGAACTGACACCCAAAAAAGATGTCCTTTTCATTATAGAGGACTGGAATGCTAAAGTAAGAAGAAACACCTGGAGTAACAGGCAAATTTGGCCTTGGAATGCGGAATGAAGCAGGGCAAAGACTAATAGAGTTTTGCCAAGAAAATGTACTGGTCATAGCAAACACCCTCTTCCAACAACACAAGAGAAGACTCTACACGTGGACATCACCAGATGGTCAACACCGAAATCAGATTGATTATATTCTATGCAGCCAAAGATGGAGAAGCTCTATACAGTCAACAAAAACAAGGCCGGGAGCTGACTGTGGCTCAGATCATGAACTCCTTATTGCCAAATTCAGACTCAAATTGAAGAAAGTAGGGAAAACCACTAGACCATTCAGGTATGACCTAAATCAAATCCCTTATGATTATACAGTGGAAGTGAGGAATAGATTTAAGGGCCTAGATCTGATAGATAGAGTGCCTGAAGAACTATGGAATGAGGTTCGTGACATTGTACGGGAGACAGGGATCAAGACCATCCCCATGGAAAAGAAATGCAAAAAAGCAAAATGGCTGTCTGGGGAGGCCTTACAAATAGCTGTGAAAAGAAGAGAGGCGAAAAGCAAAGGAGAAAAGGAAAGATATAAGCACCTGAATGCAGAGTTCCAAAGAATAGCAAGAAGAGATAAGAAAGCCTTCTTCAGTGATCAATGCAAAGAAATAGAGGAAAACAACAGAATGGGAAAGACTAGAGATCTCTTCAAGAAAATTAGAGATACCAAGGGAACATTTCATGCAAGGATGGGCTCGATAAAGGACAGAAATGGTATGGACCTAACAGAAGCAGAAGATATTAAGAAGAGGTGGCAAGAATACACAGAAGAACTGTACAAAAAAGATCTTCACGACCCAGATAATCATGATGATGTGATCACTAATCTAGAGCCAGACATCTTGGAATGTGAAGTCAAGTGGGCCTTAGAAAGCATCACTACGAACAAAGCTAGTGGAGGTGATGGAATTCCAGTTGAGCTGTTTCAAATCCTGAAAGATGATGCTGTGAAAGTGCTGCACTCAATCTGCCAGCAAATTTGGAAAACTCAGCAGTGGCCACAGGACTGGAAAAGGTCAGTTTTCATTCCAATTCCAAAGAAAGGCAATGCAAAAGAATGCTCCAATTACCGCACAATTGCACTCATCTCACATGCTAGTAAAGTAATGCTCAAAATCCTCCAAGCCAGGCTTCAGCAATACGTGAACCGTGAACTCCCTGATGTTCAAGCTGGCTTTAGAAAAGGCAGAGGAACCAGAGATCAAATTGCCAACATCCGCTGGATCATGGAAAAAGCAAGAGAGTTCCAGAAAAACATCTACTTCTGCTTTATCGACTATGCCAAAGCCTTTGACTGTGTGGATCACAATAAACTGTGGAAAATTCTGAAAGAGATGGGAATACCAGACCACCTAACCTGCCTCTTGAGAAATCTGTATGCAGGTCAGGAAGCAACAGTTAGGACTGGACATGGAACAACAGACTGGTTCCAAATAGGAAAAGGAGTGCGTCAAGGCTGTATATTGTCACCCTGCTTATTTAACTTATATGCAGAGTACATCATGAGAAACGCTGGACTGGAAGAAACACAAGCTGGAATCAAGATTGCCGGGAGAAATATCAATAACCTCAGATATGCAGATGACACCACCCTTATGGCAGAAAGTGAAGAGGAGCTAAAAGGCCTCTTGATGAAAGTGAAAGAGGAGAGCGAAAAAGTTGGCTTAAAGCTCAACATTCAGAAAACGAAGATCATGGCATCTGGTCCCATCACTTCATGGGAAATAGATGGGGAAACAGTGGAAACAGTGCCAGACTTTATTTTTTTGGGCTCCAAAATCACTGCTGATGGTGACTGCAGCCATGAAATTAGAAGACGCTTACTCCTTGGAAGAAAAGTTATGACCAACCTAGATAGCATTTTCAAAAGCAGAGACATTACTTTGCCGACTAAGGTCCATCTAGTCAAGGCTAGGGTTTTTCCTGTGATCATGTATGGATGTGAGAGTTGGACTGTGAAGAAGGCTGAGCGCCTAAGAAATGATGCTTTTGAACTGTGGTGTTGGAGAAGACTCTTGAGAGTCCCTTGGACTGCAAGGAGATCCAACCAGTCCATTCTGAAGGAGATCAACCCTGGGATTTCTTTGGAAAGAATGATGCTAAAGCTGAAACTCCAGTACTTTGGCCACCTCATGCGAAGAGCTGACTCATTGGAAAAGACTCTGATGATGGGAGGGATTGGGGGCAGGAGGAGAAGGGGACGACCGAGGATGAGATGGCTGGATGGCATCATGGACTTGACGGATGTGAGTCTGAGTGACCTCCGGGAGATGGTGATGAACAGGGAGGCCTGGCGTGCTGCGATTCATGGGGTCACAAAGAGTTGGCCACGACTGAGCAACTGAACTGAACTGTGATTTTCATCCTTTATTCTGTTAATGTGATGTATCACATTAAATGATTTAGATATATTGAACCATTACTGCATCCCAGTGATCAATTCCATTTGATCATGGTGGATGATCCTTTTAATGTGTTGTTGGATTCCTGTGCCACACTGGCGTGATAAGTCTGAGCTTTCTTCAATCTCTACCTTATTAGTTTAAGATTTATTCACTTGTAGTTCATGAATGAAATAGAAAAGGCATCAATGAGGATTGACTTCATGGTCTTCATAATGTTTTTGAGCATAATTAGTTTATTCACAATATACATCTCTGCAATGTGCACACTATTTTAATATATTGGAGATTAAGTTTCTCCCATAAAGGTCTTTACATTCTTAAAGCCACATCAATTTTGAAAGCAAAGTTGGTTATATTCTATGTCTACTAAGGTTAACTCATCAGTAATGCATCTAGAGAGCCCAGATACTGTAAGTTTTATATTGAATAGCTAAGGCTATTGGTGAGTTCTAAATCACTTTGGAATCTGATTGGCACTTTTGCTGGTTGGGGAAAATGCTCACAGTGAAATAGAACAACTAGAATGGAGAAGGAAACAGTAGTTGCCCTGGGATGGTTACTTCATCATTCACTTTTCCCAACTTTAATTAGTCCTAGTACAATGCTTACTCTTTGGAAGAAAAGTTTTGACCAACCTAGATAGCATATTCAAAAGCAGAGACATTACTTTGCCAACTAAGTTCCAGCTAGTCAAGGCTATGGTTTTTCCTGTGGTCATGTATGGATGTGAGAGTTGGACTGTGAAGAAAGCTGAGTGCCGAAAAATTGATGCTTTTGAACTGTGGTGTTGGAGAAGACTCTTGAGAGTCCCTTGGACTGCAAGGAGATCCAACCAATCCATTCTGAAGGAGATCAGCCCTGGGATTTCTTTGGAAGGAATGATGCTGAAGCTGAAACTCCAGTACTTTGGCCACCTCATGCGAAGAGTTGACTCATTGGAAAGGATTCTGATGCTGGGAGGGATTGGGGGCAGGAAGAAAAGGGGACAACAGAGGATGAGATGGCTGGATGGCATCACGGAATCGATGGATGTGAGTCTGAGTGAACTCCGGGAGTTGGTGATAGACAGGGAGTCCTGGAGTGCTGTGATTCATGGGGTCGCAAACAGTCGGACACGACTGAGTGACTTAACTGAACTGAACTGAAGTACTACACATGTTGACCAAACATCTTACAGTGATAATTATCAGAAAGAGGAGCCCCAAGGAGAAGTCATGTAGAAACTAGGAAGCTCAGTGAGAGTTAGAAAGGCTGGATTTCATCCTGAAATGTTTTTTGAAATATAGCTAATGCAGGTGGTATTTGAAGGCTGTTGAGTAGAGAAAGATTTTCCTCCCAGTTAATTCGGTGTTAATAATTTCTTCAGGAATGGCTGTTCATAATAGACCTCATAAAATTTCCTTTAGTCATTGGTAGTATGAACAAGTTAACAGAGAACCTCCACAAACCCTTCACCATGATCTTCAAATCTAAGATTATGGAATTCTTACAAAGCTAGACTCACCAAGTCACTGCCAGAGTCTGGTTCTATCAACAAACCAATTAGTGAACTGATATGACCTGCTGGTTGGGGAATACAATAAGATATAATACATTTTATCACATATATAGATGTAATATCACAAGTTGGAATCAGGATTGCCGAGAGAAATATCAATAACCTAAGATATGCAGATGACATCCCCCTAATGGCCAGAAAGCAAAGACAAAATAAAGAGCCTCTTGATGAAGGTGAAAGAGGAGAGTGAAAAGCTGGCATAAAACTCAACACTCAAAAAATGAAGATCATAGCATCCGATCCCATCTCTTCACAGCAAATAGTTGGGGGAAAAATGGAAACGGTGACAGACTTTATTATCTTGGGCTCCAAAAATCACTGCAGAAGGTGACTGCAGCCATGAAATTAAAAGATGCTTGCTTCTTGGAAGAAAAGCTATGCCAAACCTAGACAGTGTATTAAAAAGCAGAGACATCACTTTGCCGACAAAGATCTGTAGAGTCAAAGCTGAGGTTTCTCTAGTAGTCATGTATATATGATGTGAGAGTTAGACCATAAAGAAGGCTGAGTGCCAAAAATTAATGCTTTTGAATTGCAGTGCTGAAGAAAACTCTGGAGAGATCTTTGGACAGCAAGGAGATCAATCCTAAAGGAAATCAACCCTGAACATTCATTAGAAAGATTGATGCTGAAGCTGAAGCTCCAATACTTTGGCTACATGATGTGAAGAGCTGACTCACTGGAAAAGACCTTGATACTGGGAAAGATTGAGGGCAGGAGGAGAAGGAGGTGACAGAGAATGAGATGGTTTGATGGCATAATCGACTCAATGGACACGAGTCTGAGCAAACTCTGGGAGATAGTGAATGACAGGGAAGCCTGGCATGTTGCAGTCCATGGGGTTGCAAAGAGTTGGACACGAATGAGCAACTGAAAAACAACAATACATCTTATCACATATATAGATATAGTAAGTGTGATGCTGGCCTTTAAGAAACCTGTAGTGTAGAGGGAAACAGACATGCAAAGAAATCATTTGCAATACAGGTTTGTAACTGGGATTTTGAGTATAGTTACTTTCTTCATAACATAAATCCCTTTGCCATGAGCACACTGTTTTACTACACTGGAAATTAAGTTCTTCCCACAAAGGCCTTTGCATTCCCAAGAAGACACACACTTTAACAGAGCCCTTTCTTAAACACTGTTGTAATCAGAATGTGGGTGGCAACCTTATTTCCTAATTGAGGTTTAGGAAACACCTTGATGTCTTCCCCAGGAGTGTGGGGATTATAACTCCCCCTGAGGCCGTAAAGGCAAGTACATATGCCCAGGGTGGGGCATCACACATGTTGTCAGTAGTTTAGAAAGGTGGAAAATTAATTCTTCTCTCTGTAGGGAAGGATGGAGGTCTCAGAATATAAAGGCTAAGAGCAAGGAAGGGCAATCCCAGTGCTTGTCTGAGAGTAGTGCTCCGGCCAGAGCAACTATTAGATTAACCAGGGAAATCAAGGTAGATTTAAAAAAGGCAGATCCAGGTTCTGCACAAGACCTTTCTGAAGCAAGATTTCTTTTACTCTTTTGGAAAAGAGTTGGAGAAGAAGAGGGAAGGGGAGTTATCCAACTGGCTTGTGAACAGAAAAGGATCTCCAATCACGTCACCACTCCCACCTCCCACCTCATGCATTTGTCCCTAATTTCTTACATCAACCCAGGTAGAAAGTATAGTAAAGATTTAATGTATTAATGCAGGGGGACAGCCACAGCTGGGAAAATGACCAACTGGGTCTGTGATTGGACCTGCTCCCACGAGACCCACATTTCTGCTGCCAGTTGCTGTTTTGCTCAGCTCTCTGAGATTTACTGCTCACACTTAGTTGCACTGCTTCTCGCTGTGCCTAAGGAGCAGTGTTGCTTCATTTCTGCCCTCATTTCTGGAAGATGAAATGCTTCCTCAGGTTCACATGAATCTGCTGTCTTTCCCATTTCTGAAATTATTAAGCCATGGCTTTAAAAAGCAGATTTCTTTCCTGTGATGAAATGAAATGCAGAAACAGTGCAACCATTTTTCACTCAGAGTAGATGTTGACAATCAGAATGTATGTCTTGGGAGGCAGAGTTTAACCAAGGCTGAATGGTAATGGCATTCGATGATAGCTAAAAGCTATGATTGTCTGACATGTGTACTCAGGGTTTGTTGAGAAAAATGCTTTTGTAAAAATCAGAGCCAAAATAAAAGACAAATTCCAAATCAGAAGAGGCAAACTTAGAATAACCACAATTGTAAAAGAATCAGAATATAGATAAAATTCAAAGCACTACTGACTTTGTTAAAAGAAATCTTGGTTTGTACTTAGACGAATATATTTTAACACTCAAAAAATAATGACAATAAAATGTAAAAAAAAAAAAAAATGACATCTCAGATATATATGGTGCTTTTTTTGGAACCAGTTGGATAAAAAGATTTTCATCAGTGGCATATGTCAATACATTTACTGTGGTAGAACTGGAAGAAAACTGATTTTTAAAACTTTATGAAAGTATGTTAAATATATCTATGCTTATAATGCAGATAGGGAAACAATAGAGAATTCATCACAGGTCTAATTCTTTCATCTTTAAAGGAATGAACTTGGAAAGGTGCTCATTCTCTAAATATTCTTTATATATTTGGAGAATTTAGGTAAAATTCTCCAAATATATAGCATAAACATAAGTTGGACAATTTTACAACCCACTTTTTGAAATATTTCAAATTGTTGTTTCCTTAATACAGTTACTTTGACTTTAGTTATCTAGAAAATTATTTCAATATCCAATTCACTTTGTGGAATCAATCTTTAGACATGGATCTACTACCCTCTGGGGCTTCCCAAGTGGTCCAGTGGTAAAGAATCTGCCTGCCAATCCAGGAGCCAGAGGGGACATGGGTTCGATCCCTGGCTTGGGAAGATCCCTGCAGGAGGAAATGGCAATCCACTCTAGCATTTTTGCCTGGAAAATTCCATAGACAGAGGAACCTAGCAGGCTACAGTCCATGGGGTCACAGAGTCGGACAAGACTGAGTGACTGAGCATGCATGCACTACCACTGTCTATATATTAATACTAATGATATTCCAACTATCCCATTTAAGCTGAACTTCCAGAGTATGGGCCTTTTGAGAACTAGTGATGTTTTTTGTGATTGTAATAAAGGGAGCCCTTCTAGAGAAAAAAAAAAAAAAAAAGACAACATTTTGGGTGTGAGTAATCACTGCTGACTGCAAATTCCCATGTGAGCCAAGGAGGAGTAAGGAGGTAGAGAGTGGGCTTTGATGCTGGATAGATTTGGGGTGGAATTCTAGGTTTACAGGAACACTAATAAGCTTTTTTTTTTTTTTGACTTCGAGGCTTGCAGGATCCGCCCTGACCAGGGATTGAACCCTGGCCATGGCAGTGAAAGTGCCAATCCTAGCCAATGGACCAACCAGGGAATTCCCTGAACAAGCTTTAATCTTTAGGAGGTCTGGGTTTTTCACTAGTAAGAGAAGAATATCTACATTTACGTTATGGGGTTGCTGTGAGCACAGGGTACATAGTATATGCCCAGTAAATATTAGTTTCTTTCCTCTCAGGGAAGGGAGAAATCCTAGAAGCCAAACCTTGATTTTAAAAGAGACAATTTTTTAAATTAACATTTTACGGAATTTGATATTGCCAACAAGAGAGATCCAAGCTTCAGATTTTAAAATACCCATTACTTGCACTTAAGTAGGGAAAAGAAGTAAATTATAGGTAGCGTCTATGTTTGGGAACTTTTTAAAGTATGCATACATGTAGAGTTTTAAAGATGTAAGACATGTACATCAAATAAATACATACACACAGAGTTTCTTTAATTTTTTAGAACTAGTAAGCCTTCACACGTTTTAGAAGAGTGCAGGAAGCTGACCTTTAAAAGTATAGCTTTGGGCTGTAAAACAGTGTTTCGGACTCCAATGCACTAAGTAAGCGAAATTGGCAATCTTTATCTGCCAATCTTTATCTAATATAACTAAAATTCTTAGAATTCAAAGTGTTGAGCTGCTTGGTAATTTCCTTTTAGTATAATCATCTTCATCTAGCTCAAATTACATTTGACTGATCTTAAAAGACCTGAGGTTTCATTAAAAGGTAAATTCATTATCAGAATACCATTGTCAGTTTTGTTTGTGGTTTTGATAATATCTCTGTTTATTCCTTTTGGATTAATCAAATATTATATGTTAAATCTGGGGGCTAAATGGTTGACCTAGTTTGGAAAACCTAAGGAAGCCATGTAGTTTTAGCAAATTAAAACCTATGTTAATTAATTAGTAACCCTGTAAATAACCAGCTTTCACCCAGCTCACATGTAAAATGCTAGCAGACAGCTAAGTTTCTCATACAATTTCTACCAAGGCTGAACTGTGGGTGCACTTCAAAAGTTAGGGATCTCTGCTGAAGACTTTTAGCAATCATAATTTTAATTTTACCATCTACACATTTATATGGGCTTCCCTGGTGGCTCAGATGGTAAAGAATCTGCCTGCAATGTGGAAGACCCAGGTTTGATCCCTGTGTTGGGAAGGTCCCCTGGAGGAGGGTGTAGCAACCCACTCCAGTATTTTTACCTGGAGAATCCCCATGGATAGAGGAGCTTGGTGGGCTACAGTCCAACGGGTTGTAAAGAGTTGGACACGACTGAGTGACTAAGCACACACATTTATATAAACAGATCTTGAAAGTATTTTTAATGTGCATCTCTAATCATTTTCATTGTTTGTAATTCATATTATTTACTTTTAAATAAGACCTTTCCTAAGTTCTCAAAAAATTAGAAAATTTCAGTGTGAAATTTCACAGCATGCTTTGCTATATGGATCAACCAAGTTTCAGAGTATTTCCCACCAACCCAAAGTCACTCAGGAAGACAGTCATTGAGGGAAAAATACAATATTCTTGTTTCAGTCTATCACAGAGCTCATTTCTTCCTCTTTAGTTTTTCTTACCAGAGCGGGAGGACTATTCTAGAGTTTTCCATTAAAAACACACACTTTCTAACTGAGGACAAGCTGGCCCCAGAGCTCCTGTTGTTTTTGTTCTTTTCATTGTTGAAATGTAGCTTATGATCTTTGTGTTTGGAAGGCAAGGGACTTCTGTCCAGACTTTTCCACTGTTTACAGCCCTGAAATGTAAATCTCCTTTAAAACAACAACAAATGGAATCATGCTGTCTGACTAATGATGTGTGATAACCCCAAACTGGATTTGAGCCATTTATCATTCAGTTTATTGCCATGGCAGGGTCTGATTAATAGTCACCATCTGCATTTCTGGAAATACAGTTACTCCGTTAGTAGTCTGTTATGAAATTAAAGCCTGCAAGGGGGAAATACAGGATGAATATTGAAAAAGGTTCTGACTACAATAGTATGAAAATGATAAAATCACCAATGTGGGCGGTAAGGAGAAAGAAGTTTTATTATCATATGCCTTTGAGAGGAAAGGATAGTGTAGGATCTGAAAGAGACATCCCTTAACCTCCATAGGAGTCAATGACAAAGCAATGGAAATTTCCGTTGTTTTTCTGAAGTAAAATTACATGCTTTTGGGAGGCAGTGGACTTCCCTCCAGGAACTAGCTACTGATGTAATGTGCGTAGTAGGTATCTAAAACATATTTGTTAGATGGATGAAGGGATGAATGAAATAATTTAACAAAAACCTGCACAGAATAGAATCACAGGGTTTCACCACTCAGGCAACATCTTTGAGGCTGTAGTAAATACTACTGTCGTCTACAATATTTCTAGCTCTCTTTTCTTTCTGGGCACACAGGAAGGCCCCACTTGCTTGCTCCCCTGAATTTAGGCATGGCCATGAGGGCCATGAAATGAGAGCAGAAGTGACTTCTGTCCCTTCCAGGCGGTTGTATCTAAGAGCTGGTGTGTGATGCTTCAAGCTGCTCTTACCCTGCAGCGGTGAAATCATGAGCTGATATGAAGAGGCTGCAAGAATTGAAGCAGCAGGTTGGAAGGCTAAGTCAACAGGAGGGCATCTGCTCTGGAGAACTGCCTGGATCCACAGCAGACTTTGTTGGAGCAAGAAGTAAACCCTTGTTTTTATAAGCCAATGCATAGCAGCTGGGATATTCCAAAGATGATCAAGATGGCCCATAATATCTCCCATCCAACATGATCTTCCAAAATCACTGCAGATGGTGACTGTGACCATGAAATTAAAAGAAGCTTGCTCCTTGGAAGAAAACCTATGACAAACCTAGACAGCATATTAAAAAGCAAAGACATTACTTCACCGACAAAGGTCTGTAGAGTCAAACCTAAGGTTTTTCCAGTAGTCGTGTATGGATGTGAGAGTTGGACTATAAAGAAGGCTGAGTGCTGAAGAATTGATGCTTTTGAATTGTGTTGGAGAAGATTCTTGAGAGCCTCTTGGACTGCAAGGAGATCATATCAGTCAATCCTAAAGGAAATCAGTCCTCAGTATT
The DNA here is from genome assembly GCA_006410635.1 of Cephalophus harveyi. NCBI lineage: Eukaryota > Metazoa > Chordata > Mammalia > Artiodactyla > Bovidae > Cephalophus > Cephalophus harveyi. The sequence continues at coordinate 54,315 of SJYT01027884.1, read as the reverse complement.
CACTGGAAGGACTGATGCTGATGCTGAAGCTTCAATACTCTGGCCACCTGATGAGAAGAGCTGACTCATTAGAAAAGACCCCGATGCTTGGAAAGATTGAAGGCAGGAGGAGAAGGGAACCACAGAGGACAGGATGGTTGGATGGCATCACTGACTCCACAGACATGAGTTTGAGCAAACTCCAGGAGATGGGGAAAGAGACGGAAGCCTGTGTGCTGCAGTCCATGGGGTTGCAAGGAGTTGGACCTGACTTTAGTGAGTGAACAACAACAAAGGTCTGTTCCATAGCTTCTTAATTGAACTTCATGGGCTGATTTTCATTATTCATAACATGTTGGGAGCTATGTGTCCCAGAGAAAATATTGCTGCAGTCCATGGGGTTGCAAGGAGTTGGACCTGACTTTAGTGAGTGAACAACAACAAAGGTCTGTTCCATAGCTTCTTAATTGAACTTCATGGGCTGATTTTCATTATTCATAACATGTTGGGAGCTATGTGTCCCAGAGAAAATATAAAATGTACATTGGTAGTTTGTAGAGAAGGCAAAATAAATATTCTAACAAAGGATCAAACCAATACAGAGCAAGGAACCAACTACACATAGATGACATTGATACACGTGATGACTTCATATCATTCATGTCTCACTCAGAGCAACAGGATGGGCAGAATGGAGAGAGGATGTAGGGCCATGTACATATCCACAAAGTTTCACACAGTTTAACAGAGGCAAGCTAGGGGATTGGAAAGGCTATGGGGCTTGCCATTCACAAGACTTGGAATTAAATTGCAGCTCCTCTGTAACTTGCTGTTTGAACTTCAGCAGATAACTTTTCCGTGTCTCAATTTCTATATTTTATTTTGGGGATAATAATTTCCATCATGCAGGGTTGAGGACAGAAAATCATGTATATAAAATAAAATGTCTGGTATGTTGTGATCATTTAATAAAGGGTAGTTATCATTGTCATATTTTAGTAAGAAAGATAATTAGTAGCAATCTCTCCAACAAAAAAGTGTTTTATAAACCCTTGGATTACAAAATCCAGCAGTCAGTTTGCTTCTTGGTGGTTTGCTGAGAGATCTGCCATTTGGATTTAGGCCAAGGTATAGACTGTCCTCTTGTTCTGCCCTTTCATTTCAAAGCAAATTCTTCTGGGATCTCCTCTCTCAAAAAGCTATTGTAGTGACCAGTTTCAAATCTTCCTGGTTCAGGTCTGTGGGCCAGAAATATAGGTATCCACGTGTGAGGACTTATTCCACACAAAAGCCATATGCAAAAGTAGCCAGTAAGCCATGGTCCCTTCTGCGTTTTCAGCAATAACACTAAAATGATTGTTATTATATAACAAAAACAGGGAGGAAGTGATTCGCAACCCAATTATTCACACACAGCCAGTGTTGCATTCTAAGAAATTCTTCGATTTGCTCAAAGTGGGTTGCTATTTTTACAACTGTATTTCTTTTCCCCATTTTTTCCTCATCTCTCTGTCAGCTACCCCCATCCCTTTACCCCATCATACACACACATTCACACATATACACATCATTATTTCTCCAGTACTATGGGAAGCCAGCTGCCTTGACCCTGTGTCATCATCTGGACCCAAGGACAATGGTTACACATTTGGTTACATCTGCAATAGTATCCAAATCCCTGGTGCCAGTGTAGGTTGCTTTATTTACTGCTAAGTCTGCTGATCATGAGGTTCCTTGCCTCCAGAGAGAGCCCTGCTGATAGATTTCAAAATCAATCACACGGACTTGATGACTCATTTCACTAGGCTTGGTAATTTTCTCAGATCCCTGAGGATTTGTTGACAAATTACTGTAGCTTGCCAACACTGGATTCTAACATTTGGGATCAAATAAAATATATATGTGAGGATATTTTCTGTACCAAATGCAATGAATAGTTTCCAGATAGAAGGCTCATAGAATTATGGATCTCTTATGCTGGAAGACCTCTTCCATCTAAAGGAGTCCAAATTCTTGAGGAAAGCAAAGACTCTGACAGCCAGCACTGAAAGCTCAAATAATTTAAGGTGTAGAAACTCTTGGGGGTCATGAAAAGAATGTCACAACCATTTCCTTGCCTAAATACTTCATGACATATTTTCAGTTTTATACAGTTATTCAGTCTCACACTGCCCTTTCTCTAACTCATTTTTAAAATATTTTTCTTTATCCACTGCCATCATTGCAAAGCATTCAAGGTTGTGTCCTTCCAATATGAAGAAATAGTACTCTCAGCAGGGACACTTTTTTTTTAAACTGTTTTCTCAGTGGTTGTGATGGATTTACACTCTCTTGTCCGATTCACGTTGTAATCGATTTCACTCATTTGTGAAACTGAGTAAGGTATGTGACCAGGAAACAGAGTAGAGTTAATTTGTGAGACAATAACCAATTGAGCTGGTGGCACTAGTGGTAAAGAACTCTCCTGCCCATGCAGGAGACATAAGAGACGAGGGTTCAATCCCTGGGTTGGGAAGATCCCCGGGAGAAGGGGCTAGCACCTATTCCAGTATTCTTGCTTGGAGAATCCTATGGACAGAGTAGCTGGAAGGATACAGTCCATGGGGTCACAAAGAGTCAGACATGACTGAAGTGACATTCAGAAGCAGTCAATGGCTTCCCATCTTGCACAAAGTAGAAATTGAAGCTACTATAATGACCCATAAGGCTCCTTAAGATCTGGCCTCTGGGTATGAAATCACCTCTTTCTATTCACCACTCCTCTGCTTGTGCCACTCCAGTCCTCTGGTCTCCTTGATGCTCCTGGAGCATACCAAGCATGCCCCTACTTCAGGGTTTTTGCACTTGCCATTTCTGCCGACTACAGCACTCCTTCTTCAAATATATCTTCATGGTTTGCTCTCTCAATTTTGGGAGGGGGGTGTCTTTGCACTAAATTACTTGTGTCAGTGATTTCCTCACCAGTTTTGTCCTTTGACCCCAGTAAGAAGGGCAACTGTCCAGGCTTTACCACTTTAGAGTGCCCAGCTCTGATTCATCCCTCCCCAGGGGGCAGAGGGTATGTGGGGCTAAGCTGTGTTGCCTGATTAGAGCCCACTCCTCTTTTCCCACTTCTGGACAACATTCCGAGTAC
>SJYT01027884.1:40542-51195 GCA_006410635.1 Cephalophus harveyi | reverse complement strand
TGTCTCTTATACACATCTTAAGAAGGGCAACTGTCCAGGCTTTACCACTTTAGAGTGCCCAGCTCTGATTCATCCCTCCCCAGGGGGCAGAGGGTATGTGGGGCTAAGCTGTGTTGCCTGATTAGAGCCCACTCCTCTTTTCCCACTTCTGGACAACATTCCGAGTACTCACAGTTCCCTGACCCAAAGGCCCTGAGCCCATATCCAAGGCAGTGCTGTCAGTGGGCACACTCCCGGGCCTGAGAAGAGGGCCAAGAAGCAGCTGTTTATGGGGTATGTGATTAGAACCTACACCTATGGGCTCAAGCATCCACAGGCACCTGTTTTATAGCCCTCATGGTGCACGGCTTTGCGGCGTGCAGAGCCTTGCTGTAGGCAGGGAAAGAGCAAGTGAACTCTTTACTTTCTAGTGCAGCACTTGGAGGGGTCTGAGAAAGTCAAATTTGAATATGACCTGCTAAGATGTAATGAATGAATATTTATGGTTAAGGTAGGGGATGGTCCTACCATCAAATAAGGATGGTCCATATTTGATTTCAGAGATTGTCAAATATTTGGACATTTGACATGAAGACCTTCATTTGTACTTTCCCCCAAACCCTGCAAATATTAGGGGCATTTCTGACTATCCATGACTACTTTTTCTGTAATTGCTTCCCCTCCCGTGGACACTCCACATCACTCCGCTCTTCCTTTTATTTCTCTCCTTAGCACTTATCACCATCTGACACACTATTTATTCAGTTCATCTCCTACGCAGAGCATGTAAGCCCCCCTGAGGGAAGGAGTTATTTTCTGTTTTGGTCATTGCTATTTCCCTAGTACCAAGAATAACCCTTGGCATATGGTGAAAAGTGAAAGTGTTAGTCGCTCAGTCCTGTCCAACTCTTTGCAACTGTAGTCCACCAGGCTCCTCTGTCCATGGAATTTCCCAGGGAAATACTGGAGTGGTTGCCAATCCCTTCTCCAGGGGATAGACACTCTCAAACATTCATTGAATGAATGAATGAATGATTGATGGCTATCCTCTATTAAGCACATATCGTTTACATGAATTATGTCATTTAAATCTAACTAATCCTGTGGGCCTACTATAATAAACCCAATTATTATCTCCATTTTACAGTACAGTCTTAGAGGGTTGAAATAGCTTCCCTGAAGTCACACAGCTTCTGAATAGGAGAGCTAGAATTTGATCACAGGCCTCTCCATCTCCAAAGCCCCTGTTCTCTCCACCATATATATTGCTTTTGGATAGGCCAAAAATCCAAACAGATTTAGAGGATGTATAATACAAGGATTTCTATCCCATTTGCCTGGCTGGCTGCCTCTTCAAACCTAAGACAACACTGAATTGACAGAAGAACTTGAAATTGGTAAGCACTTTTCTTTTAGAAATTTGAATTTATTTATTTTCTTTGTTTAGCTGGGCCAAGGTAGTGATAATATATCTTTGTTGAGGAAAATTCACATAAACAAGGTGCTTAGACTGAAAATATTTGGAAGAAGAATCAATATTTTCCATTAGTCAGATGTGTTCAAGATGGATGACTTACACAGTGATTTAGGGTCGGAGTAGACAGTTAGGACAGAGGATCCTGACATGCTGCAGTTCATGGGATCGCAAAGAGTCAGACATGACTGAGCAACTGAACAACACCAAGAGCAATTATCAGTTGTCCATAAAACAGCCTGCACTTCAGAACAAAGGCAGAAACTGGAGGAAAAGAGGACTTCAGCACTATTTTTCTCAGTGCTAGGTTTATTCATATCTGTTTTCATTTAGTTAGGACTATGAACATTTTGGCAATAGCATCGCCACTCAATGGACATGAGTTTGAGCAATCTCTGGGAGATAGAGGAGGATGGGGGTGCAGAGAGTCAGACATGACTTAGCAACTGAGCAACAAAAACATGAGCATTTCATTCTCATGGGGACTGTGGGTTGAGATATCATGGAAAAACTACAGATGCCTCAGTGAGGCTGCTTCTCACTCAAGCTTCCTCAGGGTCTTCTGGTCTGCTTACTGTTAACGAAAGCCACACTCGTACTAAATATAATTTACTAACATAGTGTATGACTTTCAGTTTTGTGTCTCTCCTGCATTCTTTCATTTTCAGAACTTCCTCCTGCTCACTCCACATCATTCTAGTAAGACTGAACAGGTGTGCATGTAGTCCATGCAAGCCAGTCACCTGCCTGTTCAACTCATGGGTAAGTCCAAAGGTTAGCATATGACCCAAGCAGGGACACTGGGGTCTCTTCACAGAGACAGGAAGAGAAGCAGAGAGAGATGCTCTCTCATTTGGAGACTGTGAGCTGCAAGGACCTATGAGTCTGGTAAGGCTGATGCCTATCTTCCCTTTCACATGGAGAAAGTTTGTCAGAGCACAAAACCAATACAGATGGAAGCAGAGAGGAGAGAAAGAAGGGGATGGAGAGATGATGTTTGCTCTTTGGATACTGGTACAATTGTCTGAAGGTCGACCTATTGTTTTTTTCAGACTTTGGAGCTGATGGTATTCATTTATTTTTTTTAATGAATTTAATTTTGTTTGGGTCAGTTTGAGTTAGGCTCTATCACTTGCAACCAAAAAAGTCTTGATAACTATAAATATTATGATAGGCAACACTGTACCAAAATAGGCGATTGTAGTCAGGCAGCACTTGTGACAACATCACAGGAGCAAGGTGAGTTAGTGGTCCTCAGTGCTTGGTACCCAAGAGGAGAGACAATGTTTGCAGATTGGGTCTGTTGTTTTTTAGTCCTTAAGTATTGCCTGACTCTTTTGCAATCCCATGGATTATAGCCCACCAGGCTCCTCTGTCCATGGGATTTCCCAGGTAAGAATACTGGGGTGGGTTGCCATTTCTTCTTCCAGGGTATCTTCCTGACCCAGGGGTTGAACTTGCACCTCCTGCATTGGCAGGAGGGTTCTTTACCACTGAGCCACCTGAGAAGCCTGTAGCCAGGATTAGAGTCCTATTAACAGCCTGCTTCCTCCCAGCTTGGCCAGAGAGCCCGAGTTACTAAGGTGCCTTAACTGAGCATTTTTCCAGCCTCTGCCCAGGCACATTCACCCTTAAGCTTTCATCCTGTCAGCCCCAGCTTCCTGTTCTGTGAGGCTGGGAACCATGAGGCTAGAAAGACTTCCTGGGGAGATGGCAAAAGCCCTGCTTCTGAAAGCAGAATATTGACAGATCTCTCAAGCAGGCCCTGGAGGACCCAGGGGGGGCAGCAAAGTGAGTCTAGACCAGTGAGTTCCAATGGGCAAGTTCGGAAGTCACTGGTGAAAGGGAAAGGCTTCCTGAGAGCCATGGTGGCTCATCGTAGGCACAGCAGAGAAAGCTGCAAATTGGGGTGACTCGGATAGATGCAATCATGTCTGAAGATCGGCCTGTAGTACTCAGCTCTAGTCCCTTCATTCGCTGGTGGCTCTAGCCAGAAGTTACTACTATGGCAACCAAGTGCTTTGGCATCTTTCAGCCTTCTCTTGGCTTCTAGAACACCTTCATGGCCTGCTCTTTTCCTCTGAGGGCAATCCAGTCAAGAAAGGAAAAAGAGCACAAAGCTTTCTTCCCTGAGTTCAGATCTAGTGCCCACATCCAAGTCACAAAGGCCACAGACCAGCACCTGCTTCTTCTCAACCCAGAAAACACTAGAACCTGTTCCCAGAGGGTGGTCCATCCTATTGATACAAATGAATAGTGTCAGCATGACAGACAGAAGCCCTTGGGTTTCAAGGGGATGTTTGGCTGTTATGTTGAGTGAGTAAAGAAATGAGCTCTGCCTAGGGACTGGACCACCAGGGCTCTTATCCAAGGAATGTGGCAAATTTCTGAGGCTGTTATTTGCTTATAAACTCAAGTATTTCCTTTCATGGTAAACAGGTAGTTAGCGATCTTAGCAAGGACTGTGGGACGTTTTCTGTATTTCTCACTAAAGTCATACTAGCCATCTTTCTATATTCCATATATATGTGGCATTGAAACATGTAAACTAACATGTAAGAACGAAGCACAAGCCTATGTTCGGTACAGGATACAGGATGCTTGGAGCTGGTGCACAGGGATGAGTCAGAGAGATGATGTGGGGTGGGAGGTGGGAGGGGGATTAGGGATTGGGAGCTAATATACACCCATGGTGGATTCATGTCAATGTATGGCAAAACCAATACGGTATTGTAAAGTAAAATAAAGTAAAATAAAATTTAAAAAAAAGAAAAAATAAAAAAATAAAGTCATACTAGCAAGCAAGATTCAAATTCTCTTTTGCTCTGTGTTATTCAGTGCAACCCAAGTCACCAATGCCCATTGAGGATGCATCTGGCATTTGTGGCTGGGTCTGGGTCAGAAGGAATTCTTCCCCTCAGTCCTGCTTCTAAGTCAGCCCTGTGACATTGATCTTACCTACAATGACCTTTATTAAATAAGGCACTCGAGAGACGAAATGCAAAAGTGACCTCACTTCCATGTCTAAAGTGACAGCACCCAAACAGAGGAAAAATGAGTGGGATCTGAGATTCTGGGGTGTGGAGGGGAGACAGAGAGGATGGCTACTACCCAGGATGTAGGTTCTCTCCTGGACTGACATGTGTTACTGTACAATACAGATAGCCGAGCACTGCCCTTGGGCCAATTTCAGCCCACCATGATCTAAGAATGCTTTCACATGTTTAAATAGGTAGAAAAACTCCAAAATGAAATCATGAATCATATTTTGGGATATGTGAAAAGGATATCAAGGTCATATTTCAGCGTTCATTAATAAAGTTTTCTGAGAACACAGCAAAGCCTGTTTTGTTACATACCGTCCATGGCTGCCTTTATGCCACAGTGACAGGCTTCTGTCATTGCAAAAGAGACCATGTGACATGCAAAACCCCAAAGTCTACTTTCTGGTCCATTACGAAAATTGTTTGCCTACCGCTGTCTACAAAGATCTTTCTTTCAAGGCTATGGGTTATATTGCTCTCCTTTGCCAGCAGAAGACAGACACAATGACACAGCAAAAGAGCAACCGGAATTCCCCTCCTGGCTTCATGACCATCTACTTGTGTAATCCTGAACTCATGGCGGGCCTGTTTCTCCCACCTCATCCCTTATGACTGAGCTGGTCCCAGCTCTAAACTTATTTGCTCCCATGAAGGCCTGATGATGGCTGCAAAGGGCGGGACTGGACTGCTTAGATGCCTGTTCATCATGGCCATAGATCAGCGCTCGGGAAGGGACCTCTGTGTGATCATCATTCTACCAAAGAACGCAGTACTGCATCCTTAAGAGGCATTCTGAGGCCTAAACGTCACTATTCTACCCACAGGACTTTATTTTCAAAACCGTGGCTGTTATCATGGAAGCAAAGTGAAGGAGAAAATTGAAGGAACTAGCTGAATGGTTTCCAGCTCGCCAAATGCTTTGTCCTGAAAATATCTGCTTGTGCTGTGAGTCATAGAAAATGCATTAAATCTGTCTCATCGGGGAAGCTCCTTGCTGCAACAGGCAAGCTCCTTTTAGTTTCTGAAGCAAGTAGCTGATGTGGGATTATCTGGATAAAATGCCTGACTGTCCTTTAGAATTGGCTAAAGAAGATCTCACTAGAACCTGTGCCCCTGCCAGCCCAGATCCATGCTGGAAAATCCAGCTGGCACAGAGCGCAATTTTGCGAGTGACAGATTCTTTTCCTTGGAAGTCTTTAAACACTGTTGACACTGGTTCTGCTCCAAAAGTCTTGTGAGAAAGGGAAAGCCTGATGTTTGCCAGATAATACTTTCTAAAGCCAATTTTCCAAGGCTTTATAGCCCTTGAGCCACTGCGGTCAGCACCAAATCATATTCTTCTGTGGATGAGATGAATGGTCACAATAAATGGCTGTCACTCACCCAGTGAATCTTCTGTATAAAGAAAAATTCTGGGCATCTAATTCTAACACTGATCCAGCCTTTTAAATTTCCCCAAAACAAAGACCTGTTAGGGATTGTGGTTTTAAAAAAAAAGTTTCAGTTACAACTTAAATGCAGTACAAAATAAAATCTATCACAGCATCAGTGTTTCATAAACTTCAACCTCATTTGACATGTCTGGTAGACCACAAGAGATCTCAAATTCAAGCTTAGGCCCTCCATCCCCAAACCAACCACCAAGCTTAAATAGCCCACGTTCACTGGCCCCAACCTTGTCTTCAACAAAAGGAGCCTGGTTGGCTTCTAGGTTCGTTTTTCCTCCTACTTTCTTCCATGTATTGAGCAAGTGTATCCAGGGTTTTTCCACTCAAAATAAGCAGGAATATGAAAGCAGCATAAAAATGAATTTCACTGGATGCCTGTCTTAGAATATTAAGTATGAAATGATATATTCAACCTTTTGAGGAGATTCTTGATTGGCACTGAAGTTTCAGAAGACAACGCTTCTCAGATTAAAGCTGCTCAGAGTTGAGAGGGATCTCAGAGGTGAGTGGTCCAGATGTTGTATATTCGAGATCTTGGAACGGAGAGGAGAGCGGGGAGTGATGTGCCTAAGGTGAGCAGCACACGGGCACTGCCTGTGAGGCAGGATTCAGGTTCCACTTCTCTGCACCTTGTCTGTGGGTACACCGGACCACTTCTACCCCACTTCCAGTTTGACAGCTGGGAACTGACATGACTATTTTTAAGACTTAGAGCCATGTGAGGGTGAAGAGGGTGCGTGATATTATTTCAATAGACAGCTTAAGTGGCCATGTTTATATTTTCTACCAGTGGGTCTTGTTGGATTAGACTCTCCTCTGCAGCTAGGAGTCCCCTGGACTTATTTGCATTGCCCAGGAAGGAAAGTCGTGAGCCTTCTGGAAAGCCTGCCAGAGTGATGTGGAACCTGTTTTGCCCAAAGATGGGAACTCGACAGATCCAGATGGATACCACTTCCTAAGGAGGAGCCAGGATGTGAGATGAAGATGCAGTGAATTGTGCTTGAGACCACAAAAGAGAAGGGCTTCTGTGAACATGAATATGAGCTGAAGGAGTGAAGCTGTGCCTCCTTTTAGTTCTGTTCAAGGCTTCACTATCAGAGTGGAATTTGCAAGGCAAACGGTCAGAAACATGGTAAATGCAACCTGGGGATGTATTTGCCTAAAGGAAGCATATGTATTCCTGAAATCTTACATGTACATTGAATCACAGATATCCATTATAATGTCAAAGCAAGTTTATATTAATTTCTTAGTACTTTTCAAATATCAATGTTTCCAAATCTTAAATTAATTAATTTTTTATTGAAGGATAATTGCTTTACAGAATTTTGCTGTTTTCTGTTTATCAAACGTCAATATGAATCAGCCTTCAGTTCAATTCAGTTGCTCAGTCATGTCCGACTCTTTGCAACCCCATGAATCGCAGCACACCAGGCCTCCCTGTCCATCACCAACTCCCAGAGTTCACTCAGACTCACGTCCATCGAGCCTTTTAGAATTGGCTAAAGAAGATCTCACTAGAACCTGTGCCCCTGCCAGCCCAGATCCATGCTGGAAAATCCAGCTGGCACAGAGCGCAATTTTGCGAGTGACAGATTCTTTTCCTTGGAAGTATTTAAACACTGTTGACACTGGTTCTGCTCCAAAAGTCTTGTGAGAAAGGGAAAGCCTGATGTTTGCCAGATAATACTTTCTAAAGCCAATTTTCCAAGGCTTTATAGCCCTTGAGCCACTGCGGTCAGCACCAAATCATATTCTTCTGTGGATGAGATGAATGGTCACAATAAATGGCTGTCACTCACCCAGTGAATCTTCTGTATAAAGAAAAATTCTGGGCATCTAATTCTAACACTGATCCAGCCTTTTAAATTTCCCCAAAACAAAGACCTGTTAGGGATTGTGGTTTTAAAAAAAAAGTTTCAGTTACAACTTAAATGCAGTACAAAATAAAATCTATCACAGCATCAGTGTTTCATAAACTTCAACCTCATTTGACATGTCTGGTAGACCACAAGAGATCTCAAATTCAAGCTTAGGCCCTCCATCCCCAAACCAACCACCAAGCTTAAATAGCCCACGTTCACTGGCCCCAACCTTGTCTTCAACAAAAGGAGCCTGGTTGGCTTCTAGGTTCGTTTTTCCTCCTACTTTCTTCCATGTATTGAGCAAGTGTATCCAGGGTTTTTCCACTCAAAATAAGCAGGAATATGAAAGCAGCATAAAAATGAATTTCACTGGATGCCTGTCTTAGAATATTAAGTATGAAATGATATATTCAACCTTTTGAGGAGATTCTTGATTGGCACTGAAGTTTCAGAAGACAACGCTTCTCAGATTAAAGCTGCTCAGAGTTGAGAGGGATCTCAGAGGTGAGTGGTCCAGATGTTGTATATTCGAGATCTTGGAACGGAGAGGAGAGCGGGGAGTGATGTGCCTAAGGTGAGCAGCACACGGGCACTGCCTGTGAGGCAGGATTCAGGTTCCACTTCTCTGCACCTTGTCTGTGGGTACACCGGACCACTTCTACCCCACTTCCAGTTTGACAGCTGGGAACTGACATGACTATTTTTAAGACTTAGAGCCATGTGAGGGTGAAGAGGGTGCGTGATATTATTTCAATAGACAGCTTAAGTGGCCATGTTTATATTTTCTACCAGTGGGTCTTGTTGGATTAGACTCTCCTCTGCAGCTAGGAGTCCCCTGGACTTATTTGCATTGCCCAGGAAGGAAAGTCGTGAGCCTTCTGGAAAGCCTGCCAGAGTGATGTGGAACCTGTTTTGCCCAAAGATGGGAACTCGACAGATCCAGATGGATACCACTTCCTAAGGAGGAGCCAGGATGTGAGATGAAGATGCAGTGAATTGTGCTTGAGACCACAAAAGAGAAGGGCTTCTGTGAACATGAATATGAGCTGAAGGAGTGAAGCTGTGCCTCCTTTTAGTTCTGTTCAAGGCTTCACTATCAGAGTGGAATTTGCAAGGCAAACGGTCAGAAACATGGTAAATGCAACCTGGGGATGTATTTGCCTAAAGGAAGCATATGTATTCCTGAAATCTTACATGTACATTGAATCACAGATATCCATTATAATGTCAAAGCAAGTTTATATTAATTTCTTAGTACTTTTCAAATATCAATGTTTCCAAATCTTAAATTAATTAATTTTTTATTGAAGGATAATTGCTTTACAGAATTTTGCTGTTTTCTGTTTATCAAACGTCAATATGAATCAGCCTTCAGTTCAATTCAGTTGCTCAGTCATGTCCGACTCTTTGCAACCCCATGAATCGCAGCACACCAGGCCTCCCTGTCCATCACCAACTCCCAGAGTTCACTCAGACTCACGTCCATCGAGCCTGTGATGCCATCCAGCTATCTCATCCTCGGTCGTCCCCTTCTCCTCCTGCACCCAGTCCCTCCCAGCATCAGAGTCTTTTCCAGTGAGTTAACTCTTCACATGAGGTGACCAAAGTACTGGAGTTTCAGCTTTAGCATCATTCCTTCCAAAGAAATCCCAGGGCTGATCTCCTTCAGAATGGATTGGTTGGATCTCCTTGCAGTCCAAGGAACTCTCAAGAGTCTTCTCCAATACCACAGTTCAAAAGCATAGGTATACATATATCCTTGGAGAAGGAAATGGCAACCCACTCCAGTGTTCTTGCCTGAAAAATCCCAGGGACGGGGGAGCCTGGTGGGCTGCCCTCTATGGGGTCACACAGAGTCGGACGTGACTGAAGTGACTTAGCAGCAGCATACATATATCCCCTCCCTTTTGAAACTCCCTCCCATCTCCCTTCCCATCTCACCCCTCTAGGTTGATACAGAGCCCCTATTTGAGTTTCCTGAGCCATACAGCAAATTCCCATTGGCTATCTTTAAAATTTCCAGTTTCTTTGACCCTCACATTCCTGAGAAATTTCTTCATTCATGCCTGAATGAAATATTTACTGCTTGCTTACTATGTAGAAGTACTATACTAGAAACCTATCACAGGTTTAGATAGAATTAAGTTAGGAATCAATTAAGTTAGGAGTTAAGATAGAAAACCCTCAAATGTCTGTAAATTATTTATTTTTAATAAACCTGTAAGTCTAAGAGGAAATTACACAAACCCCAATGTTTATAGCAGCGCTATTTACAATAACCAGGACCCGGAAGCAACCTTAGTGTCCATGAACAGAGGAATGGATAAAGAAGATGTGGTACATATACACAATGGAATATTACTCAGCCATAGAAAGAAACAAAACAGGGTCATTTGTAGAGACCTGGAGAGACCTAGAGAATGTTATACAGAATGAAATAAGTCAGAAAGAGAAACACAAATATTGTATATTAATGCATATATGTGGAATCCAGAGAAGTGGTATAGATGATCTTATTTGCAAAGCAGAAATAGAGACACAGATTTAGAAAACAAACATGTGGACACCAAGGGGGAAAAGAGGATGGAGAAATTGGGAGACTGAGACTGACACATATACACTATTGACATTATGCATAAAATAGATAACTAATGAGAACATCATGTATAGCACAGGAAACTCTACTTAATGCACTGTGGTGACCTATATGGGAAGGAAGTTCAAAAGAGAGGGGAATATATATATATATATATATATGTACAAAAAAGATCTTCACGACTGAGATAATCATGACGATGTGACCACTAATCTAGAGCCAGACATCTTGGAATGTGAAGTCAAGT
>SJYT01027884.1:7904-39279 GCA_006410635.1 Cephalophus harveyi | reverse complement strand
TGTGAAGAAGGCTGAGTGCCGAAGAATTGATGCTTTTGAACTGTGGTGTTGGAGAAGACTCTTGAGAGTCCCTTGGACTGCAAGGAGATCCAACCAGTCCATTCTGAAGGAGATCAACCCTGAGATTTCTTTGGAAGGAATGATACTAAAGCTGAAACTCCAGTACTTTGGCCACCTCATGAGAAGAGTTGACTCATTGGAAAAGACTGTGATGCTGTGAGGGATTGAAGGAAGGAGGAGAAGGGGACGACCGAGGATGAGACGGCTGGATGGCATCACGGACTCGATGGATATGAGTCTGAGTGAACTCCGAGAGATGGTGATGGACAGGGAGGCCTGGCGTGCTGCGATTCGTGGGGTCGCCAAAAGGCGGACACGACTGAGCGACTGAACTGAACTGATGGCTGATTCATCTTTCTGTACAATAGAAACTAATATAACATTGGAAAGCAACCATACTACAATAAAAATTAATTAAAAAAAGAAATTACAATGGAAATGAGATAATAGTTTAAACTGAAAATAATGGAAATATTTAATCCAGGAGAAGCAATTAAAAGGCTGAACAATGGCTGTCTTTTCTTAAAAAAAAAAAAAAGATAGAATTAAGTAGCCCTGGGACTTTGGAGGATTGTTTTATTGATGCTGTGGCTACATCATGAATTGTATACACTGCAGATTTAACAATGTGATGCTACAGGTTCCAATTTGACATTTCCTTTATTCACTTGATATATAATGTTGATATAGGAGTTCAGTATTAGCCCACAAGTTTGTCCTTTGTTCATATCTTAGTAAGAGTACCAGTGAATAAGGATCTCACACCTCAAATCCTGGAAGGCAGGATCTTCATGAAGTGCTGGATGATTCCAGAGGCAGAGCAAATTCTTTTTCTTAAGTGCTTAACTGAAAAACCCCCATATAATGATGACTAAGAAACCAATTCCAGTGGGTGGTGAGAAATCAATAATAGATTACAGGTCTCCTATCAAGGATGAATCCTGCAGTAGTGTTATAGCTAACTGGTACTAAGTTTTGTAGGCTTTTCTTCCAGGAAGAACAGTGAAGAACTGAATGACCCAAGGAACAGTGTGGATCCTTGTCAAACATAGATGGAGAGTATATCAGAGTTTCCACCTCACCATGCAGCTCTATTATCCATAATCTATGTGCTGCTGCTGCTGCTCCTAAGTCACTTCAGTTGTGTCCGACTCTGTGCGACCCCATAGACGGCAGCCCATGAGGCTCCCCCATCCCTGGAATTCTCCAGGCAAGAACACTGGAGTGGGTTGCCATTTCCTTCTCCAATAATCTATGTAGAAAGATATTTTATTAGATAGTCAAGTTTTTCTTTATTAGTTTATCACTAAGGCATAAAGAAGAGAAGGAGATGGCACCCCACTCCAGTACTCTTGCCTGGAGAATCCCATGGAGGTAGGAGCCTGGTAGGCTACAGTCCATGGGATCACAAGGAGTCAGATATGACTGAGCGACTTCACTTCACTTCAAGGCATAAAGACATTTCATGCTTAAAAGTATCTTGTTGTGATACTTAGGTCAATTTAAAAATATTAATTTCTGAACACTAGCTTCTCATCCCTAAGAATGGTCCAGGAAATCTCAAGACAATGACTTTGGAACAGCAGATGTCTTAATGACAGAGTTTAATATTGAAGACATGAGTTTGCAGTAATGTGAAATGGATCCCACCAGAGCATAACCACCAAGGAGCCATACCGTACATCCCCCCATGACGTTAACAGTCTGTCTTGTTTGACAACTGCCAGCTTGGAGAGTTGTGTGGTCTCTGAAACAATTTTGCCAATGACCTTTATGAGGCAACATTGTGGAAAATCTCTAATCAATTATGGATTTACCACTACCCACTAGAATTGGCTTCCAGTTTGTTTCTTACCCTAGACTTTCTGAGTTATCACACAACTCTTGGACATTATTTAGTACTCACAAGTCATCAGGTAGTATCGAATGCTCTCTGCTTCTATACACCGTGCTCTCTCACGGTGGCCACTTGGTTTGCATAGTCAGCATTTCAGTTCAGTCGCTCAGTCGTGTCAGTCGTGTCTGACTCTTTGCGACCCCATGGACTGCAGCACGCCAGGCTTCCCTGTCCATCACCAACTGCTGGAGCTTGCTCAAACTCATGTCCATTGAGTTGGTGATGTCATCCAACCATCTCATCCTCTGTTGCCCCCTTCTCCTCCTGCCTTCAATCTTTCCCAGCATCAGGGTCTTTTCCAATGAGTCAGCTTTTTGCATCAGGTGGCCAAAGTACTGGAGTTGTAGCTTCAGCATCAGTCCTTTCAATCAATATTCAGGACTGATCTCCTTTAGGATGGACTGGTTGGATCTCCTTGCAGTCCAAGGGACTCTCAAGAGTCTTCTCCAACACCACAGTTCAAAAGCATCAATTCTTCAGCGCTCAGTTTTCTTTATGGTTCAGCTCTCACATCCATACCTGACTACTGGAAAAACCATAGCCTTGACTAGACAGATCTTTGTTGGCAAAGTGATTTCTCTGCCTTTTAATATGCTGTCTAGGTTGGTCATAGTTTTTCTTCCAAGGAGCAAGCGTCTTTTAATTTCATGGCTGCAGTCACCATCTACAGTGCATTTAGCACTCATAAATGCAAGTGGCCTGAGGCATGTGTCTGAATTTCTCTATGGCATGAGCTTCCTGTTGCTGCCTTTTGTTTTAGTCTGAAGCTTGGTCTCTATGATAGGGAGAGTGTCTCTTTCAGACGCTGCCCCTAAATTTCCTAAGACCTAGTGGTACAGAATATCACTAAGGAAACCTGATTCATGGAGGTTTTAAAATGTAAAATTTTGGCTCAGTAAAGAGGTTCTGTTGAGAAGACACAGTTGTGATTCCATAATCTACCATTTAAGAAATCACCCACAGTGAGGTGATAGGATGGATGTGCTACGATACAAGCCATGTGCTATGTGCTACAATACAAGCAACAGTGTGCATGCTATGGATTTAGATTGAAAATTTGAATCTGAGGCAAATAACATGTTGGTGAGAATAAGTTTCGAACATTATTAGAATTTCATTGTATGCGTTAGCTGAAGGGGCCTTCCGTAAAATGTCTTCCCTAGGGACCATCACAGTCGATGTATGGCAAAACCAATACAATATTGTAAAGCAATTAGCCTCTAATTAAAAATAAATTCATATTAAAAAAAAGAAGCCCTTGGTTTCATTCACTCTGGGAGATATCTTTTAGAGAAATTTCATTTTGATAAAGTAAAAATTTACTGTTTCTGGTGTAAATAATCTCATCCACATGTGTGTTTTGAAACGCCAGGGCTTTTTAAACTAGAGCAAAGCTGTACTACATATTCAATAAGTTCTGTCAACATCGAAAACTAGTTTTCTTCCCTAACCATAGCCATCAAGTTGTTTAACAAAAGGGACTGGGGCAGCTGTGAGGAGCATGCTTCTAGAATAGCTAAAGCGAAGCTTCCTGCCCTGGGCTACCTGGACTGCTTCGAGGCTCTTCTGTCCTGTGACTTCCAGGATGAATTTGGCTCCAGGGAGACCAGGCAGGAGAGAAGGGAGGGAAGGCATGAGCTTGAGGGGGATGGGGCATTTCTTCCCCCTGTTGCTCTGCTGAGAGGTCACCTGGGGCTGACTGAAGGTCACCGCCTCCTTCTGCCCTTTAACACTATTCTCATCCTGATAACTCCATCTCCTATGGTTCTGAACAGTCTCCTGCACCGTCGAGCTCTCCTCAAGCTTCCCTGTTCCTACAGGGCCCCTGTCCATGGGGACCACTCCACTCTCCCTACAGCTCCCTCAGCAGCAAGAGGCCTCTTCTCACACCAGGCGGATCCTGCTGGCCCCAACCCACAGTGGAGGCTGGCGTCTGCCTGAAGCTCTTTCTCCTCCAGGGTGACAGACAAGATTTGATTTGTCCCGAGGAAAATGTTAATATTTTTACTGAAGCAGAAATGACTTCTAATTCAGGAATGGAGTCTGTGAAAAATGTAACAGTTTCGCTGTTGCTTCACCTTTGTGGATAAGAAGAGTTTCTATACTTAGGCTGTGGGGTTTAGAATTTCTTTTATCTTTCTTTGTTGGCTTAGGTTTTTTTTTTTTTTTTTTCAGTTTTAATGTATTTTAATTGAATTACAGTTGATTTATAATGTGTTAATTCCTGCTATACAGCAAAGTGATTCAGTGATATATATTCATACACACACATTCTTTTTTAATATTCTTTTCCTTTATGGTTTACCACAGGATACTGGATATAGTTCTCTGTGCTACACAGCAGGACTTTGTTGTTTATACATTCTACACATAAAAACTCACAGCTGCTACACCAACCTTTCACTCCATCCATTCTCTAACCCCTTTCCTCTTAGCAACCGTAAGTCTGTTCTCTATGCCTGTGAGTCTGCTTCTGTTTCATAGATGGCTTCACTTGAGTCATGTTTTACATTCCACATATAAGTGACATCATATGGCATTTGTCTTTCTCTTTCTGACTCACTTCACTTAGCATCAGAGTCTTTTCCAATGAGTCAACTCTTCTCATGAGGTGGCCAAAGTACTGGAGTTTCAGCTTTAGCATCATTCCTTCCAGAGAAATCCCAGATGACCAGAGATCAACCTCTGATGCTGGAAGGGATTGGGGGCAGGAGGAGAAGGGGACGACCGAGGATGAGATGACTGGATGGCATCACGGACTCAATGGATGTGAGTCTGAGTGAACTCCGAGAGATGGTAATGAACAAGGAGGCCTGGAGTGTTGCAATTCATGGGGTCGCAAAGAGTCGGACATGACTGAGCGACTAAACTGAACTGAACTCACTTAGCATGATAAGCTCTAGCTGCATCCATGTTGCTGCAAATGGCACTATTTTGTTCTTTTTTATGGCTGAGTAGTATTCCACTGCATAAAGGTACCACGTTTTCTCTATCCATTCATCTGTTGATGGATATTTAGGTTGCTTCTATGCCTTGGCTATTGTGAAGAGTACTGCCATGAACACAGGGGTGCAACTGGTTTTTTGAATTCTAGTTTTGTCTGTATATATGCCCGGGGATTGCTGGGTCATATGGTAATTCTATTTTTAGTTTTATACTGTTTCCCACAGTGGCTGCACCAACTTACATTTGACTTGGCTGCTTTTGTTCATTGTTGCCATTGTTCTTAAAATGGTCTCAGAAAAATGGGCCTTGACAAAGCTTGACTGGTGGTGAAGCGCACCTTATTCCCACCCTTTGCCCACACACTTGTTGCCCTTTTTGTCCTTATTCTATTTCCTCTCCTTCTCCCATCCACACCCTCCATCCCATCTGTGATTTATTTATCAAGGTCTTGATCTCTAGGGACGTCCACATAGATGTTAGCTGATAAAATTTAATATTTTTATGAGGGCCTCTTACAATCTAGAAATCCTTCACTGTGATGGTGGGGTGGCAGGCAGACAAAACACAGTTATTCTTTTAGCCACAGGATCTATTCATCACCTGCCTTTTCTCTTCCTTAGCTTTGATGTGGTTCCCTAAGGAGAGTCATTCCAGCGAAGGAGAAACAGTCCAAGCAGGTCTGCTGGACCCTGCACAATGCAGTTCTAAGGGATCTGCAGAATCATTTAAGAACTCAAAGGGCAAGACTGACCTGAAGTCCACGGCCATTTATTTAAGGAAAAAAACCTGGAAAACAAAATGCAGAACCTTGCCTTCCTCAAAGGTCACTGCTAGCAAGAGTGACCTTCTAGTTCAGAAGTTAAATTGTTCCCAGTTTCTCTTTTATTTTTGGCAACTGAAACTTTTCTGCCTCTTGCCTCTACAAAAAAAAGTGTCACATTCAACTGAAAGACACATCAACTGATGTATCAGCAAACAGATAATGAAAGAAATAGGAAAGAAAGAAATGATTGTTACAGTGCATTCCTTTTAAGGGCAGTTTTTTGCTGTTCTTCTTTATTTCTTATGTCAATACATGCTGCTCTGGTTTTATTAATTATCCATGATGATTTGAACCCCCCTCCCTCCTTCACCCCAGTTAACTTGTTCATTCCTGTTGATGGGTGTTTCCCTCATTTTTTTCTTACGATGCTGTAGTGAACCTTCTCTAGCTCAAAGCCAGGCACAAATGCAGAGATGTGGCCATTTTGCCCCAACCACTGTCACTCTCTGTCTTCCACATCCTTTTCCAGGGAGCCCTATTCCTTCACCCCATATTCAAGCCACTCTGTTTGGGCTCCATCTCTTTGCTCCTACTGTCTGACCAGACCCTTGTTTCCACAACCTGTTTTGGGATTTGCCAACTTGACTTTACCTTTGGGAACTCCTCCAAGACGAGGCTTTTGTTTCTGCCTTCCAGCTTAAGACCAGAGAGAATAGGTAAGAGCCCCACCCTGAGCTCCACAAAGCCTGTGGGACTTGCCATACCTGGACCAGCTCTTTCCTGGCCCCTGCCTGACTAGACTGCAAGCCCAGAGGTGCAAGAAGGGGCCTGGCTTAGTCAGATCCCTGATAGATGCTCAGCTCAGGAACAAGGCATGGCACATGTATAATCTCAAGGATGATTTTAAAGTTATTTTATGACTTAGTAGGTTAATTTTCATTACTTTTAGGTGTCAGTTGCCTTGTAGAAATAATAAAGATTAAAGATAGATAGATAGATCTGTCATAAGCCCAATATCTAGTGATTGATGTAGAATATACACGTAAGTGCCTCAAGGGAGAATCTGTGAATCAAGGAGAAAAAGCCTTTTGTATGCTTTGCCTCCAGAGTTTTCTAAGAACAAGCCTTTTAATCATCAACATTTCAGATGCCATACCATGCCAAAATTTTCTGCAGTGTTGCATGCCTTACTCTCTTTTCTTCCAACACAAAGACATGTCTTCTCAATGAGAACATTATTTGTCAGTAAGACTTCAAAAACTACCCCTAATTTCCTGGTCTGATCAGAGAGTACACTTTCTCAAACAATGTTCTTCCACACTCACTTTTTTGTCCTTCCTATTTAACTATTTCTCTATGATCATGTACATAAAATAAGAGAATGCTGAGAAGCAAAAGGAAGAAAAGGATTTAAATCACCTAAAATCCCACTAAACAGGGGCAACTCCTGTTTACATTTGGCGGTATATTATTTGAGAATTTCTCCCATGTGAATACATATATAAACTATCTACTGTATAATATTATATATGTACATATATATTACAAATACACACACATACACCCTCTTCATGTGATCTGTCTGATTGTCTTCATAAACCTCAACTTAGTCTCCCTGTGTACCATCTCTTGTTATCATAGAATTCTTTCTCAGTATTCTTTGATGAAACCATCTCTTTGTTTACAACTTCTCCCAATTACATCTTTTTGTGGCTTTCCCCCAAACCAAGAATTTCACTAAATGCTCATCTGCTTCAAAAGCCATCACTTCCAAATTTCATCGTTTTTAACTGTCTTTTTTGATTTTTTAAATGAAGAAGTAATTCAAATATAACAAAATTCACCTTTTTAAAGTACACAAGTCAGTGTTTTTTATGGTATGTTCTCAAGGTTCAGCACTCATCACTATAATTAATTTCAGGGCATTTTTGTCACAACCAAAAGAAACCCTGAAATATCAATAGTCACTCCCCATTACCCTCGCCCTCCAGCTCCTGGCAACTAGTAATCTACTTTTGGTCTCTATTTGTCTATTCTGGACATTTTAAACAAATAGAATCAGTAAATATATGGTATTTTGTGATTGGATCCTTTCACTTTGCATAATACCTTTGACGTTCACTGATGTCATAGCGCATGCATGCACGCTAAGTTGCTTTAGTCGTGTCCAACTCTTTGCGACCCTATAGACTGTAGTCCACCAGGCTCTTCTATCCATGGGATTCTCCAGGCAATAATACTGGAATGGGTGGCATGCCCTCCTCCAGGGGATCTTCCCAACCCTGGGATTGAACCCATGTCTCCTGCAGCTCCTGCGTTGCAAGGAGATTCTTGGCCACTGAGCCACCAGGGAAGCCCCTATGTCATAGTATATACTATTTCATTCC
The DNA here is from genome assembly GCA_006410635.1 of Cephalophus harveyi. Taxonomy (NCBI): domain Eukaryota; kingdom Metazoa; phylum Chordata; class Mammalia; order Artiodactyla; family Bovidae; genus Cephalophus; species Cephalophus harveyi. Next base: position 31,226 of record SJYT01027884.1, on the reverse strand, counting down.
TTTCTATGGCTGAGTATTATTTCATTGTTCGGATCACTACATTTTGTTAACCCTTTTATCCACTGGTGGATATTTGTGTTGTTTTCCCCTTTTGGATACTGTGAATTGTGCTGCTATGAACATTCATATACAAACATTTATGTGTCTGTTTTCAATTTTGGGGGTAGATATTTAGTAGTGGAATTGCTGGATCATATAACTTTATGCTTAACTTTTTGAGGAAATACCAAATTCTTTTCTGAAGTTGCTGCACGATTATGTGCATCCATCAGCAGAATATGAAGATTCTATTCTCTACACAGCCTCACCAACACTTGCTATAACCTGTCATTTTGATCACAGCCATCCTAGTAAGTACAAAGTAGAATCATATTATGGTTCTGATTTATACCTCTCAAGCGAATAATAATGCTGAACATCTTTTAATTTGCTTATGGGCCATCTGGATACCTTTTTTGAAGAAATGCCTATTCAGATCTTTGCCTGTTTTTCAGTTCAGTTCAGTTCAGTCGCTCAGTCGTGTCCGACTCTTTGCGACCCCATGAATCGCAGCACGTGGCGTGCCTGTTTTTAAAATTGGGTTATTTGTCTTTGTATTGCTCTAAATTTAACCTTAATTTTTTAAAAAACTTTTTAAATTATGAAAGTATGACAGCACATTTACAGGGGACTTGGAAAATACAGAACAAAGTTACATATAGTTCCACTATGTATTATAATTATTTTTTAAGTAGATAAATTAAGGACTTTTCAGTCCTTCTTAGTTTAAGACTGGTTGCTGGCTTTCACTGTTCTCAGGACAAAGACCTCAAGGCTCTTCCCACCTGTGAACTCTACTCCTTGCAGCATTGTTTCTCCCGGCCCTCCTCACACCACGCAAGCTGGTCTCAAAACTCTCTCCTCTGTTCACGGGAATGGTTTTTCCTTCCCCTTGGTACCCATACCACCCACTCAGTATCTATCTAGCACACAGTGAGGGAGCTGCAGAGGTTTCCTGAAAAAATGACAGGCTGTATGTGCCATGCTAATCCTTGCTTCCTGATTTGGCTCATAAGTTCATCTTGCCATTAAAGTTTCATGTGTGTTAAAATTTGGCCCATCCCTCAATATTTACTTTTCTGTGGAGCTTCAGCCATGCGACAGTCTTTTACTGATTGCTAGTTACAGGCCAGGTGAATAGAATAGACGTGATAGTAGAGATATGGGCCTTGCTCGCACAGAGCTTCCAGTCCAGCATGGTGGTATAATTACACGCAAATGAACAGATGAAGAACCATCTATCATTGTAAGTGCTTAGGGAGCACTGGGGCCAGACTGACTTCATATGGCACTCATCTATGCTTCTCATTTGGACATTTATTGCACATCTGTGCAATAGAGTTAATATTGTTACTGTACAGTTAGTTTTTAAAAGAAAGTATGGATCTCCTACCTCTTTCATTCAAGACTGAAAGTGTTTCTGAGAGCAGCAGTATACGGTGGGTATTTAAGACTATGCCATTGATTACCATGTCCTTGGGCAAAAGCACTGAGAAGCATATTCAGTTAAATTCTAAAATGTTTAATTCTTGAGTTTCCATAAATATGACAGTTTGTCCTAATATTTGTACTGGTATATGTAGTTGAAGGTCCAATGACCAGCCAGCTAACGTCTGTTGACAATTTTTACATTGGAATGTCACTGGCCAAGAGTGATCTCTTCAGGGACTAGGATTTATCAAAGTCATGATTAATAATTCTGGCATTAACTAATCAGGCATTTGCTGTTGTTGTTTAGTCGCTTGGTTGTGTCTGACTCTTTGTGACTCCATGCACTGCAGCACACCAGGCTTCCCTGTCTTTCACTATCTCCTGGAGTTTACTCAAACTCATCTCCAATGAGTTGATGGTGTCATCCAACCATCTCATCCTCTGTCGTCCTCTTCTCCTGCTGTCTTTCCTAGCATCAAGGTCTTTTCCAAAGAGTCAGCTCTTTGCCTCAGGTGGCCAATGTATTGGAGCTTCAGTTTCAGCATCAGCCCTTCCAATGAGTATTCATGGTTGATCTCCTTTAGAATTGACTAGTTTGATCTTCTTACTGTCCAAGGGACTCTCAAGAGTCTTCTCCAGCATCACAATTTGAAAGCATCAATTCTTTGGCAATCAGCCTTCTCTATGGTCCAACTCTCATATCCATTCATGACTACTGGAAAAACCATAGCTTCAACTAGATGGGCCTTTGTTGGCAAAGTGATGTCTTTGCTTTTTAATGCACTCTCTAGGTTGGTCATAGCTTTTCTTCTAAGGAGCAAGCACCTTTTAAAAATTTCATGGCTGCAGTCACTGTCTGCCACCAAGAAAATAGTCTGTCACTGTTTGCATTTTTGGTCTCTATTTGCTATGAAGTGATGGGACTGAACGCCATGATCTTCATTTTTTGAATGCTGAGTTTAAGCTAGCTTTTTTCACTCTCCTTTTTTACCTTCATCAAGAGGCTTTTTTGTTCCTCTTTACTTTCTGCCATTAAGGTGGTATCATCTGCATATCTGAGTCAGGCATTAGGTCTACCTATTAGTTTAATACAAGTTAAGCTGATCTAACACAAGGGTGAGATATGCCCTTTAATACAAGTCAAGTTGGTCTAATACAAGGGTGAGATATACCTTCCAGCTGGCGAAGTAATAGCAAGAAGGATAATTTGGCACACTTAATTTTAGTAAGTTGTGGGAGAGAGATGCTGTATGCTTATATTAATTTTGAATTGTTTAATGGAACCATTAAATTCAGAAACATTTCTGAGCAGAAAATTTCTTAATGGGTATCTCTATGCCTATAAGCAAGAGATGCTGCTCAGATTATATTATTCTTCTAAAAGAGAATCCTTCCCTCTCTCTTAATACATTTAACACTACCAATGTATAATATTCAGTTTTTGTAACATCAGAACTCATTTATAGATTAAGTGCAATTCTCTGTGAAGTAAGGAAAAAAAATGGAGGCTAAAATAACTTGAACTGGTAAATTTCTTTTTTATGATTAAGGGGAATAGATCCTAAAAGTTTCCTAAGTGGGAAAGGCTCTTAGGAGAGAGTGAGCACCATGGCAACCCCGGGTTCTGTGTGCGCAAGACCTTGGCTCTGATGCTGTCTTCCTCTGCCCACACTCACTGAAATGTTTCTGTAGGTTCTTCTTTCTGGATCTCTTCTATGGAGTCCTGACAGCTGTTTTAAGGTCTTCAACTCCTGTCAGGCTGAGTTAACAAGTGGCCACATGTGGTTGAGATGGGGGCACTCCGAGGATGTCACGCGACATCTGGCCCATGTTCACTGAATGTTTTCATGATATATTTTCTACCTTGGAGAGCATTACATGCTGGTTCACAGGCTCATGTCAACAGGCTTTGTGGGCATTCTTTACACAGAGTATGTAGAATCTTCCAGACAAATAAAACCTTTGTGAACAAAAATCTGCCAGGTTTAACCATCATCTGTTTACATGTTAGGTCAAATAAAGAACTAAGTGAAGTAAGCCACAGCAAAAGACAAATAGTGCATGATTTATCACTTATATGTTGTATTAAAAAATACAACAAACTAGTGAGTATAACAAAAAAGAGGCAGACTCACAGATATAGAGAAAAAACTAGTGGTTACTAGTGAGGAGAGGGGAGGGGCAGGGGCAGGATAGCGATGGGGGAGTAAGAGGTACAAACTATGAGGCATAAGACAAGCTAAAAGGGTAGTGCAAAGAGATGAGACCAGTCACTCCTAGAGGAAATCAACCCTGAATATTCATTGGAAGGAGTGATGCTGAAGCTGAAGCTCAATACTCTGGCCACTTGATGTGAAGAACTGACTCACTGGAAAAGAGCCTGATGCTGGGAAAGGCTGAAGGCAAAAGGAGGAGGGGCGGCAGAGGATGAAATGGTTGGATGGCATCACCAACTCAAAGGACAAGAATATGAACAAACTCCAGGAGACAGTGAAGGACAGAGGAACCTGGCATGCTGCAGTCCATGGGGTCTCAAGGACTCAGATATGACGTAGCGATTGAACGATAACAACAACAAGAAGGATATATTGTACAACACAAGGACTATACCCAATTTTTTGTAATAACTATCAATGGAGTATAACCTTTAAAAATTGTGACTCACTATATTGTACATCTGTAACATATAATATTGTACATCAGCTATACTTCAATTAAAAATAAGAAGACAAACAAACAAAACCCAACAAACAGACAAAAAGAACAAACAATATTTGTTGACCTAAAGAAACCGATTTTACCTAAGGCAATAAGTTCAGTTCAGTCCAGTTCAGTCACTCAGTCATGTCTGACTCTTTGCGACCCCATGAATCGCAGCATGCCAGGCCTCCCTATTCATCACCATCTCTGGCCCAAAATAATGCCTTCTTCAAGTGAAAGGTTACTATTGCCAGAAATACTTTTTCCGTCTGTGAATTAAGTGATTGCATGTTCTATACAGTGGATAGATTTCCACGCAGATAGATTTTAACAGTCATAGGCAATAAAAGAAATAATGAAAGAAAAGAACAAAGCGATCACGAGAAACAACTGTCATCTTCATTTGATTCTCACGCGTGTTTCATCCCCACTCAAAATTTGAGGATAGGAAGGAATCGACAAGTTGAAAGAGTTCTAGGAGATGCAGATATGTGGAAAAATGCTCTCATCTTACATGATCACTGAATTGTGACTCAGGAGCACACTAATGAAGCATAATAGTTCTCAGCATTTTGTAATAATGTTGGTTTTATTGACAACCTAAGGAGAAAGGAAACAATGTACATGGTCGTTCTAGACACCATCCAGATTCCAAAGAGACTCTCTGGAGTTGTCTGTGGTCTCCCTGTCCTATTTACTGGGAGTGTGAAAAATAAGCTTGTCCTATGATATGTGATGGGTCATTTAAAGTTAGGAGAGAGATGCCTTAATTCACAGAGAAATGATGTAACTCTCAGGACTGGAAAACATTTTGCTCAACAGCAGACCTCTGCTGTTTCCCCAGAGATCCATTTCATTTGGATAAATGAGCCAGCAGAATCTCAAGAGCTGCCTGATGCGTCCTGAGAGGGATGTTTGAAATCTTTCTCCCCTTCCTTTCATTAGCTGCCAGTCTAATGAAGTGATGAGAGTGTGAGAAATTCAAAGGATCAGAGGAGGAACGGATGGCTCCTAGACCTCAACAAGCCCTCTCAGCGTAAAACACGAGGTAATTATCAAGATAAGAAATTAAACCCTCTTTCCTGTTTTTCTCCTCTTTTCCCCTGGTGATGTAGGTGCTCTTAGGATAAGAAAAAAAATTTAGGGTAGATATAATTAAGTTGTCAACCAGATGTTACTGCACTTTCAACATGGGAGCAGATGAACAATCTGGATGAAGCTTTGATTTTTATTTCTCTTGGGGAACCGTGGAGCCAAAATATAGCTACAGGAAACAGTGGAAATCCCAGGGACTTGGCTACACTTCCATTCTCTTTGGGCTTCACTACTTAAAAAAAAAGTCATGGACTCTGTTCCATTGCTTCATGGGACTCAGCTGGCATTCACTCCACTTACAGGATTCATCATCTCTGAATGGGCCCCTAAAATGTTCATTATTACCAAAGACACAGCCATGTTTGACTTCTCCTTTTCACGATATCACAAATTAAAAAAAGCATACACGTTTTTGTTGTAAGCTGATACCATGTTGTTTAAATTCTTTCATGCACTTAAGAAATAATAATGATTACTCCTTGTCTAACAAGCGCTAACCTTTACTGCATGCTCACTATGTACCTGGCACAGTTCTCATGTTTTAGGTAAGTTCACTGACTTCAGGCTCACAATGGGAGTGGAAGGCAAGGGTTAAACTTTTACCTTACAGCTGCAGGAGTGAAAGTCAAGGTAGCCCATCCAAGTTCATGGATTATAATGAGGGCAAAGGCAGGGTTTGAACCCTCGTGGGCTCTGCTTCCATAGCCCCCGCCCTCACCCACACTGGGCACTGACTTTTGTGATCTGATGGCCTTCAAGAGAGTATTTTTAAATTACCCTGCAAACTTCCGAGCTTTCCTGTTTCTCAGACGTTCCAGGCATGAAATAGTTCATATGAGAAAGTGAATTATTTACTTTGTGGAAAACAGAGATCATAAACCCACCTTTATTGCTCATCCACTTAAAAACATCATACAACTATTCTCTTTATAATTAGCAACAACCTGGGATTCCCAAGTGGTGCTAGTAGTAAAGAACCCACCTACTAATGCAGGAGACTTAAGGGACGTGGGTTCGATCTGTGGGTTGGGAAGATCCCCTGGAGGAGGGCATTGCAACCAGTATTCTTGACTGGAGAATTCCATGGACAGAGGAGCCTGGTGGGTTACAGTACACGGGGTTGCAAAGAGTAGGACACGATTGAAATAACTTAGCGTAAGTAAATCTCTAGTCCAATCTCCCATTGAAGGGAAATCATCCCGCTTCAGCCTCCGCTACTCGTGTCTCCTCCTTCAGCCACTGAATCAACACATGAAACACCAAGAACGGCACCAGCGTGCAGTATTTGTGCACTGAAGACAGCTCCAATTGCTAGAAAAACCTGGGTATCCTGTAGTCTCCTTCCACTGGTACTACTTTTCACATGTGAAACAAAGAAGAATGCCTCTTCTTCCTCTTCTATATGAGCACTTTAAAGAGCAGACAGACACCCCATTCCTCTGGGGTTTTCTCTTCTACAGAAAACAAAATCTCATTTTTTCCCCCTCACATTTCTCTGGTTCACCAATCTGCTTCCTTGTTGCCTCCTACTGGACACATTATGAGTTGCCAATGCCCCAAGTCAAAGGTTCATCACAGAAGGTACAGGGATCTCAGTGTGTCCTAGCTTTAAGCCTTGGGTCCTACATTAAAGCTGGCAGGTCTATGGCATGCCTTCCATGGCCAGAAAGTGTGGCCTGATCCCAGATCCTGTGTCTCTCTCCCATGGAGCCCATCACATTTGCTTCATTCAGGCCAAGAGTCTTCAGGACACAGAAAAGACTTAAGACTCCTAACCCTTAGACTCCATGCATTTTCGCTTTCATTTTACACATGGAAAAGGACTATGAGCTCAATGAAATCCTGGCCCTGAGTTAGTCCATTTGCGATTAACTGTAGACACACATGTGGGCATGTGACTGTTTCATTTTAGAGAACCCGGAACTGACTAGAGTGTTGAAATCTCAGGGTCATAGACTGATAAGTCTCTGAGAAAAACAAAACAAGTATGCTGTTTGGAGGACCCTGCCATCTGCTTTTACCAAGTCATTCATTCAGGGTTACATAAGAGTTTTCAAAATATTTTTCCCATCTGAAAGAAGGCAACCCAAGAAGACCTGAATTTGTTCTCAGAGAAAAAGTCACTCTGGAATACGTTAAGCTAATGTCAAACAACCATCTCTTACAGTCTGAATTCTCAGGCATCAAGGGCTTGGCCTCTTCTTGTGCCTTTACTTATATAATCTTGTTCTTTCAGATTCCGGGGAAGATGGAAAAGAAGTTCTGATGATTGTTGACTGATTCAAAGCTTACTTCTCAGAAGAGTATTTGCTTTTAAGAGAGGCATCCTTAAATGCTCAGATGGAAAAAAAAAAAAAAAAGTAGAACCTGGTGGACTAGAATCAATTAGAAATGGACTTGGGGGCCATCACACCACAGAGCCCCTCACCCACAGGAGTCTACCTGTAAGGCCAACCCTGCCTGCATATGACCTCCTTCCCTTCCTCACAGGACATGGTTATACTTGGCCAAAGCCGGGACACACTGAGGCTGTAGGTGAGACGGGGTGATGGAGTTCTAAGCACTTTGTATGTATTTATTCAATCTTCCAAATAACACAAGTATCTGTGAGGCACCTGTAAGTAAGTCACCCAACTGTAATTGCTCAGCTTAGCACAGTGCTACACATAGAGTAAATGCTCAGCCGTATAATTGCTACTGTGAGTTCAGAATGATAATATTTTGGTATGTGTTAAGCCAAGGTCCACTTTTGTATTTTATCAACAAAGGAAAGTTTTGTTTTGCATAAAAAAGTTCAAGGGACTACTTGAAGGACTTTAGAGAAACAACTATTACATAAGTCATTATAAAGCTCCCTTGGCTTTCAGATCCCCTTGGATAGGAAGCAAATGGACCTATGAGCCATTAGTCTTCCTCTCTAGACTTGAGCTTCCTTTTATTTCAGACATCTCATCCATGTACTGAGAAAAGACAAAATGAGTTCCCACATCCCTTCCAACCAAAATTCCAGGATATGTTCATTTCACGATGAGTATAGTAACCAAGGAATCTCCTGAGGGCTCACCATCATTTAGAATTATCTTGACCTATGAATGAAATTCTCTTTAGGTACTCCCCAAATCAGGCAAGACTACTGCAGTGTGATTTTATTCTCCCAACACAGCCCAGGTGACTCAAGTGGTAAAGAATCTACCTGCCAATGCAGGAGACGCAGGAGACATGGGTTTGATCCCTAGGTCAGGGAGGTACCCTGGAGAAGAAAATGGCAACCCACTCCAATATTCTTGCCTGGAGAATTCCATGGACAGAGGAGCCTGGTGGGGTTGCAAAGAGTCGGACATGACTGAAGTTACTGAGCATGCAGCATATTCTCCCAAAACACCTGTTTCATTGAGATGTCAAATCAAAAAGTCTGCTTTCCTAGAAAAATCTTCCAAGTGAGTTCCCCGAGGTTTTAGGCTTGGGCCTCTTCTAACTAAATTGATAAGGCCCAATATTTGTCTATGTGTCTGTCCTGGAGCCTGAGGAGGAATCCTATAGGGGCAAAATCTTCATGGAAACGTGCTTCTAGAAAACACATAACTCCTGGCTCATTGTGAATCTCTTTGGCTGTCAATAATTAACTCTGGGACTCCTAACTGCAGCAGTCACACTGGTGGAGGGCAGAAATTCTGTTTATACATACACAATGCTGAGAACTAGGGGTGAAGGCTTATCACGGGCGAAAAACAACTGTCTCCACTTAGATCGGGTGTCTTTGCAGGTCTAAGACGAGCCTGTCGACCCTGCTGAGAGCCTAGGCAGGGAAGTCGAAAACATGCAGCATGTTTTGCAGCGTCTGTTTCTGTTCGGAACACTGGGAACACGAGGAATGTCTTCCCAACCAGAACAGTGCACTATACGATAGGATGACCAGGTGTAATGGATCCAAATAACTCACCAAGAGTCGGAAACGACTCAGCGACCGAACAACAACAAGCTGCCAAACATCAAGACTAGACTTCATCTAGATTCACCAGGGAGAGGTCTTAGAGATCTTAGTGATCTCAGGGGGTGTCTCTTCTCTACCCAGAGGAAGCGCTGATACTCCATAGAGGCCGAAGTTCACTCAGAGGGAGCGGCTCTCCCCAAGACTCCAAGGGGTGCTGGCACTACTTGGAACGCCTGTTCTGGTGCACCTGGCCCTTTAGGTCGGGAATGATAGGATGACGTCAAGACAGTCAGTATAAAAACCTCACTGAAGCAGACAGGGAGCCTAGGGTGGACCTGGCTGATTCCTTTCAGTCCATTTTGATCAAACAGCTTATTTCTAATATCACATGGAATATTTTCGTAAAATCTCATCTCTCCATTGCAAACTACTTCACACTGGGAAGATGGCTATGACTTCTCTGCTGCTTTGAGAATAAGTATTCTTGCTTGCTTGGCCCCACTCCTGGGACCGACCTGGCAGCTCTCAAGAATCAGGCCCCTGCTCTTGCTGGGGTTGGTGCCAGGGCACCCAAGGTGGCCTGTGGCTGAGATGTTCTGAGGGTAATCGGAGGCAGCTGGTGTGCAGCAGGAAGGGCACCAAACCAGCAGAGTCCCAGCTTTTCGCCTCAGTAGCTGGGGATCTTGGTCGTCAGTTTCCTTATCTATAAAATGGGTATAGGAATCTCTATCTCAGGAGGTTGTTCTGCAGGGTAAATGTAAGCAGTCTGACATATTATAGACAGAGGATGGATCACTGTCATCAATGGGATGGGCCCCAGGTGGGGGTCACGATACCAGAGTCCTAGGTTCCTGCCCCTCGTTAATTCAATGACCATGAGCCGCTCACTTCTCAGCCTTCTCTACCTTCTCTATGGGATTTCCAAGATCATTTTTTTCACCTGAAGAGTCCATACTTCCATGAGTCCAAGCCCTTCAAATAACAGAAATGGAAACTCAGCCCAGAAAGGTGAAATGACTTGTCCAAGGTCACAGAGCCTGGGGGGCAACAGAACCAGCAGGTGTCCTCCCCTCCCAGTCTAGGGTTTTCCTACTGGAGGGCAGAAGCTTTCCTGTTTACCTAGTGAAAAGAAACAGGAATTTGAAGGGCAAGAAGGAGAGAGGGAACTTGCCTTCACCTTGGACGTTCAGTGTACATGTTTCTAAGATGAGGGTTGTAGGATGTCAATCAACACCAAGGTTCATCCTTTCAAAACCGCTCTGTGGACAACCACCCTTCTGGTATCGTCCACCACTGCAACTCTATATCCCCAGTCTTTTTTCTCAGCAGCTACATTTGACTCTGGCCTGTGTCAGCTATCCTCTTTCCCAGGCCCATGCCATCTCCTTAATCCCTGGCTGGTGCGGTCATGGGGCAGCCGCCCGCAGAGGTCAAGGGGCCTGCTAAGAAGAAGAACCTGGCGATGCCCAGAAAGCTCTATGGAGAGGCCACCGGGTCCTTTAGGCCCAGCTCTGGCAGATTTCAGCAGCTTCTTTACCTGGAATTCACTTGGGGCCACCAGATTTGTTTAACCATCCACACAAAAGATCAACACACCTTATTTATTTTTTAAAGGGCTGATTCTAAGGTGAACTCAGGTGAGCAAACACTTTACTCAGGTCAGCAGCTCCCTTAGGCGGCCTGGGGTCGGCCCATGTGGATCACCCTTCAGTGATCTTCATCTCCAAGGCTGGCAAGCTGGCCCGGCCCCAGCCCCAAGGACTGAGTCACTGACAATGGGAAAGTTCCTTCCATGGGTTCATCAGGAAGACAGCACCTTCCCTGGTTCCTTTCTAAAAGAAATGGGAATTGCTTTGTTCCCTCTCTGGGCTAGTTGCATCGTCCAGTATGTACAGCTTGGAGAACAGGGAAGAAAAAGCACAGACCTCATTGAGCCTCCACATTCTCATCTTGCATCTGTTAGCCAGGAGGATTATCCAAAATCCTCACTTGGTTGGTTATAAGCCCTGACTGACAAAAAAGACACAAGCTGTGAATCACTGGTAAGGCCATACTGGTGCAAACCTGTTGAATTTCAACCCTGCCATCCACTCACCTGGGAGTTTTTAGTTTATACCTGACATAATTTAGCATTATTGAGAGCTTCTGGATGTCAGGCACTGTTCTACAGGCACTAATTCATTTAATTTTCATTGAAGAATCTATTTACGCGGGGTTATGGGTTAAATTTCTCCAAGCCAGGCTTCAGCAATATGTGAACCGTGATGTTCAAGCTGGTTTTAGAAAAGGCAGAGGAACCAGAGATCAAATTACCAACATCTGCTGGATCATGGAAAAAGCAAGAGAGTTCCAGAAAAACATCTATTTCTACCTTATTGACTATGCCAAAGCCTTTGACTGTGTGGATCACAATAAACTGGAAAATTCTGAAAGAGATGGGAATACCAGACCATATGACCTGCCTCGAGAAACCTGTATGCAGCTCAGGAAGCAACAGTTAGAACTGGACATGGAACAACAGACTGGTTCCAAATAGGAAAAGGAGTCCGTCAAGGCTGTATATTGTCATCAACCTAAACAGCATATTCAAAAGCAGAGACATTACTTTGCCAACAAAGGTCCATCTAGTCAAGGCTATGGTTTTTCCAGTGGTCATGTATGGATGTGAGAGTTGGACTGTGAAGAAAGCTGAGTGCCAAAGAATTGATGCTTTTGAAGTGTGGTGTTGGAGAAGACTCTTGAGAGTCCCTTGGACTGCAAGGAGATCCAGCAAGTCCATCCTAAAGGAGACCAGTCCTGGGTGTTGATTAGAAGGACTGATGCTGAGGCTGAAACTCCAGTACCTTGGCCACCTCATGCGAAGAGTTGACTCATTGGAAAAGACCTGACACTGGGAGGGATTGGGGGCAGGAGGAGAAGGGGACGACCGAGGATGAGATGGCTGGATGGCATCACCGACTTGATGCACATGAGTTTGAGTGAACTCCGGGAGTTGGTGATGGACAGGGAGGCCTGGAGTGCTGTGATTCATGGGGTCACAAAGAGTCAGACACGACTGAGCAACTGAACTCAACTGAATTGAACTGATGGATTAAATTGTCTCCCTGTTAAATTCATATGTTGAACCCCCAGCACCTCAGAAAGTGACTATATTTAGAGACAGGTTCATTATAGAGCCAATGACATCAAAATGAGGTCATTAGGCAGACTTTAATCCATTATGACATGTCCTTACAAAAAGGGGAAATTTGGATGTAGACAGTCATTTGGAGAGGAGGTCATGTGAAAATGAAGGCAGAGACTGGAGTGATGAATCTACAAGCTAAGGACACACCAAACACTGTCAGCAAATCACCAGAAACTAGGTGACAGTGAGGAAGCAGAATCATCTGCATGGCTGTCTGAAGGAACCAACCTCGATCTCGCTTTACTAGGCTCCAGAACCTGTGAGACAATACAGTTATATCATTAAAGCCTCTCAGTTAGTGGTACTTTGTTATGACAACCCTAGCAACCCAATACAGGTGAGAAACAGAATGATCTCATGTTACATGTGGACACTGAGGCACTGAGAGGTCAAATGCCTCCCTAAAGCCACACAGCTCACAAGGGGCAGGCAGTTTATTCCAGAATTTGTCTTCTTACCTACATTAGAAGGGGGTGTTTGTCTGTTGCCAGGCTCAGAGACTCAGCTGCCTGGTATAGCTTCACAGACTTTTGGGGAGTATGTTTTCTCTTGGATTCCATGCAGGGACACAACTGTCAAAACACTTGCTCTACCACAGGATAGCAGACCTGTGTGGGCTGGACTATGGCTTCACTAGGGAGAGATCATGGACTGCCAAGGAGTTCATCCGCTTCTTCCTTTTTACAATAGGACTATGGCCACCTGATGCGAAGAACTGACTTATTGGAAAAGACCCTGATGCAGGAAAGATTGAAGGGAGGAGGAGAAGGAGATGACAAGGATGAGATGGCTGGATGGCATCACTGAATCGATAGACATGAGTTTGAGCAAGCTCCGGGAGTTGGTGATGGACAGGGAAGCCTGGTATGCTGCAGTCCATGGGGTTGCAAAGAGTCAGACACGACTGAGCGACTGGACTGAACTGATGCCCCAATTGAGCTTCATTTCAAAGGATGAGTATTCAGTTGTTTAAGACCAAGACAGAATTATTTTTAAATACTGCAGTTGAGAGGAAAGATGCTGGAACAACCTGCTTGCCAATGCTTAGCCGTGTTGCTCTGGGGAAACACTGACCCTCTATGCCTCAGTTTCCACAGGTAACATAAGATCATTATAATATACTGCCCACCTGTATAGGCTGCCGGGCTGCTACACCAAAGCCCCACATGCTGAGTGGCTTGTACAGCAGAAATTTATTTATAATCTCATGGTTCTGGAGGCTAGCTTTTATCAGGAGGAAACACTTACATGATGTTGATTTTACATAACAAGAGACTAAAAGAAAGCAACAGAGTCACTGACAGCACCAGGACAATTAACAAGCGAGCTATTTTTCTGAAAGCCTGCTGTGCCAGCTTGCCTTCCCCTGACAGGAAGCCCGAGGTAATTGAGCTTCATTTCAAAGGATGAGTATTCAGTTGTTTAAGACCAAGACAGAATTATTTTTAAATACTGCAGTTGAGAGGAAAGATGCTGGAACAACCTGCTTGCCAATGCTTAGCCGTGTTGCTCTGGGGAAACACTGACCCTCTATGCCTCAGTTTCCACAGGTAACATAAGATCATTATAATATACTGCCCACCTGTATAGGCTGCCGGGCTGCTACACCAAAGCCCCACATGCTGAGTGGCTTGTACAGCAGAAATTTATTTATAATCTCATGGTTCTGGAGGCTAGCTTTTATCAGGAGGAAACACTTACATGATGTTGATTTTACATAACAAGAGACTAAAAGAAAGCAACAGAGTCACTGACAGCACCAGGACAATTAACAAGCGAGCTATTTTTCTGAAAGCCTGCTGTGCCAGCTTGCCTTCCCCTGACAGGAAGCCCGAGGTGGACAGTGTGGAGAAGGACTTCCGAGGAACACCATTTCCAGGTGATTTTATTGCAACAGCCTCCTAAGTGTTCCCTGAGCCTCTGGGCTTGCTCCTTCCAAACCGATCACCACATTTTAGCCAGGACTGCCCTTCTATAAATGGGAATCTGATCGCACATCTCTCCTGTGCACAGTCCTGTAATCTTCCGTAGCCTCAGCCTTCTTGCTGGCCTCAAAGTCCATCCTGAGCTGCTCTGCCTTCTGGCCTCAGGTCTCCCCCAGTCTCCAGGCCAAACACTGAGGGTTCTGACCACTTCACATCCTAGGTTCCTTGATACCACCCGCTCTCTAGGGGCCTCTGCTCCCACACAGGGATTCTCCAGCCAGGAGCATGCTATCTGGGGCCCTTCTCCTCCACACCTCACCCTCAAGACTCAGGTCAGGCATTAAGTCCTAACAAATTCTTCCCAGAGCAGCTCAGTTGGGTCCCAGGCCATCTCGTGCATACCCACTGCCCTGGGGTCTTTCAGGACTACCATTACTGGTCCACGTGCCTGTGTCACCAACTAGCTTCTCAGGGACAAGGACTTTCATTTATCTCTATATTATTAAGACCTACCTTGTTATATAACTTGTGCTCAATAAACATTCATTGAGAGAATAAATGATTTGTTGCAAAATGAATAAATGAATGAGTCGTAGTTTAATACTATAGCCAGGGCAAGGGTCTGGACTCTGTTGTGGGTATCTCTCCTGTCATGTGCTCAGAGATTCAGGGTCTCTCGTGAAGGAGCTAGTGCCACTCTCAGCTCTGTGTCTTGTTCTTCCCGACTCTGTTTTCTGGGAAGCCCAGACCTCTTGCTGAAGTTTTACCTCTGTGGGTGGATATTTAAACGTGCTCCAATGCGAGTGGCTGAGAAATACAAGGTAAACGGGAAGAAAGGGCCTATACTAAGATAGAAGGAAGTTAAGTCTAAAGAGTGTTCTGGAAAGCTGGGGAGAAAAAGTATGAGTGGGAGGAGGAGAGCAGGGAGTCCCAGTTCCAGGACAGAGCAACAGCCTCTTAACATTTCCATGCATAGTCCCTCTGATGAGGGCAAACACACAGAAACAAGAAAATGAAATGAAAATGTCATGCTTTACTAAGATAGAAGGAAGTTAAGTCTAAAGAGTGTTCTGGAAAGCTGGGGAGAAAAAGTATGAGTGGGAGGAGGAGAGCAGGGAGTCCCAGTTCCAGGACAGAGCAACAGCCTCTTAACATTTCCATGCATAGTCCCTCTGATGAGGGCAAACACACAGAAACAAGAAAATGAAATGAAAATGTCATGCTGGCGAGCACCCAAATGGTAGACGTTCTCAAAGTGCCTGTGGTGAGATGCAGGCACTATCTTTCTCGTAGAAATATTTGGAATCAGAGAACTAACTGGGTGGTAGTCCTCTGGGAGCCTGTGTGTGTGTGTGTGTGTGTGTGTGTGTTAGTCGCTCAGTTGTGTCTGACTCTTTGTGACCCCATGGGCTGTAGCCCACTGGACTCCTCTATCATGGAATTCTCCAGGCAAGAATACTGGAGTGGGTAGCCATTCCCTTCTCCAGGGGATCTTCCTGACCCAGGAATTGAACCCAGGTCTCCTGCAGATTCTTTACTGTCTGAGTCACCAAGGAAGCCCCTTTGTGCAAGAAATGCCCTGGGGACCAGCCAGGCTCAGCAGAAGGGGCTAGCTGCCCCAGCACCGACAGACACCTGGCCCTTCCCTGCCTGCTGTGTTTCTGGCTACAGGGAGGTGCTGGGGCCACTTCTGCTGCCCTATGGTCAAAGGAGCTTCCAGGCTGGCACCTTGGAAACACACAGAATCAACACTGGGCCACCCTCTCCATGGGTATGTCCCCTTTCTTCAGGGGCTGTCATTTAGGGTGCCTCAAGGTGGGAAGGCAGTTACTCCTCACTCCACTCGCTGCCCCTACCTTGATCTTCTGCAGCTGATTATCTGTTCACCCTCACCCTCAGCTTCCCAAGAGACAGGGAGTAAAATGTATGTCTCTGGAGGAGCCCCCACTGTTCAAAACAGGCTCCGGGCCAAGCAGCCCACATTCCTTCCCCCAGGTAAGAAATTCTCTGGGTTTCCAGTGGTTATGACTCCATGCTTCCACTGCAGGGGCAGGGTTTGGTCCCTGGTTGGGGAACTAAGAGCCCACATGCCACACAGTGCAGCATAAATAAATAACTAAAACAACTAGTTCACAAACATTAAAAAAGAAAGAAGGAAGGAAGAAGAGAAATTCTCAAGCATTCTCTACCCTGGTCCTGACTCTCTGAGTCAGGTGAGTATGAACGGGGTATGGACAAATCCCAAGCAAAATACCCTCATTGTCTTACTGGATTCATTCACCTCTTTCATCACAAGGAGACAAAGTGATACGGGTATCAAGGAATGCAAGTATCACACTCTGCAGAGGATCTTATTTTAAGCAGTGACCTTGCCCAAGACAAAGTTCTGCTTGGTGAACTCTTTTGCCTGTAGAGCACTACCCATGTGATGAATTTTGACTGGTGAATAGCTATTGACCCTGCAGTTTCTGAGCTGACTTTTCAGCTCACCTGGAGGACCATCCCTTCCACCCAGACTCTAAGCTGCACTCCAACAGCTCCCACATGGGCTGCTACTGTGTGGCACGGACCTTCTCTCTGCTCAAATATGAACATCTGGAGGGTTTGGCTCATCTCCTCTCACAGCTGTTTCCTAGCGCCTGAATCCCCTGCTTGCTTTTCCTGTTTCCATAGCGATTATTTGGGCTAATTCTGCTGCATTGTGATTGGGCTGAAAAATGAATGCTTGGAAAGTTGCATTCTGATCCCTTGGTGAGAGTGCCTTTTTTTAACCTGGGATGTGAGGTTAGCTTGAAGCTCCCTTGGTTTTCCTGGGTCCCTACAGCTTGCCTCTGGTTCTGTCCATGGAACATCTCACAAGAAAGATGGATTCTTGGTTGAGGAGGGGAACATCCCAGGCAAGTTTTGCCCCACTGCAATTAAAAAAAAGAAAAAAAGGCTCAGCAGAGCGAGCAGTGGAGACCTGCCTGAGATGACCTCAGGAGCTTCAGGTCTCCTGGTGTCTGGGCATATTTGCTCTTTAGGAAAGATCTTGGAAAGTTGAAAGGGTTCAACAAATATTTATTGGATGTCTGCATTGTACTGGGCTGATGGATGATGTGGTCATTGTTCCTGCCCTCATGAAGTTTCTGTCTATAAGAACAGGAAAGGCCTAGTGGGAGTCAATGGGGAGCTGGCTTCTCCTACCGAGCATTGGTCTCAAGAACCTACCTTAGGTTGATTCAGGCCTCTGCACTAATGTTTATTTTTCCACTTCAAACTTTCCTCCTTCTTCCTTCTATGACATCCCTCGGACCTCTCTGCTTTCTTGCCATCCACCCTTTCCATGGTTTCTGCCTTTTATCTCCCCAAGTGGATAAAAGTCCTGTGATACATCCATACAATGTGAGATTACTCAGCACTAAATAAAAATGCTTCCAGTGACTCAGCAGTAAAGAATCTGCCTGCCAAAGGAGGAAACATGAGTTCAATCCTTATGTTGGGAAGATCCCCTGGAGAAGGAAATGGCAACCCACTCCAGGATTCTTGCCTGGAGAATTCCATGGACAGAGGAGCCTGGCGGACTACAGTCCATGGGGTTGCAAAGAATCAGAAACAATTTAGCAACTAAATAACAACAACAACAAAAAGAAATGAGCAATTGAGCTATGAAAAGACATGCGGGAAATACAAGACATGCAGCATACAACTAGGTGAAAGAAGCCAGTCTGAAAACACTACAGCCTGTAGGGTTCCCACTATATGAGGAAATTCTATGTGGAAAGGCAAAACTGCAGAGAGAGTCAAAAGGGCCACTGGTTGCCAGGGGCTTGGGGGAAAGGAGGCGGGATGATGTGGTGAAGCACAGGGGACTATTAGGGCAGTGCAACTATTCTCTGTGACATTGTACCGGGGGATACATGACATCATGCATTTGTCAAAACCATGGACCTTCGCAACACAAAGAGTGAACCCTAATGTAAACTATGGACCTTAGTTAATCCTTATGTATCCATACTGGTTCATCACTGTAATAACTGTACCATACTAATGCAGTTCAGTTCAGTTCAGTCGCTCAGTTGTGTCCAACTCTTTGTGACCCCATGAAAGAGTTGCAGTGCCAGGCCTCCCTGTCCATCACCAACTCCCGGAGCTTACTCAAACTCATGTCCATCGAGTTGGTGATGCCATCCAGCCACCTCATCCTCTGTCGTCCCCTTTTCCTCCTGCCCCCAATCCCTCCCAGCATCAGGGTCCTTTCCAATGAGTCAACTCTTCGCATCAGGTAGCCAAAGTATTGGGGTTTCAGCTTTAGCATCAGTCCTTGCAATCAACACCCAGGGCTGATCTCCTTTAGAAGGGACTGGTTGGATCTCCTTGCAGGGAGATCTAAGGGATTCTCAAGACTCTTCTCCAGCACCACAGTTCAAAATCATCAATTCTTTGGTGCTCAGCTTTCTTCACAGTCCAACTCTCACATCCATACATAACCACTGGAAAAACCATAGCCTTGACTAGATGGACCTTTGTTGGCAAAGTAATGTCTCTGCTTTTTAATATGCCATCTAGGTCGGTCATAACTTTCCTTCCAAGGAGTAAGTGTCTTTTAATTTCATAGCTGCAATTTTAGAACTAATACCCCCAAAAGATGTCCTTTTCATTATAGGGGCCTGGAATGCAAAAGTAGGAAGTCAAGAAACACCTGGAATAACAGGCAAATTTGGCCTTGGAGTATGGAATGAAGCAGGACAAAGGATAATAGAGTTTTGCCAAGAGAACGCATTGGTCATAGCAAACACCCTCTTCCAACAACACAAGAGAAGACTCTACACATGGACATCACCAGATGGTCAACACTGAAATCAGATTGATTGTATTCTTTGCAGCCAAAGATGGAGAAGCTCTATAAAGTCAGCAGAAACAAGACCGGGAGCTGACTGTGGCTCAGATCATGAGCTCCTTATTGCTAAATTCAGACTTAAACTGAAGAAAGTAGGGAAATACACTAGGCCATTCAGGTATGACCTAAATCAAATCCCTTATGATTATACAGTGGAAGTGAGAAATAGATTTAAGGGTCTAGATCTGATAGACAGAGTGCCTGATGAACTATGGACAGAGGTTCATGACATTGTACAGGAGACAGGGATCAAGACCATCCCCAAGAAAAAGAAATGCAAAAAAGCAAAATGGGTGTCCGGGGAGGCTTTACAAATAGCTGTGAAAAGAAGAGAAGCGAAAAGCAAAGGAGAAAAGGAAAGATATAAGCATCTGAATGCAGAGTTCCAAAGAATAGCAAGGAGAATAAGAAAGCCTTCCTCAGTGATCAATGCAAAGAAATAGAGGAAAACAACAGAATGGGAAAGACTAGCGATCTCGTCAAGAAAATTAGAGGTATCAAGGGAACATTTCATACTAATGCAAGATGTTAATAATAGAGAAATCCATTTGTCAGGGGAGGAGGGATGTGAGAATTCACTGTATTTTCTGTGCAATTTTTTTTTGTAAACCTAAGATTGCTCTAAAAATGAAGTCTGTTAAAAATAAGTAAAACCCAAAAACTTCAGCCCAAATCACCCATATTTCTCTTGATTCACGTGTGTGGGCTCCACTGGGTCTTTACAGTTCACTGCCTGACCTCCCTCTGCCTCCAGCAGTCTGGAGATGTTTCCAACTTGCCATCAACGCAAAGCATCCTGACTTCATCATCTTTTGCCCCCCCTTCCCATGTCCCCAGGCTTGATCTGTCAAGTGACCAAGCAGCTGTGTCCCCATGCTGTCCTTTTGATCTTTGTCCCCATGCCAGCCCACACTCTCTCCCTGGAACAGCCAAGGTCTAGAGGGGGCCTTCGTGTTGGTCTTTATATCCACTTGCCGCTTTCTTGCTCATCTCTCCTCAAAACAAGGACTTTTCCCTAAGAACTTTGTGCAGTCATTGACACCCTAAAGCTACTGCATGCCTCCCGCCTATTCCCAAATGCAGAAGACAAAAATGAAAGAGAAGACTCAAAACTGGCAAAGAGAGCTGAAATCTCTCACCTGTGGCCTTCCTGTTGTCTGTCCCTGGCTGGAGCCTGCCGCATCTTTGTTTTGTATCTCAGAGGCCAGTGGCCTCAGATGACATTCCCTCTACATTTCCTCCCCCAACAAAGAGAACGCTGGGACTCTAACCAGTCATCTTTTTACAACCTGGGAAAAGGCACAGCCCACTGTTAATAATTTATCTGTATATTAAAGTACGCAGGGTTGTTAATCATTGTTCAATTATGGGGACAGGGCAGGCAAGACAATCTCTTACTGAAAAACATGAAGGCACACTTGATCTCTGCAGGTTCCAAGGGTCAAGAGCATGGGGTCAGGGGAAGGCTTGCTTATGTGTATCTATTGAGTTTAGATGGGGGTGGGGAGTGGGAGAGAGGACCTCAGTCTTTAACAGGTTCTAAGCAAAAAGACAAAGTTGATTTTGAAGGAAAATACTCATCCTCAAGTTTCCAGAAAAAGCAGCTCATCAATTCCTGTGAAACAAAGGCAAAAGAATGGCTCATTCTCGTATCACATTCAGTGGTCTCATACTGAGCCTACACCCCACAGAAGGCCACATTGAGGAGTCTGGGCTCAATCCTACAGGCAGCAAAAAGCCTATATGTATCCTGGGAGGTGACAAGAGTGTGGCAGGATGATGAAAGGGTGGGAAGTAAAGAGAAGAAACTCAATGGAGAAAAAACAAAGGGAATGAGAGAATAGTTTTACTTTCTTAAAGGTTCTCTTTCACATACTGTCTGCCTGCCCAGAAACTTAACACGCATAGACAAAGAAGACAAACACATTTTGGGATGTCTAAGGCCAACTGAGATCCTTGAAGGAATTCTCCAAAGACTGCTCCCCACCACCACTGCTGCCCTGGAGAGGAATATCTCCTCATACCCTCATTCTTAATACCCTATCTCTTCCTCCCACCAGGGGAAGCCAGCAAAGGGAGAAGTCCCCCAATATTGGGAGGGGGATGGTGGAGCTAGCTAAGGCTAGGGGACACCTACCCTGAGCATGTTTGCAAAAAGACTAACTGACCACCTGTCAAGAATAGGTCATGGGGTCCAAGGGTTGGTTGTTTAAGACCTTGGGAACCACCTCCCTCTGACCTCAATGTTTGTTTTTTTTTTTGTCCAAGATGGATGCATTTGAAGAACTTCAGCCATGATGAGACAGAAAATGTCACAAGAGGGAAAGGAAGAGGGTGAGGCTGGTTCTATTCGTGAGCTTTGCTATAGGACCTGGTGGGATTCACAGGGTCAATGGGAGTGTTTGAAGCTACAGTCATTTTTAGTTTTCTTTTTTCTTGCTTTGAACTCAATCAGCCACGGATCGACTCCTCCCCTTCTGCCTATGTCCCCAGGTCAATCAACTGCTGGGCTTCCCCTTGGGAGGGTTCCCTCATGGCTCCGAACTGGAAGCAACCGACTCAGGAGAATGACTAGGGCCCTGGTGAAGGATTATGGCTCTGCCCAATTCTGCCCTTGCTGAGTCTGCACAGGTGCCATGGCTCAGCAGCTTGGCTTCTTCTGTCACTCATGACCACAGGCGCTCGGCCCCTCACCATGCCCTTCAGTCTCTGAGGCTGGAGAAATGGACCTATGGGGTCCAAGTGTGGGTGGAGGCTGACAGTAAGCCAGTTAACTAACTTGGCACCATCTCTGAGTGCTCCTGGGCCAGTAGCAGAGATCCACCTGCTTCGGGAAGCCTCTGTCATCAGCAAGCACTGATCAGAACACGTGGCCTTAGCCCATTTGTGAACTGGAGCAAAGCTCCCTGAAGGGAAGATTCAGGGTTCCCTTCCCATTCGGGTTTGCCGACTGACATCTGCGTCTGGCCCTGCGGATGCTTCTTGGGCAGGCCAGGGCATGAGGACAGAGGCTGGTGAGCCAAAGGAGTGCTGCCTGCCTTGGTGAGAGGGAAAACCAGCTTCAGAGACCTGCCCTGATGATGGTGGAGCAGAGTCCAGGTGCTGCACTGTAGATGCTGCTGGGACCACTTCTCTAGCCGGCCCTTCAATCCTTCTTTCAACAATCTTCATTCTCCCCTCGGATCCCCCAGTGACAGAGGAGTGTTTTTCGGGAAGCCTCTGTCATCAGCAAGCACTGATCAGAACACGTGGCCTTAGCCCATTTGTGAACTGGAGCAAAGCTCCCTGAAGGGAAGATTCAGGGTTCCCTTCCCATTCGGGTTTGCCGACTGACATCTGCGTCTGGCCCTGCGGATGCTTCTTGGGCAGGCCAGGGCATGAGGACAGAGGCTGGTGAGCCAAAGGAGTGCTGCCTGCCTTGGTGAGAGGGAAAACCAGCTTCAGAGACCTGCCCTGATGATGGTGGAGCAGAGTCCAGGTGCTGCACTGTAGATGCCGCTGGGACCACTTCTCTAGCCGGCCCTTCAATCCTTCTTTCAACAATCTTCATTCTCCCCTCGGATCCCCCAGTGACAGAGGAGTGTTTCAGGTAGTTCAGCTCTACTTCAGGAATTGACCAAGGATGCTGACAAATTTTACATTTCTGCTGTGGACATTTCAAGGCCCCTCTGAGAGCAGGAAGGTTGAGAAATCATTGTCTGGGAGAAAGACTACATTTTCCTGCTCAAAAGGTGCTGGCCCCAGGCCCTAACAGTGTATAACTTAGTAAAGTTGTCTTACACCTGCCACAGTAAGCAAACAGAACATTATTACACCATGCCCTGGACTTTATGGAGTGTTCCTCCAGGCTGTAGGGAGTTGCAAAGCTGATAACCTTCAAAAAGTTTCTGGCATCAGACAAAAGGCATGTTTCTGAGGGATGCTTACAGAAGTCTGTTTTTATTTCATTAAATGAACACTGATATTTTCAACTTCTATTTGCCTCTTTCCTTTCTCAAGAGCCTGAATTCCTGACTTTGATTCCCTTGCCCCTGTTAGCCTTTTAATCATATTTAATTTTATTTCTTGTTATTTGTGGTTAAGTAGGAGACACTCATTCTCTAAACAGGAAAATATTTTGACTGCTGAAAAAAAA
>SJYT01027875.1:409389-519521 GCA_006410635.1 Cephalophus harveyi | reverse complement strand
GTGGAATTTACTCAGCATTGGAATGTTCTTTTGATGAGTTTGTGAGGGAGAAAGTGGTCTCCCCGTCCTATTCCTCTGCTATCTTGGGACCGCCTCCCTGTTCAACTTTTGAAGTGTTGCTTGTGCGACATGCAGATGGGCGTTGTCGTGGGGAAGAATTGGAGCCATTCTGTTGACCGATACTGGCTGCGGGTGTTGCAGTTTTTGGCACACCTCTTTGATTCACTGAGCATACTTCTCAGAGTATTGGTTTCACTGGGATTCAGAAAGCTGTGGTGGATCAGACAGCAGGCTACCAAACAGTGACCGTGACCTTTTTTCTTGGTGCAAGTTCGGCTTTGGGAAGTACTTTCGAGTTTCTTCACGGTCAAATCATTAAGCTGATCATTGCCAGTTGTCATATAAAATCCACTTTTTGTCACACATCACAATCTGATCGAAAAATGATTCGAAGTTGTTGTGTAGAATAAGAGAAGACACTTCAAAATGACTTTTTTTTTTTTTTGATTTGTGGTCAGTTCATGAGGCACCCACTTGTTGAACTTTTTTACCTTTTCAATTTGCTTCAAATGCCAAATGATAGAATGGTGGTAGATGCTGACTTTTTCAACAACTTCTCATGTAATTGTAAGAAGATCAGCTTCAATGATCACTCTCAGTTGGTCATTGTCAAATTCTGATGACCAAATCACCGTGCCTCTCATCTTTAAGGCTTGCATCTCCTTTGCAAAACTTCTTAAACCATCACTGCATTGTACATTCGTTACCAGTTCCTGGGCCAAACGCATTGTGGATATTCCAAGTTGTCTTTGCTGCTTTATGATCCATTTTGAATTCTAAAAAAATTGCTTGAATTTGCTTTTTCTCTAACATCATTTCTGTAGTCTAAAAAAATATAAAATAAACAGCAATTAATAAGTCATTAGTAAAAGAAATAAAGCAAGAAGTCTGCATTAAAGTGATGTATAACACAACTACATTTATTTAAGAATATATTCCATTATCAAACAGCAAATTTCAGCAGTGCATAACTGCAATTGCTTTTGCAACAAGCTAATATATATAGTCTCTGTCCTCTAGTTTTGTTCTTTTTTTACAAGATTGTTTAGGCAATTCTAAGTCCTTTAAGTTTTCATCAGTTCAGTTCAGTTGCTCAGTTGTGTCTGACTCCATGACCCCATGAACTTAAGCATGCCAGGCTTCCCTGTCCATCATCAACTCCTGGAGCTTGCTCAAATTCATATAAACTTTCAAATAAGCTTGCCAGTTTCTACAAAAGTGCCAAATAGGATTTTGATTGGAATTGAATCTGTAGAACAATTTGAGAAAAGCGGACATCTTAATATTGACTCCTTCAACCCATGAATGTAATATATCTATTTTTATTTAAATTTTCTTTAATTTTTTGAGAAGTATTTTATAGTCTCATACATCTTCATTATCACTTCCCTTCAACCTTGAAGATACTCTAACATTTCTTGAAGTGCTGGTCTGTAAATAACAGATTTCTCAGGTTTTTTTTTTTTTTTTTTATAATATATCTATTTTTATTTAAATTTTCTTTAATTTTTTGAGAAGTATTTTATAGTCTCATACATCTTCATTATCACTTCCCTTCAACCTTGAAGATACTCTAACATTTCTTGAAGTGCTGGTCTGTAAATAACAGATTTCTCAGGTTTTTTTTTTTTTTTTAAGAGAACGTGTCTTCATTTCATCCTCATTTTGTAGAGAAATATTTGCTGGCTGGTTATAGAATTCTGGGCTGACTGTTGTTTTTTATTTTTTCCTTTAGCACTTTAAAGATGTCATTTCTTCTTGCTAATTTATGGCCTTGCTGAAGTCTCAGCTAGATGCTGAGTGCTAATAGGATATTAACAATATTTTAAGGAGATGTCTCCACCCTGGCTAGTTCAAACTCTTAATATAATTCATAACTCTATTTGACTTCTAGCATTTCTTTTCTACTGTCAGCCCCATAACAATGAACTTTCTTGGAAGCCTCGTGTAGTCTCTTCTTGCCCATGTATAGTCCCAGCCCTCAGTCAAGGACTCACTGGGTTACCCCACTTAGATTTCTGGGGCTATCTTCTGCATAAATCCCTCCCATTTGTTAGAAGGCTGCTCAAATTGTAGTCCCCATCTCTATCTCCAAAAAGATGTGAGACTCTTTAGCTCAGGTGAAATGCTGTATTCTATTTATGCTGCTGCTGCTGCTGCTAAGTCGCTTCAGTTGTGTCTGATTCTGTGCGATCCCATAGATGGAAGCCCACCAGGCTCCCCCGTCCCTGGGATTCTCCAGGCAAGAACACTGGAGTGGGTTGCCATTTCCTTCTCCAGTGCATGAAAGTGAAAAGTGAAAGGGAAGTCGCTCAGTCGTGTCTGATTCTCAGTGACCCCACGGACTGCAGCCTACCAGGCTCCTCCATCCATGAGATTTTCCAGGCAAGAGTACTGGAGTGGGGAGCCATTGCCTTCTCCGGTATTCTATTTATACTCCAGGTCTATCTTCACCTGACTTGGGAAATTCTTCTCCAGGTAGAAACCAGTAGGATGATAGCTTACTCTGTAAGCGCCCCTGTTTTCCAATGCCTGAATATAATTTTCCTTAATATTTTAGCCAGTGTTATAGTAATTTAAGGGGTGTTGGAATCAGCTCATGCCAGCATGAAAGGCAAATTTGAAACTTTTAGGAATTTTGCCAGTCAGTTGTCAAACTGTTGGTAGCTTGAAATCAGCCCCAGGGGGAGTAGGTATATAATGGAAACTGGCAAATGTTATAAACCAAGGATTTTTTTTTAAAATTTAGATTTACCTAATTTAAAATTGGCTTTTCAATATTTACTAGCACACTACTCTTTATGGTGGGAGACTGGTCGGGTCCTAGTTGCTCCATCATGGTTAGACGATGAAGTTTCATTTTCTTATAATTTACTTATTTCTTAATCCTTTTTAAATTTGATTTTAATTGCCTCCAATCTACTTTAAAGGACTATTTTATCCCTGAACTTTCCTGTATTCTTTTTCTTTTTGATGCCTCTAATAATTTGATGACATTAAAATTGGCATTTAAAAAAAGATTTCTTCCTTGCTCCTTCTGTGTTATGTTTACTGATTTCTTATTTCTGCTTCTTAACTGTAGTCTCTCCCTGTCATTCAGTTTCTCCAGATAGCTGAATGGTGAAAGAAGGAGGTTCTGCCACCTAATGAATTTCACTTTATTAAATATATAGAAAAACAGTAAGCTTGCCCTTTCCTGCCTGTATTTATACTTTACCTGGTTTGGTACACACTTTTGTGACTTAAAAAAAAAAAAAAATTTGCTTCTCTACTGGATATGAACTGAGACTTAAAGCTGAGAAACTAACAGAAGGAGAGATGAGAAAAAGGAGGAAAGAGGTCCTAGAGGTACTTGTGTGCCTGCTACTATAGTTGCTGATTCTCTTGATTACTTGTCTTCTACTAGTTACAGTTTATGCCTAGTATTTAGTTTACTCGTATATATTTGTCACTTGAAGCAAATGTTCTGATTCTCAATTCCACGTTTAATGTACTTAAATATACATTCTCCATGACCCTTCCGTGATTACCTTTGCCCTATAATATCCCATTTCTTTTGCACACCTGCTCATTTTCTAGTCTTTCGCCTAGTTAGGCATGAAGCAATATAGTGAAGTCACTCAGTCGTGTCCGACTCTTTGTGACCCCGTGGACTGTAGCCTACCAAGCTCCTCTGTCCGTGGGATTCTCCAGGCAAGAATGCTGGAGTGGGTTGCCATTTCCTTCTCCAGGGGATCTTCCCAACCCAGGGATCGAACCCAGGTTTCCCGCATTGGAGGCAGACGCTTTAACCTCTGAGCCACCAGGGAAGCTTACTATTCAGATTATTCACTATTGTGTTCTATATCCTCAATTCAATTAGAAGTTACTTAAAAGCAGCAATCACTTTCTCTAAGTTTCTTTGTTTCCCACCTGGTGTCTAATAATTGTGGAAAGAAAACACTGAATTGTAAAGCTCAACAGATCCATAGTGATGTCTTGACTTCTGAGTCTATTTAAATATACATATTCTTTGTAGAAAAATCTATTTAATTTTTGTTCCGCTCCAAATCCACTTGTCCTGTTTACTTGACACTACATCATCAACACAATTATTCACTTCTTTTAGAAGAAATGAGTTTAATTAGTTAAACGTTTTGTCCATGGATTTAGTAAAATGGCTAATCTAATACATTTATCTTAACAAACAAGATAATTTGATGTGGCCTAGTTATTTTAGTGACTAGTTATTATAGTTTATCAAATGTGTTTCATCTACCATGATGTGATTGGCTGATTATGATTAACCTTCAAGTACCCTTATCTCTCTTCCCACTTGCTGTAAAGGCTGTAAGGGATCTCATAAAGCACGTGTGGCTGTGTTTCCTCTGTTTAGGAAATTCTTCTGGCTCTGTATCCACTTGTTTCCCTTGGAACTTTGTCCTCTTTACAGCTTATTTTCACATAAATAGAAATTTCACTGTCTGTATATCTTCTTCTTTTGTAGGGTAATTAGACTTGACTTCCGATTATAATACTACTAACAAAATACAAATAAACAATTAAGAGACACCATAGATAAAGCAAAATTACCATAAATTTTAAAATGTAAGCACGACAGATTAGAGACCAGTTCCATTTTGAGACTTGTCAGAGAAGTCACAGGAGTTGAGGAATATTTAAACTGTCTTGTTTTATACATAGTCCAGAAGACATCAGTTTATCAATGAGAAAACTGAATCTCAGAGAAAGGGAAATGATCTACCCTTGGTCATATAGTTGATTAAGACTGGAAACAACCTCAGTCTGATCTTTAATCTACAGCTCAGCTCTCGCCACCATCACAAATATTTTAAATGAAATTATCCTCTCTTCTATCTTGTCTTCCTTATCTCAAAGGTTGAAATGCACCTTCCTTATTGCTTCTTGACTCCTCATCTCTGAAGCCCTATTTCTCTGCTACTATTCACAGGAAAAATTCTGTAACAAGTTGATGATACCTATGGTCATCTTTCCCTCACTTCCCATTCTCTCTTTAGTGCACTCCAATCTACCTTTGTTCCATCCCAAATCCAGTCCCAGAAAGATTAGTGTCAATGTCTCCAGTGACTTCATGTTACCAAATCTGTGGGCAGTTCTCTGTCCTCATGTTATTGAACTCTCAGCAGCAGTCAGCATGAAGCACTTTCCTTTTTTGAGTTCTGTGAATCACAGGCTCACTATTTTCCTCCTTCCATACAAGCTATTCTTTCTCAATCTTTTATTTTCTCTTTGTTATTGTTCAGTTGCTCACTTGTGTCTGACTTTTTGTGACCCCATGGAATGCAGTATGCCAGGCTTCCCTGTCCTTTACCATCTCCCAGAGTTTGCTCAAACTCATATCCATTGAGTTGATGATGCCATCCAACCATCTCATCCTTAGTCATCCCCTTCTCCTCCTGCCTTCAAACTTTCCCAGCATCAGGGTCTTTACGAATAGGTCGGCTCTTTGCATCAAGTGGCCAAAGTATTGGAGCTTCAGCATCAGTCCTTACAATGAATATTCAGGGTTGATTTCCTTTAGGATTGGCTGATTTGGTCTCCTGCAGCCCAAGGGACTCTTAAGAGTCTTCTCCAGCACCATAGTTTGAAGGCATCAATTCTTTGGTGCTCAGCCATTTTTATTGTCCAGTTCTTACATTCATACCTGATTACTGGAAAATCATAGCTTTGACTATAGGGACCTTTGTAGGCAAAATACTGTCTCTGCTTTTTAATACTCTGTCTAGGTTTGTCATAGTTTTTCTTCCAAGAAGCAAGTATCTTTTAATTTCATGGCTGCAGTCACCGTCCACAGTAATTTTGGAGCCCAAGAAAATAAATTCTATCACTGTTTCCATTGTTTTCCCATCTGTTTGCCATGAGTGATGGGACCGGATGCCATGATCTTAGTTTTCTGAATGTTGAATTTTAAGCCAGCTTTATCACCCTCCTTTTTCACTTTCATCAAGAGGGTCTTCAGTTCCTCTTTGCTTTCTGTCATAAGGGTGGTGTCACCTGCATATCAGAGGTTATTGATATTTCCCCTGGCAGTCTTGATTCTAGCTTGAGCTTCATCCAGCCTGGCATTTAGCATGATGTACTTTGCATAGAAATTAAATAAGCAGTTTGACAGTATACAGCCTTGATGTACTCCTTTCCCAATTTGGAACCAATCCATTGTTCCATGTCTGGTTCTAACTATTGCTTCTTGACCTGCATACAGGTTTCTCAGGAGGCAGGTAAGGTGGTCTGGTATTCTCATCTCTTTAAGAATTTTCCACAGTTTTTTGTAATCTACACAGTCAAAGGCTTTGTCATAGTCAATGAAGCAGATGTTTTTCTGGAAATCTCTAGCTTGCCTGGCGGGTTCTTTACCACTAACACCACCTGGAGGAGAGTACTGATGTACACAGCAGCATTGATGAATCTCAAAAACACTATGTTTATTGAATAAAGATTTCCAGAAAGAGTACGTACAGTATGATATCATTTATATGAAGTTCTAGAACAGGCAAAACTAATTTATGCAACAAATTAGAGTAGTTACCTTCAAGAGAAGTGTGAGGATTTGCTGAGAAGGAATGTACATGGGGAAACTTTCTGGATGATGGTAATAATCTATATTATGTTAGGAATAAGGGAAGTTGTTAACAACGGGAGAAGTTTTGCCCCCAGGTTATTTTTGGCAGAGTCTGGGGATATTTTTAGTTGTCACAACTGGAGAAGAAGGTGTGTGGAGCTACTGATATGCAGGGTATATAGAGCAAGGGTGCTGCTGAACATCCAACAATGCAAGGACAGCCTCCGTAACAAAGAATTATCTAAGGTTGAGAACAGTGTCAAGGTTTAAAAACCCTGAGTTAGAATTACATAAGCGTATGCATTTCTTAAATTCATTAAATGGTATAGTTAAGATATTTGCATTTCATTCATTTTATGCAGATTTTTCCTATAAGAATAAAAGAACCAAAACAACTTGTTGATTCTAGTCAATAATATGCATTGTGTAGTAGGACGTGGGGGTGAGATGTCCTGATGTTCTCAAATTTCCTTTTACCCTAAGACCATCAAAAAACATGGATTGATGCATGGATAGTGGAATAGATAGATGGATGGTTATTTGATAAATTATATATAATAAAATATTAGCTGTACAGTTCTCATGGTGAGTACATGGGTGATCATTATTCAATCCATTTCTAAGTCTGGAAATTTTCATTAAAAAATTTGTCATCTTTGGTTCCTTTCTGAAACTCACCATTCATATCAATTCTATCAATATACTTTGGCTATTGCATTATCAAAACATCTTTAACCCATTCACATTTTCTGTTTCCATAGCCATCAACTCAGTGTTAATGAGCCAACAACTCTCTCAGTCTGTTTATATTTCCTCTCATGCTTTTTTTTTTTATGATCTATGCTTTCAACCATAGCCAGGGGGTTCTTCCTAAAACAGAACCGGCATAGAATACTCTCTAAATTAAGACCTTGCAAGCTGTCAGCTCAATGAGGTCAGAGTAAAGAGTGAAGGCCTTCCACCTTGCCATGTCCCATGAGTATCTCCTAGACCCAGCACTCACCTACCTCTTGAACTCTTCTCTGTATCACCTGCTATTTCACTCTATCTAGCCACTGTGGCCAACTTTTATTTCTTGAACTTACACTTTTTCCCATATCATATGTTTACTGAAGCTATTTCCTCTACATGGGGTCCTTTTCCCTGCCTCTTGACAGGGATAGTTCTTTTCCTTTGTTTTTTAAAATTGAAGTAGAGTTGATTTACTGTATTTTATTAATTTCAGGTAGATAGCAAAGTAATTCAGTTATCCATGTATATGTATTATGTATTATTTTTCAGACTCTTTTCCATTATAGGTTAACACAAGGTAATGGATGTGGTTCCCTATGTTACACAGACACCTTTTCCGTTTCCAGGTCTCAGTTCGTATGCTGCTTTCTCTTTCTCCATCTGAAGTATCCTGCTCCCATCATCTCCTTCATGGCATCTGTCTTCCTTTCCTCATAGAAGCTATTTGAATTTATCTTGTTAATTTTGTGCTCTGCTTAGATTCTGAAGTCCAGGAACATGGGAACCATATCTGCCTTGTTCATTGCTCTATCATCAGCCATCAGAATACTGCCTGACACATAGTTAAGTATAGCATAAATATTTATTCTTTGAGTGAAAAGATGTATGATAGAGTCAGAAGTTTGGTGACAGGTGTTTTCTTTCAGAAAAGCCTAGTAATGCCTTCAGACTAGAGAGTGAGATTCTGTGAGGCACTCTTAGACAGAGAAAGCACCATATAGAGATTTATAGAGGAATATGAGACGTATGATCTTAGAGCTGGTCCTTAGGGCATACATATCTCTGGACTCCGTTCACTGTCTTGATTTTTCATTGACTTGTCTCAGGAATAGAGGATTAGTTAAGTGAATTATGGAATGTACTTCCTGATGATACAATCCCCACAGCTATTAAAAATCATGTTGTGGAGGGATATTTATTGACACAGAGAAAAGTTCATGATATACTACCAAGTGAAAAAAGCAGGGTTCAGAAAAATACACTCAAGATTCTTTCCAGACCACTGTGTACCCTGAACAACCTCATCCCTTCCTTAATAGAACTGTTCCAAGATTGTTAAGGAGTTATTATCCCTGGCCTAGATCTTCTGAAGGCAGGCAACCTTGGTCACTTTTGGAATCAGAGGGACTGTGTGTTTTCGAAATTCTTAAATATAGAAAGGCCTTGAAATAGGTGTACTTGATAGATATTAATTCAATATTAAGCCCCAATAGTCTGCTCGTAACTAAGGAGATGGTAAAATTGACCAAGAAGGAGGAGTTTGTGTTGTATTACCTTGTACTATGTACCATGAGTGTGTGTTGGTCACTCAGTTATGTCTGACTCTTTGCAACCCCGTGGACCATAGCCTACCAGGCTCCTCTGTCCATGGAATTCTCTAGACAAGAGTGGATTGCCATGTGCTTCTCTAGGGGATCTTCCTGACTCAGGGATCGAACCCAGGTCTCCCACATTGCAGGCAGATTCTTTACCATTTGTGCTATCTGGGAAGCTACTACATGTCATGAAGGAGTTTAATTCAAGCTGGGTCACAGAATTAATTCCTGTGATATAATAAGAAAGCTGGAGTGCTACATTCTGAAGGCAAGTGGAATGATTCATCTCTCTGAGTGTACCTACATTTTTCATGCTTACCTTTAATAACTTAAATACAGTAGTCTGAGAATCCGTCCTGTGTGACTGCCGGGATCCCATTCGGTGTCTCTCTGAGGTTTGCTATAAGAGTGCTCTATTGGTTTCCTGGGGCTGCCTTAATGAAGTACCACAAACTGGGAGCCTTAAACAACAGAAATCTATTGTCTGACAGCTCCAGAGGCTAGAAGTTCAAAATCAAGGTGTCTCCTGGGCCGATTCCTTCTGAGAGCTATGACAGAGATTCTGTTCCAGGCCACACTTCTAGCTTCCGGTAGCCTTAGGTGTCCCTTGGCTTGTAGATGCTGTTCTCTGTGTCCTTAGGGTATTTTTCCTCTATCCATGTCTCATTGCCTAAATTTCCCTTTTTTTGTAAGGATACTAGTCATATTATATTGAGGCCCATTCAAGTTGTCTGATTTTATCTTGATCATCTGCAAGACCCTATTTCCAGACAAGGTCACATATCCAGGTACTGGGGGTTAGAACTTCAACATCTTTTCGGGTGACACAATTCAACTCGGAACAAATGCTATCCTGGATGTGCTCTCTTCACACCTACCCTCTGCTCTGGCCTATCCCTAATTGTCTTCCCATCACTTCCTCTTCATGCCGTGATAGCTCACCCCTAACCACAAGCAAAAAACTGTCATCAAAAATACTAATCTTGGGGACTTCCCTTGTGGTCCAGTGGCTAAGTTTCTGGGCTCCCAGTGCATGGGACTAGGGTTTGATCCCTGGTCAGGGAACTAATTTCCACATTGCTGCAACTGAGAATTCTCAGGCTGCAATGCAGATCAAAGATCTTGCATGCTTCAGCTAAGACCCAGCATAGCCAAAAAAAAAAAAAAAACAACTAATTTGACTAAGATAGGAGACTTACATAAGAAAAGTTTAACACAGAGAAAGGAAACTTGAAACTGGATATTAGATATGTCAGCTTTTCAAGTCCAGGGTCCACTACTTCTCACTGGAGTTTTGGCCATCTCTTGTCTTAGCTCCTGGCCTACTGCCAGATTGTAGGATTTGATCATCCTTCTTTGGGGACCTTTCTGCATTTCAATTGTTTCTTCACTTCAGTGTAGAGCTCCCAGCAGAAGAAGCACAAAATCAGTTAATATAAAAATAAGTACTTCAGAGATATACCATTTTATGATGAAAACTCTTATCATAGTTAAAAAGACTACTTAATACCAGAGCTGCAACATCTGTGTTTTGGTCCATGCCCTCCTAGTTAAGAGTGGGTAGGTACTTGCCCTATAGCTGCATGACTGAAAACTCTCCCCATGATGATCCTATAAAAAAACTAAGCATCCTGTGTGAGTGGACTTTGAGGAGAAATTACTGTAGTGTTTTTATAAATAGCACTGTCATTTTTTCCTTCTGTAATTTTATCATGAAGTTAGTAGGGTCACCTAGAGGAATTGGGACAAGAATTGCCCCTTGAAAGGTAATGGTTATTATCTGGGCTAATAATTTTCCTTAAATTCACATCCATAAAAACATTGTGATAGAGGTGTAAGTTATGGAGACAGAATTGTTCAACCAAAGGACAGGTTAACTAGGGCATTTCTCTCATTGCCATGCCCATTGAGGCTGGCCTGCACAGACTGAGCTGGTTTCTACTTGAAAGCTGCTGCTGCTGCTGCTGCTAAGTCGCTTCAGTCGTGTCTGACTCTGTGCGACCCCATAGACGGCAGCCCACCAGGCTCCCCCGTCCCTGGGATTCTCCAGGCAAGAACACTGCAGTGGGTTGCCATTTCCTTCTCCAATGCATGAAAGTGAAAATTGGAAGTGAAGTCGCTCAGTCGTGTCACCTGAAAGCTAGGAGGCAGAAAAACAGGTGCTGTGGGTTATAACTGAGATGGAATGCAGAAAGTATGCAGCAACATTTCCATTAGGGCTATCCTGAAAGCAGGTAGACTGAGGTGCTTGGGTGCAGGGCACACAAGTATATTTTACCATCCACGCCTTGCCCTACTCATACATGATTATGCTCCACTTTAAGTCCACTGAGTCACTAATACCTCACGATGGCGGCTGGTTGCAATGTCATAGTCAGCATGTGAATGAGGAATAAGGGAACAATCTCTACTTGTTCAGGGGAGTAAGTGAAGGCATTACAGAGAACGCAGTGTTTGAACAAGGTCATTAGGCTGAGACTTAAAAAATTGTGCCCTTGGGCTATACATAGCCAACAAAACAAATTGATCTAGTCTTCTCCAAAGGCTTCACATAGAAATAAAGATTTGTGGCATCTCCTAAAAATGGAAAGATTATTAGCATTAAGCCTACATAATTATAGAGCAATGAAAGTTTAAATCTGAGAGTTCTCTGCCTCATTTTCCACAGTTCCTACCACTCCTTATTGTGTCCCCAACATGCAGGAAGTAATTTGTTAATGCATATAATCTACTGACCTTGATCTAATTTTTAAACAGTAGAGAACTATTTCTATGTCTCAATATAATTTCTTTGTTTCTTTGCTGCATTCAATATTCCAGCAAATCTGGAAAACTCAGCAGTGGCCACGGTACTGGAAAGAGTCAGTTTCATTCCAATCCCAAAGAAAGGCAATGCCAAAGAATGCTCAAACTATTGCAAAATGTCACTCATCTCACACAATAGCAAAGTAATGCTCAAAATTCTCCAAGCCAGACTTCAACAGTATGTGAACCGTGAACTTCCAGATGTTCAAGCTGGATTTAGAAAAGGTAGAGGAACCAGAGATCAAATTGCCAACATCCATTGGATCATGGAAAAAGCAAGAGAGTTCCATAAAAACATTTACTTCTGCTTTATTCATTATGCTAAAGCCTTTGACTGTGTAGATCACAACAAACTGGAAAATTCTTCAAGAGATGGGAATACCAGACCACCTTATCTGCCTCCTGAGAAATCTGTATGCAGGTGAAAAAGTAACAGTTGGAACTGGACATGCAGCAACAGACTGGCTCCAAATTGGGAAAGGAGTACATCAAGGCTGTATATTGTCACCCTGCTTATTTAACTTCTATGCAGAGTACATCATGTGAATTGTAGGGCTGGATGAAGCACAAGATTGTCATGAGAAATATCAATAACCTCAGATATGCAGGTGACACCACCCTTATAGCAGAAAGTGAAGAAGAACTAAAGAGCCTCTTGATGAAAGTGAAAGAGGAGAGTGAAAAAGTTGGCTTAAAACTCAACATTCAGAAAACATAAGATCATGGCATCCGGTCCCATCACTTCATGGGAAATAGATGGAGAAACAATGGAAACAGTGAGAGACTATATTTTCTTGGGCTCCAAAATCACTGCAAATGGTGACTGCAGCCATGAAATTAGAAGATTCTTGTTCCTTGTAAGAAAAGCCATGACCAAACTAGATGGCATATTAAAAAGCAGAGACATTACATTACCAACAAAAGTCTGTCTAGTCAAAGCTATGGTTTTTCCAGTAGTCATGTATGGATGTGAGAGTTGGACTATAAAGAAAGTTGAGCGCTGAAGAATTGATGCTTTTGAACTGTGGTGTTGGAGAAGACTTTTGAGAGTCCCTTAGACTGCAAAGACATCAAACTAGTCAATCCTAAAGGGAATCAGTCCTGAATATTCATTGGAAGAACTGATGCTAAAGCTGAAACTCCAATACTTTGGTCACCTAATGTGAAGAGTAGACTCACTGGAAAAGACCTGGATGCTGGAAAAGATTGAAGGCAGGAGGCGAAGGGGACGACAGAGGATGAGATGGTTAGATGGCATCATGGCCTCAATGGACATGAGTTTGAGCAAGCTCTAGGAGTTGGTGATGGACAGAGAAGCCTGGCATGCTGCAGTCCATTGGGTCACAAAAAGTTGGAAATGACTGAGTGACTGAACTGAACTGATTTCTTTGTCTCATGGTTATATCTGAAGGTGACAGAAGATAGACTAAGACAGCAGTATGATTTTTCTTATACTATCAGTTTTTGTTCACATTTTTTGTAGCTATAGAGCCCAATAAACATTTAAATTTTAAATATCACTTATAACAAAAGAGTAGTAAGCAGAGAAGAGGGATAGGAAAAACTAGAATAGTGGACATTTTAACCAGAAGAAAGCAAATGAACATAGTCCCAGAGTTATGATAATTATATTAAGTTCAAGGAACAGTGTGGCTGCTCTGTGTTATGTCTAGGAGTTGCAATTTGACTCAGATGTTGACTTTCTGAAGGCTGGGGTGGGGAAGAGAGTGAGACAATGGGTAGGGCTAGTGGCAGAGTGCAGGGAACTTGTCAGGTGGCTTGAGTAACCTGCTATGTGGTGGAAGAATCTATGAGATGGCCAGGAGAACAGATGGCACTAGGTGACCAGTTGCATGGACAGGTTGTTGAGAAAGAGAATGGGTGAAAGAACAAAATCTCTTTGCAGTCGTTGGTGACATAGCATATATTTAAGTCTCAAGTAAAACTTTGTCACTCTGGGGCAGGTCACCATAGCAACTAGGTAAAAAAAAAAAAAAAAAATATATATATATATATATATACACACACACACACACACAAATGTGGTTAATAGCCTCGATGGCAAAGTCAGATTGCTTTTGTTTGTCAGCTGATTTTAAGTAGATGTTAGACATAGCTTTCTTACGTTTTCATTCTTGGCTCAAATTACTGCCAACATAATACCAATTAACATGTACTATGTTACCATGGGCACAGTAGGTTTTTAACTTTAGTTGGCTCCTGACCTGAGGTAATGTTGATTTCCATTTAGCTTTCAGGAACCTGATGCTTGAAAGCAGGTACTGATTGGATGTCAACCACTTTAAACCTAATTTATACAGCTGGGGAGAATGAGACTGATTCCTAATGTGAGATGAACATCTTTAAGGGCTTGTAAGAAAATATACTTTAGTAGCCATTTCATTCATTTAGTGCTTCAGATTTGATGAGTTGTTCCTTCATAATTTTATTTGATTTTCATTGCAAGGCATTTCATCCATATAATAATATGGGGAACAGCTTAGAATTATACTGATATTTTCAGTGTAGAGAGTTTGAAGCTCAGAAAAATGAAGTAATTTTTCCAAAACTGTGTGACTAGTGAGTGGTAAAGCCAGACCTGGAAAACAGGTTTTATGGATCCTATTTTATTATTCTTCACCTGTTCAATGTTCAGTATACTCTATCCCCTAAGACACTACATTTTTAAAAATTTTATTTTATTTTTGACCTCCAATTAAAATAAATAAATGTATATTAAAAAAAGACACTACATTTTTAAAGAGATAATTTTGAAATAGCTCAACTGGAATTCCTTCACCTCAACTAGCTTTGTTCATAGTGATGCTTCCTAAGACCCACTTGACTTCACATTCTAGGATGTCTGGCTCTAGGTGAGTGTGAATGATCACACCATTGTGATTATTTGGGTCATGAAGATCTTTTTTGTACAGTTCTTCTGTGTATTCTTGCCACCTCTTCTTAATATCTTCTGCTTCTGTTAGGTCCATACCATTTCTGTCCTTTATCAAGCCCATCTTTGCATATAATGTCCCCTTGGTATCTCCAATTTTCTTGAAGAGATCACTAGTCTTTCCCATTCTATTGTTTTCCTCTATTTCTTTGCACTGATCACTGAGGAAGGCTTTCTTATCTCTCCTTGCTATTCTTTGGAACGCTGCATTCAAATGGGTATATCTTTCCTTTTCTCCTTTGGTTTTGCTTCTCTTCTTTTCCAGACAGCCATTTGGTGTTGGAGAAGACTCTTGAGAGTCCCTTGGACTGCAAGGAGATCCAACCAGTCCATCCTAAAGGATATCAGGCCTGGGTGTTCATTGGAAGGACTGATGCTGAAGTTGAAACTCCAATACTTTGGTCACCTGATGCGAGGAGCTGACTCATTTGAAAAGACCGTGATGCTGGGAAAGATTGAGGGCAGGAGGAGAAGGGGATGACAGAGGATGAGATGGTTGGATGGCATCACCGACTCAATGGACATGGGTTTGGATAGACTCCGGGAGTTGGTGATAGACAGGGCGGCCTGGCGTGCTGTGGTTCATGAGGTTGCAAAGAGTCAGACATGACTGAGTGACTGAACTGAACTGAATTTTTTGAAAAAGAATTTTAGCCTTATATCAGTAAACATATTTTTTTTAATAAAAAATGACAGGAAATCTAACTCAATTCAAGGGAATGGCAACCCACTCTAGTATTCTTGCCTGGAAAATCCTATGGACAAAGCAGCCAGGTGAGCTACAGTCCATGGGATCACAAAGAATCAGATGTAACTGAGCAACTGAGCAGGCATGCATGCCTATACTTCTAGAGAGTCCAGGATTTAGCTGTGGCTTTATCCAAGAGGCTCAATTTTTTTCTCCATTTCCTGGCTCTGCTTTCTACCATGTCAACTTCGTTCTCAAGTTCTGCAAAATAGCAAGGTATCTGGCAGTAACTGCAGTTCTCAAATGTTCCCATGTTCACATTCAGTGGATATGAAAGAACACATCATCCTGACAGATCTTGAATAAGACCCAGAATTCACCTGGATTGGATCAGCTGGGAGCTATGTGTCCATCTCAGAACTAGTCCCTGTGACCAGGACAATTTGGTATACTGATGTCCTAAGCCAAGAAACAGCACTTTTGGAGGAAAGTAAATATCACTGTGGACAGTGGCTATAGCCCGGAAATTAAAAGATGCTTGCTCCTTGTGAAGAAAAGCTATGACAAACCTAGACAGTGTTTTAAAAAGCAGAGACATCGCTTTGCCAACAAAGCTCCATACAGTCAAAGCTATGGCTTTTCCAGTAGTCATGTATGGATGTGAGAATTGGACCATAAAGGAGGCTGAGCACCAAAGAATTGATGCTTTTGAACTGTGGTGCTGGAGAAGACTCTTGAGATTCTCTTGGACAGCAAGGAGATCAAACCAGTCAATCCCAAAGGAAATCAACCCTAAATATTCATTGGAAGGACTGATGCTAAAGCTGAAACTCCAATAGTTTGGCCACCTGATGAAAAGAGCAAGCTCACTGGAAAAGACCCTGATGCTGGAGGTGAAGGGGATGACAGAGGATGAGATGGTTGGCTGGCATCATGGACTCAATGGACATGAGTTTGAGCAAGCTCCAGGAGATGGTGAAGGACAGGGAAGCCTGGTGTGCTGCAGTCCATGGGATCACAAAGAGTCAGACATGGCTGATTGACTGAACAACCACAACAACAAACTACACTGAATGTGGGCGTAGGATGATCCTTAAAAAATGTGCTGTGATAGTACCATAAAAGAAGGGGACTGAATGCTGGTGGCCAGTTCAGCCAAGGCAGATGTCCTCCATAAGGGGCCTCTTACATTCCTGGTTGTGTTCAATAGTTGCTTGAGGAAAACAGGATGTTTTGTTGAGAACTGAACTAGATTGTAGGCCGCTCAACACCGTGTCACATTACCACACAGGAAGAGCCGCAGGTCAGTTGTGAGGAGGGCAGAGTCTGTTTTATTGCATCATAGCTCCTTCTCCTGAACCTAAGTCCTCTAGACTGAGACCACCTAGTGAATTGTACTTGGGTGGAAGTTTGCTATGCTGGTCTTAATTAGCTTCTAGTCAAGTCTTAAGTCCTCCAGGACTCTCTGTCTCCAGCTTCCTGCCTGCCATGCCCGGCATGTATCCTAGGCTACAATTTCCCTTCCATTCTGGTGCTTCTGGAACACTCTCTCAGGTCCCTGTGCATGGGCTCCATCTTCTCTGTGGTGTGCCTCTTGTGTCATTGACTCCCTCATAGCATCACATCTAAATAATGAGGTTTTCTGATTCTGACCGTCCAGGCTGAAATAGCGTTCACATCAGACCCTATGCATTTGAAAAATATCTACGTATTATATTGAATTGTAATTGTTGGTTTCCTTGTCTATATTCATAGAACTTCTTTAGAGTCACAATTTGATCTATTTGCTTATACTCTGGTGACTACCCCAAAACTGGTCCACAGTACGTTCTCAATATATATTTACTAGGCTGATGAAGGGAAAAATGAATATGTAGATGAATCATTGAAGTAATTATTTAAAAGTATCTACTTCACTCTTTATCATTTAATCCCCTTTCTGATATGAAATGTAGGCAGAAGAAGTGCTCGGGGTATAGCCATCCAGAGAAAGTGGAGGAAAAGGAAACAGATAGCAATCCTTGAGGATGAACTTTTTAGGATCACACTGTGGGAGAGAGTACATTGCA
The DNA here is from genome assembly GCA_006410635.1 of Cephalophus harveyi. Taxonomy (NCBI): domain Eukaryota; kingdom Metazoa; phylum Chordata; class Mammalia; order Artiodactyla; family Bovidae; genus Cephalophus; species Cephalophus harveyi. Next base: position 502,039 of record SJYT01027875.1, on the reverse strand, counting down.
AAGAACTTGCCACTTGCCATCTTTGCAGTGATGACAGGAGCTGAAGAAGTAGGCTTGGGAAACTTGGAGATCTGCAGCCCAATTAATGGTTATGGTTGCTCATTATGGTGGGAAACCTGTACCCACACTGCAGCAGAAGCTGCCCACATTTGAGTGGCTTCATTAACTACCTTCTTTCTCCTGGATGAGACCACAGAGGGACATGGTGTTGTCATCTAACAAGAGATCACCAGCAAAGTCAGCTCCAATCTTGCAAGCCATTATGAGAATATTGTGACCACTTGTAGTGCCTCAGAATCACACAATGAGCAGAATGTATAGCTGGAAGTCAAGCACCAAAATATAGTTGCACAAGATTGAAAAAAAAAAATGCCTATGAAGAAACGTTACAGCAATTAGCTTATTTAATGTGGAGAAGGAAATACAGGGAAATTTACTGCAGCAAAGGTTTTGAGTCCATGAAGGGTAATTCTAGAGGGTGGTGAATTTATGGTTGTATATATTGAAGAATCTTTCCTGTTGTCTTCTCTCCATTTCTTCCTTGACTTCTCTTCTGTGATATGTGATGAAAGATAATAACATGGTGATTTCTGAAGACATATGAGAATTAATACTTGGGGAGTTTGCAGCATCTTTGCACTGTCTTACAACTACCTCCCACCCTTCCCCCTCCAAAAAGAAAAACACAGAAAGGAGTGAGTATACCATCTGCAAGAGCTCTTTCCTCTTTTACAGCCATCCTGTCACCATCTGCTAAAATCCTCAGCCCACCTGTGTAGTGAACAACATCAATTGTCTTCTAGAAAAACACAAGAACCACAGTCTCCCCCAAGATTGAGGGTAGGAATATGGAGACATTTTATAGCACTTTCAAATGAGCTTCTTACCATGCAACTCACCCTTTGATTCCATGAGATAATCTACTGCATGTTCAACGAGGCTTACCGTCTAAGCAGGGGAGAGTCCTTGGGTTAAACAGAATCTTAGCATTTGTTGATTCCATGGCTCTCTTTGAAATTTCTAATGCCTGTAGCAACTCAAAGGTGCTCTCCCTAAAGTTGAGAAGCATTTAGAGGTTTTAGAAGTAGCCATGGGGATTTTCTTTGCTTCAGAACAGGAAAATTCTTTTAGCCAAATCCTGACATGTTCCTTCTACATAATTATGGCTAGAATTTGGTTCTCCTTGCTCATCTTGTACAAGTTGCCTGTTAAGTTTCAAAAGAGAATTGGCTAGTATTTCTCATTAATAGTCTGATTGGGGGCAGGTAAATTGTTCCTTTTGCAAAGTTGTCCTGCATGTTACAGGATATTTTCTTTTCCTGGCTTTTATCCGTTAAATACCATTCATGCTCCCTGTCACTGTGGCAACTCCAGAGTCCACTCCCAACCTGCCACTTTTCCAGCACCCGTTAAGAGAACACCCCCTCTTAAGAACTTGGGAACTATTGAACCTGTCTTTCCTCCTCATTTTTGCTCTTTCAGAAGAGGAGAGGTTTAGCTGCTGTTTTCTTTTCAGGTGGAAAGATTCTGGTTTGTGTAGCTCCAAACTATGTGATTAGATCCATAAGCTATCAGAAAGAATCTAAGGTTTTGACAAATTAAAGTGTATCTGGCAGAAGTACTTCCTCAGGTTGGTCTCTCTCTCTTTCTTTCTCTCTCTTTCTCATACATACATAACGTGGTTCTTAAATCTGAATCTGAAATTTTGACCCATGTGAAAGAGGAAACAGCTGAGAAGAAAAAGAAGGCTTAATACAAACTACCAGTTATCATCAATAAATTTGAAATATTAATAACTATTGTTTGCAATTGATCTTTGTATACATTTCTCCTAACAAGTTCACTTTGCAGTTAGATGCAGTTGGATGTCAGTCAACAATGCTTCTGACTAGTTTAGGCTAGTTTTCATTATTTATTTATATATCATTTATTCAATTATTCATTCATTTATTCACTCACCTTTTGTGGGCATCGCCCTTTGTTAATAACATTCCACGATCCAATTGGGAAATTGCTTAGCCTTATACATTCAGTATATTTTGTGCATATATTCATTAGAGAGCCTCTCTCAACCAGCTTATCCCTTTCCTTGTAAGAAAGAGATTAGGCTGACTTCTATTTCTCCTTCCTGAAACAACATTCCCTTCATAAAATGAGAAACTAATGAGTTAGTACAGCAAGCCTTTTTAAGGCTATGTCTACATAGATGAGTTTTGCCATTCAGTGGCTGATTACTAGGCAATCAGTCATACTGCATAGTCAAGCTGATTCAGTTGGCTTAGCATCTAAAATAATCACTTATTTGGTGACTTCACTATGGCGTGGCAATCAACAAACATGTATTGACCATCATAATGATTAATCCAGTAGGCTATATTGTCTCTTTTCCATACTGAGCTGTTGCATTTGTGATTCCAAGCTTTTTTTTAATCAACACCTATAAACTCATTTGAATATCCAGCTATGTACTACACATTGTGTTGACTAGCGAGGACACAAAGATAAAGGGAGCAAGTGTTGTGGAAAGACAACAGGCTTAGGGGTTACAGAAATAAGGCTTCAAATCCCATGAGGTCTTTGGAAAGTTATTTAACCTCTTTGAACTGCAGTTTCTGGGCTGAGGATTAATCCCACAGCATAATGCTGCACAGGAACCATGGCCAAGCATTCAATAGTACCCGCTGCTGTTATTACAAATGAGACACAGCTTCTACTCTTGAGGTCACGTAACTCATAGTAATTATGTAAAACCAAATTCTAGGTATGCATATTATCATGTATTGTCTTAATTTAAAATTCTTTTTTAAAAACTCCGTAAATTTAGTGTATCTATTTTATATTGAGTCCCTGTATATCCATACTTTGTATCCAAGACTCTTTCCTTGATGTCTGAAAATAAATAAGTGCCACGCAGACCAAACTTGACCTGCTACAGCTCTCTTCAGAACATTATCTCACAACTGTTCCAAATACTCTGACACTGAGTCATCTAATGCAGTTTACAGGAAAACAAGCTGTGTGTTACTGTAGGCGACCTTAATGATGCATAGTTATTTAAGAATCTGGTGTTCACCACTTCCAGTTGAAAGTGCATGAGCAAATTAGGAAGACGGTGTAATTATATATCAGAAATTAGGTTAATATAGATGCTCTAATAGCTCAGCGTGACCACAGATGAGGCCTTCGCTATCAGAGTGCTGCCCCCTGTGTATACACACACAGTCTCTCACACACATACAAACCCGTCTATTCAAGGTATGCCATGTAGTAAAACTTTTGAACAGTAGATTGTATCAGTGCCTTTTGTAGAATAGTGATTATTTAGTTTCATAGTTGCTTTCCATCCTACAGGGGAAAAACAGTCCCTTGAAGTCAAGAACTTTTCACATTACTTAATAATTTGCAACAAGCCATTGTACAACTTTGTGGCTTACAGTAACAGCATCTGCTCTTCTCACAAATCCCCAACTTGGACAGGGCTCAGTGGGATAGCTCATTTTCTCTCCACCTGAAGTTGGCTGGGGCAGCTCAGAGTCTGGGTTCTGGGATCATTTAAAGCAGTGGTTCTCAACTAGGTGTGGTTTTGCCTCTTCCTCAGGGAACATTTGATAATGTCTGGAATCAGTTTTGATTGTCACAACTCAGCTGAGGGATACTCCCTGTCATCCAGCAGGGAGAAGCCAGGAGCTCTCTCTGTATTTGCATGGGCCTCTCTAATGTGGTCCCTACACCCTCCTTGTGGGCTGGTTTGGGCTTCCTCACAGCATGGTGACTGGCTTCCAAGATGGGGAGTGTCCGATTGAGAGAGTAAGAATCCTTCATGTGACCCAGCCTCAGAGGACACGTATCATCACTTCCTTCATGCTCTATTGGGTGGAACAGTCACAAAATCCCACTCTTCTTCATGGGAGAGGGCACAGACCCTGCCACTCCATAGCAAGGGTGTCATTCAATCCCATTGTGAAAAGAGCAGAAAGTAAAATTTGCCCCAGGGACCATGTCTCATTCTTCTTTGTTTCTCAGTACCTTAGCAGTCAGTGGAAGGCAACAGATGCTCAATCTGTGCATTTTTTGAGTTGTATCAAATTAAGTAAATTTGATATATGAAATATGTGGTAAATAATGAAGAGATTTGGCATTATACATAACAAATTTCCACAGAGTACCTTTAAATAGTGACTCGTTCCACTTCATTATAAAGTATGAATTAATTATGAAAATTTTAATGGCATGTTTATTCATCTGGCTGTTCATTATTCAGTATTCACTGAGCACACACTGTAAGCAAGAAAGTGTACAAGGTGCTTGAAAACAAAGATGTATAAGACATAGAATTGCCTTCAAGTAGCTCACAGTCTAGTGGGGAAAGTAAACAACATATATAAATCACTCTAATACAGACCAGAGCTCATTAGGGGTACAAGTGCTCTGGTGATACATGAAAACATGCAGCTTTTCAGAAATGGAAAGTGTAGACTTTATTAAGGATGCTCACTTTAATGAATACTAAATCTTTTTACTTTCTCACTCCACATTTCTGTAATTGCAAGGGGAAATTGGCAGAATTTCATCCAATTTTATAATATTCAGTTGAAGCAGTCACCTAAAACATGACTGAGGGCCATCTGCTGTGCAGCTGTTAAGTCTGTCTGTCTCGGTCAGAGTCAGATATTGCTATGGGAAGACATATCTCCTGACAAGGATATTGTGACTCTTCCTACTGCAATCCTAGAACATTCCAACCTGAATGATGGAGAAAAGTAGAAATGTTAGACATTTGTATGCTGCCCTGGGGGAGGGGAGAAACTACCTGTTTAATAACTCAGTAGTGGTATGGTATATCCACCTTGTGAATATTGGGGCTCTTCAGGGATGTTTCAGGAAGTGTGTGTGCATGGGGGCCTCTCTGACTTAAAATTCCAAAGCTGAGAATTGGGGTCTCATGCCAGACCCTCTAGTTCTTGGCACTAAGACCATACAAATTTGTTAATCTAGTTTATAGGGGCTTCCAAAGTGGTGCACTGGTAAAAAATCAGCTGCTAAGGCAGGAGATGCAAGATGCAGGTTTGATCGTTGTGCCATGAAGATCCCCTGGAGAAGAAAATGGCAAACTACTCTAGTATTCTTGCCTGGAAAATGCCATGGNTTGGCACTAAGACCATACAAATTTGTTTATCTAGTTTATAGGGGCTTCCAAAGTGGTGCACTGGTAAAAAATCAGCTGCTAAGGCAGGAGATGCAAGATGCAGGTTTGATCGTTGTGCCATGAAGATCCCCTGGAGAAGAAAATGGCAAACTACTCTAGTATTCTTGCCTGGAAAATGCCATGGACAAAGGTGCCTGGCAGGCTACAGTCCATGGGGTTGCAAAGAATTGGGGTCTCATGCCAGACCCTCTAGTTCTTGGCACTAAGTCCATATAAATTTGTTAATCTAGTTTGTTCATATACCTAAAATGCCACTGTAAAATATTTGTGGTGTTTGAAAGAATAATTGATGGCTTTTTATGATTATAAAATTCTACGTCTATACTTGAGACAGAAGAAAGTCATGTGATAAGGAAACCGATTAGGCAGCTGTAATATAATCAAGGAAAGAGATTGTGACTTGGATTTGAGTAATAGCAGAAGGACTCATAACAGCGTATATTTATTGAGTATTTGCCACTTGACAGAGACTGCATATGGCTTACTAAGAATTTTCTGTGTTAATAGACACAACAGTCATTTGAAATAGATACTAATTTCTTTCCATGTTACAGATGAGGAAACTGAGTCTTAGTATGTAGTCATCAGTAGAACTAGAATTTAAGTCTACCTGAGCCCATTTTGGCAGTCCATCATTTTAACCATTTGGTGCATTGTCCCTAATACAGGGAAGAGAGGTGGTTAGGATCAAGGAGGAAAATTTGGATGAGTCAGTAATATGATTGAATTTATGGGGAAAGGATGAGTGAGGCATCTAGGATAAATGCAGGTCATCGCTTGAGTTTGCTGAACAGGGTGGATAGAGGTCCATTTCACTTTGATAGAAAACACAAAAATGTTGGAATTGGTTGTGTGAAAAGTTCCGTTTTGAACCTGTTAAAGAAACCTGAGCGATATCCCTGTGGAGATGTTCAGTAGGCAATTATGTATATGGCTTGACGTTCAGGAAAGAGGTGCAGATAAGAGACATATGTTTGAATATCATCAGTCTGTTCATGAAACACTGAGAGTGATGAATAATGTCCAGGAAGAATGTGAAGCTAGGGAAATAAGGTGATGTTACAAAACATAGTAAGTAGAATTTGCTTTACTGGAATGTGGGGGAACAAAGGAGGACAGCACATCTTTCAGAATTCACAAAAACTAGAATGGGACTAGGATTCATTTGGAAGATTTCCTGGAGCTCATGTTTGAGCTGAGTTCTCCTGAGCATGCAAGAGTGTGAAGGAGAAATTGGGGATTAGTGAGATTTGCAGCGGACGTCAGGGACACATTTCCATACACCCTTACTCTTCATCTTTCCTCTTCCTTTCCTATCTCGCTGACAGCTCATGCTATAAAGCTGTTATCTTTTCATCTGATGCAGGAGATTGTGGAGTCTGTGCATTGGGGAGGAGAAGATGGGTGTAAGATGGGAAGAGCAAAGACAAAAGGGAACCCACCGTCTCATGGTTCTCACTGCCTCTGACGTTGATGGTGTGTGTCCACAGGAGAAGCTGAGGCCCCTCATCATGGAGCTCAGTGCCTGCCTGGCCCAAGAGTTAGAGAAGGTGAAGGAGGAGCCATTTCAGATCCAGCTACTACCCCAGCCCACAAAGCAACTCAGCAGGTAAGTAACAACAAGTGTGAGCTACAAAATGGCAGCTCTTCACTTCCGGCTGGAAGTGCACTTGAATCTCTGGTCACCCAGCCTAACGAGAAACCACCAGGTAAGGAAATTCTGTGAAATATAGTTCGTCCCACCCAAGTGGATTCATTGCAAAGCCTCCACACTGTGTACAAAGGCGACCAGGTGAGAATTGAACAAGCAAGGTTTGAAAGAAACTGGCTGGTCAATCTAGATCAATGTTTTAAATTTGCCTCACAAACTTTACCACTTTTATGGTAAACACCTGAACAGCTTGATAAACCACAGAGTTTCTGATTCTGGGGTCTGAGGTGGGACCAAAAGCAGCATTTCTAGTTTCCAAGTGATGCTGACACTGGTAGTCCATGGACCACACTTTGAGAACACCTGGTTTAGCTGAAACTTAGAGGCCTCATTAAGTTTTAGTGAGAAATAGAAGTGGAGAAGAAACTATAACAGAGGAATAATTAAGAAAATCTGCTGAACAGTGGACAACTGTTGAGTGATATCTGATGTGACAGAACATCATTGTAAGTGACTGAAAAGGAGGTGACTGGCAAAGACGGTGTTTGTTGCAGAATGTGTCTAGCTGTGTGGGAGAGACTGCTTTGAAGGGAGCATGGAAGTGAGGAGATACATTGCAAAATAATTTTACAATCATCTGGTGATACAGATCCAGAATAGGGAGGTAAGTGACCATGGAAACAGAAAGAAGGGATGCAAGAATGAAATACTACTTTGGATGTAGCTTCAGATTCCCTGCTTCCTCTGCTCCCTACAATATAGTCTTGCATCTCTTCCACTTAGAGGGACCTGGACTTTCATTTTTGTCTTTTATACATTTTTTTTTTCTGATTGTATTACTAGTGCCTGTGCACTGCACAAAATTTTGGAGGCAGGCAAGTATAAAGAAAAAAATAAAATTTCTCCTTCAGGCCAGATGTAATCACTATCAAATTTGTAATCTCTATCAAATTCTTTCCCTCCTTTCTTCATTTGTATATGTTTTCATATGTTTTATTTTGCTTGAAATTGGCAGACTTCACTCTTGATCACACTGGATTTGACCTTAACTGGGCAATTAATGGAGGGGGTTGTTATTGGTGTTCCAGCCCTCCATAGTCCTGTCAGTTTCATCTTCTTGAATAATCACCATCTTGCCTGTTCATACATTTCACTGCTCATGACATCGGTGTCAGGGGCTGTCAGCAGCTTGTTACATAGCTTCAGATTGATGATCCCTTAGACATCAAATGAGTGTGGACAGGAGCAATAGACCAGGTCAGGTGGCAAAGCTTTGAGTCTGAGAACCAGTGTAGCCAGGGCCCAGGCTTAGACATAGTGCCTTATTTGATTGGTCTGCAGATAATCCCTTTGCGATAGACATAATGATGAGTAACAGCAGGAATGACAATTAACATTTACTGAATGCTTGCTATTAATAGATGCTATTGTCTTTACATGTGTTAGCTCATTGAATTCTTAAAACATTCAGATGAAAAAGATTTTGTTACTTTATCCATTTTGTAGATAATGACATTTCGCTTTGGAGAAATTAAGAACTTTGGTGATAGATTGGTGCTTAAAAGCTAGATGACTTCTCCAGGATCAAACACGTAGTGTGTGATGGAGCCTAACTTAGAATCCAGGTCTTTAGATTTCTAGGTGACTGCTCTTTCTGCTTTATTCCATTGCTCTCCTGAACACATTTTACAGTTCTCTCTGACGTTCAGCACAGCTTAGAAACGCTTTCCTGTGTTCCTGATTTTGGATTTACAGTCTCTTCTGATCTCACTGTCTGCTCGCAGTGTCTGCATCGACTCAGAATCAACTGTCGGCACTGCTGACCCCTCCAGTCTGGTAGCTTGACCCCTGAGAGTGTTTAGCTCAGACTAAGTCTTCCCCTGGGCATCAGCAGGAAGGCCCCAAACCTCTGCACCTGACATTGCTGAGCTAATGAGAACACCGAAGGGCAGTGATAACTTATTCTGAAGCCACTGCCCGAGTGCTCAACAGGATGGAACAAGGGCAGCTTACCTCGCGTTCACTGGCTCAGCACCCACCCGGTGCCGTCTGGCTCCTCCACACCCTGGCTCCTTTTTGGGCTTACTGCCCTCCTTCCACCAGGCCCCTTTCCTCTCCTATGAAGCCCAGCACATGGATCCCTTTCCCCACTGTACTGGGCATAGAGGACACAAAGGGCCTCCATCCACATGCAGTCCGTAGTCTATTCTGGGCCTGTGGCAATGAGCTATTTTTACATCTGTTTCCCAGACAAAATATAATGTGAAGGTAGGAGGTAGGTTTTCAAAACAAATAACTTGCCTTTAATTATTGTTATATAAATGCAGATTTAGAATATAATGGTGAAAATCTGACATTTCTGGCTCGAGCTCTCCTTATGAGGAAACTCTGTTTTTCCAACTTCAGCTTTTAGATCTGCCACATATTTTATGTACTTTCCTAAATCATGCATCCAAGGCAAATTTTATTTTACTTTGTAATTTTTAGTTTTGCTTTGACTGTTTGTTTTTGGTTCACATCCTCTAATGATTCCTCATTTATGGAGTTTTGTATTAATCCTGGGGTCAAGATTTGGATACTTTTTTTTTTTTTCTGGTGGACCAGGAATCTGAATTTGTTCATTAAACTGGATATGAAGCACATGTATCTCCTCAGAATAGGTAACAAACCAAATAGGGGATTTTGTTCCTGATGATTTGTCTCCATATCATAGTACATCTTTTTTTATATGTTACTTTATTTATTTATTTGTTATTGTTTGTTCTGGGTCTTTATTGCTGCATGAAATTTTCTCTAATTGTAGCAAGCAGGGGCTTCTCATTGCAGTGGCTTCTCCTGTTGCAGAGCAGGGGCTCTGCAGCGCACAGTTCTCAGTAGTTATGGCACATGGGCTCGTTAGCTGTGGCTCCCGGGCTCTGAGCACTGACCCAGTAGTGTAGCGCATTGGCTTAGCTGTTCTGCGGCCTGTGGGATCTTCCCCCGTCAGGGATTGAACCTGTGTCTCCTGCACTGGCAGGCAGATTCTTTACCACTGAGCTGGTGGGGAAGCCCCCTCAGCACGTCTTATTTTATATTTATATATATATATATTTAAATATTTATATTATATTTATATATATATGTATATATATATACACATACACAGACATACATAATTTAATATTATATGTAATGTAATATCTATTGTGTGTAATTCACACATAGAATTATGCATAGCTACATATAACATGTATATAATATTACATGCTACATATCCCACTTGCACCTTGAAAGGAAAGCTATGACAAACCTAGATAGCATATTAAAAAGTAGACATCACTTTGCTGACAAAGGTCCGTATAGTCAAAGCTATGCTTTTTCTAGTAGTCATGCACAGATGTGAGAGTTGGGCCATGAAGAAGGCTGAGTACCAAAGAATGGATACTTTTGAATTGAGGTGCTAAAGAAGACTCTTGAGAGTCTCTTGGACAGCAAGGAAATCAAACCAGTCAATCCTAAAATAAATCAACCCTGAATATTCATTGGGAGGACTGATACGAAGCTGAAGTTCGAATACTTTGGTCACTTGATGCAAAGAGGCAACTCATCAGAAAAGACTTAATGCTGGGAAAGATTGAAGGCAAAAGGAGAAAGGGGCGGTAGGGGAGGAGATGGTCAGATAGCATCACAGATTCCACAGACATGAATTTGAGCAAACTCTGGAAAATAGTGGAGGAGAAATAGCTGCAAGGACTGTACCGTGCAGTGGCAGCTGCACGGTACAGTCCTTGCAGCTGCCAATGGTCAGACACGATTTAGTGACTGAACAATAACAAGTTATACACACACGCACACATATGTGTGTGCGTGTGTGTATATATATATATATTTGAGCTTCGCAGGTGGTGCTAGTGGTAAAGAACCTGCCTGCCAAAGCAGGAGCCACTCTAGTATTCCTGCCTGGAGAATCTCATGGATAGAGGAGCCTGGGAGGCTCCAGTCCATGGTGTTGCAAAGAGTCGGACATGACTGACCCAACTTAGCATGCACTCAAGCACGTAACCAGTGGTTAGCAGAGCTGGTACTCAGATTCAGTCTCCTTCAAAACCGAAGTTCTTTGCATTGGACCTCTCTACCCTTTAAAATTAAATCCAGTGGAGGACAAAGGGAGACAAGTGTCTTTCACAGGAGAGAAGGAAGATTAGTGGTGTAGTGAGTGGGACCAGGCCTTCAGCAGTAGCTGAGGAAGTCCTTGGATGTGGTTACAAATATACCACTACAGAAGGTAAGCTACCGTGAGGGTCTTGTCTACCCTTGCTGTGGAAGAAGTTGATAAAACACTAGCAAGGACTCTTACTCTACTCTTCTGCTTTAACAGGGGAACGAATGGAATAGATAAGGATAGTGACCCAAGAAAATGGGTTGAAGGTCATCATCTGGGATGTTGAAAGAGGCAGTCTGAAATTGAAGGTATTAATTTTAGGTGAGTGACAAATGGGAAAGATCAATGTGTACATGTATACCATATCTTTATCCCTTCATCTGTTGATGGACACTTAGGTTGCTTGTAAATAGTGCTGCTGTGAACAGTGGGGTGTGTGTATCTTTTCAAATTAGTGTTTTCATTTTTTTTTTTTTTTTATATAATACCCAGGAGTAGAATTGCTTGATCATGTGGAAGTTCTATTTTTAGTTTTCTGATGAACCTCTATGCTGTTTACCATCATGACTGCCCCAATTTACATTCTCACCAACAATGTACAGGGGTTTCATTTTTCCCTTGCCAGTATTTGATATTTGTAGATTTGGGGCTGATAGCCATTCTGACAGGGGTGAGGTGATGTCTTATTGTGATTTTGATCAGCGTTTCTCTAATGACTAGCAATGTTGAGCATCTTTTCATGTGCCTGTTAGCCATTTCTATATCTTCATTGGAAAAATGTCTATTCAGGTCCTCTGCCCATTTTTTAACCTGCTTACTTGTTTGTTTTTGATATGAGTTGAATGAGGTGTTTATTTATTTTGGACATTAACCCCTTATTGATCATATTTTCAGATATTTTCTCCCATTCAGTAAGCTGTCTTTTTATTTTGTCAGTGATTTTCCTTCCTGTGCAAACTCTTTGAATTAGATGTCCATTGTTTATTTTTGCTTTCATTTGCCTTAGGAGACCGATCCAAAAAATATTTCTATAATTTATGTCATAGTGTTCTGCCTATGTTCTCTTCTAGGAATTGAGTGGTTTCAGGTCTTGCATTTAGATCTTAAATTCATTTGAGTTCATTTTTGTATAGGGAATGAGAAAGTGTTCTAAGTATTTTATATGTAACTGTCCAATTTTCCTGGTACCGCTTATTGATGAGACTATCTTTTCTCTATTCTTCTCTCCATTGTATATTCTTGCCTCCTTTGTAATAGATTAATTGACCATAGGATTTATTTCTGGGCTCTCTATTCTGTTCCACTGATATATGTGTTTGTTTTTGTGCCAGTATGATGCAGTTTTTATTATGATAGCTTTGTAGTATAGTCTGAAGTCAGGGAGTGTGATTCCTCAATATTGCTTTGGCAATTCAGGATCTTTTGTGGTTCTAAATAATTTTAGGATTTTTTTTATAGTTCTATGAAAAATGTCACTGGCATTTTGATAGAGATTGCTTTAAATCTGTAGATTGCTTTGGGTAGTATGACCATTAAAAATAATTCTTTCAATACAGGAACTTAAGATATCTTTCCCTTTTTGTAGCATTTTCAAATTTCTTCATCAATGTTTTATAGTTTTCAAAATATAGGTCTTTCACTCCCTTGGTTAGCTTTATTTCTAGGAATTTTATCCTTTTTTGATATGATTTTAAACAGGATTGTTTTCTTATTCTTTCTTTCTGAGAATTCCTTATTAATATATAGAAAAGCAACAGTTTTCTGCAAGTTAATCTTGTTTCCTACAACTTTACTGATTCCTTTGTTAGTTCAGATACTTTATAGGTAGATTTTCAGATATTCATATAGAGTATCACAGCATCAGCAAATAGTGACAGGTTTACTTCCTCCCTTCCAATTTGGGAGCCTTTTATTTATTTTTATTGTCTGATTGCCATGGGTAGGACTTCCAATACTATATTAAATAGAAGCTGTGAGAATTGGCATCCATGTCTTGTTCCTGATTTTAGAGGAAAGGCTTTTAGCTTTTCACTGTTGAGTATGATGTTAGCTGTGAGCTTGTCATAAATGACCTTTATTATATTCATATATGTTCCTGTATATCCACATTGATGAGAGTTTTATCATGAATAGATGTTAAATTTTGTTAAGTGTTTTCTGCATAAAACCATTTATTTTTTTCTTATAATGTTTTAGTCTGAGGAAGTACCTGAATTATCATAATTCTTGAATAATACCTGAGACAAGAAAATGGTCTTCATTAGTCAAGAATTATAATACTATCATATCATACTATTGTAACACTACTAACAAATATTAAATTATTATTCAGGCCTTATAGTTGCATGCATTTTCTCATTTAATCCTCAAGATATACCCCTGAGCTACATATGTACTATTATTCTCATTTTATATAGCTCGTCAGCATTTGTTCAGAGTTGGTTTGAATAAAATATGAGAGAATCTTAAAATAACAGTTAAGTAGTTAGCAGCACATTTCTCTATCATGTAAATGTGCAGTGGTGTTTATCCAGGGTTTGGATGCTATATTGTAATTCTGTCCCCAGTCTTCAGAGACCAAGACCTCCACCAGTTCCTCATTCTGTCATGCATTGGATATGACCTTGGCCTCATTACTTAGGATTGAATCTATCTTTTTTTTTTCTTCTTTAGGAAATAGGATTGAGAGAAGAATGAATAACAATGGGAAAAGGGCATAACAGACTTCTTTTCAGGAATTTCTTGTAGGACACTTTCATTTAAATTGGACAGAATTAGTGATACAGGACATGTCTGGAAAATAGCTGTAAGGCGACCTAGGGAATGGAGTCTGTGTTCTGGGTGACAGTGTGCCCAACTAAAAATTCTACCATACTAAAAGGTAAGAACGGATACTGGAGAGTGACCAGTCATTCCGACTGTATCATCCAAGGTCACAAACAGTAAATGATGAGGCCCAAATCAAACCTGACCTATATTTTTAGCACCCATGTGTCTGAGGTACCTCTGAAGCACCTAGATTCTCCATAATAAGACATTTAATTTGGGAAGAGAGGACAAGATGAAGGGTAAGGTATTTAGCTAACTGTGCTTGGTAACCCATGAGGCTGCCTTTTTTTTTTTAGGTTACCAAGGAACTGATGGTGAGAGTTGAAAACTCTGAGTTTTCTTATGCAGGTCAGAAATGAGAGTCATCAGGACTTGTATCTTACTCTTGTTCTTAATCTGATATGGCTCTGGAGACTGAATAGTGGTCATACATTTTTCATGTTCCATTATCGTTTATGGTGAATCACACAACAATTGGTTTTCTAATCATTAATAGTAAACACAATTGCACTGCTCAATTTCATGCTAAACAAACTGTACTGCACGGAGACAAACAATGTAATTTCTAATTCATATCTGGAGACTTATATTAAGTCTCACATAGGAAAAAAAACCCAACTTCAGCTTTATAAAACTTCAGAAAGTACTTTAGAGACCTCTTAGGCTGGTCATTAACAACAATTATTTCTCTTTAAGTAAAAGCTGCAGATTTCAACATTGTGTTCACTTTGTCTGGTTAAATTTCCAGTTACCTGCAAGTTTCTTTCGTTCTCTATTTATTTCTCTTTCAGGTGATTTTTAACCTTCCAGATTAAGAAAGTAGGAACTCAAAATAGACATTCAATATTTCCCAGCTGTGTGACTTTGAGAGGTCACCTAAGTCTAAAAGCCTCCTATTTCCTCTTCTGCCATATAACCACTTCCTAGACTTGTAAGAACTAAATAACAATATATTTTGTGAGGTGTGTGAAATAGTTCCTGGCACCAGTTATGTATTATTTTAATTATTATTATTTTTTCTGACTCTCTTTCATCCTGCTTTTATAGCCCATGACTCTTTACCAATGAGTGATTTTCTTACCATTGATTATTCTAGACACCCATGAAGGACACTCTTCCTGTCCAGCAAACCAAAACACTTACTCAGCACTCTGGTCAATAGCATGTGCTGGTTGGGAATGCAGCATTCAGCTCAGGTGGTCTTTTTGTACTGTGTGAGAAGACCAAAGGCTTGGGTATCACCAGTACCTGGTTTGATTTCTGACTCTAGATCTTATTAATTGTATTAGATATAAGGTATTTCTTATACATTCTGAGATTCTGTTACTTTACCTATTGAACAAGAATGATGATCACATCTAATTTGTAAAGTCATAAGGAGAATTAAAGATAATAAACATAAAACCTAATACTGGTACCCAACTGTAAATATTCCAAGTACATGGTATCCTCAGGATAAAGGGAACTAGTTGGGCTAAATGAATGGGGCAAAACCAAGTAAAGTAATGTGGTCAAATGGTAGTGGATTCATAGCAAAATATTCCATATTAGAGTGGCTCAGACAGTAAAGAATCTGCCTGCAATGCAGGATACCTGGGTTTGATCCCTGGGTTGGGAAGATCCCCTGAAGGAGGGCATGTCAACCCACTCTGGTATTCTTGCCTGGAGAATTCCCATGGACAGGGAAGCCTGGCAGGCTACAGTCCATGGGGTTGCAGAGTCAGACAGGACAGAGTGACTAAGCACAACATAGAGTTAAGTCAGGCGAAGAGGATTCTTAATTTCCCCTGTAAATACCATGGATATTCTGCTTTCACTGAACTGTCAGGAAAGCGAACAGCAGGGGAATGTTGTGTTTTTAGCTTGCTCTTGAAGCTTCCCAGATCTTTGCTTATTTGCTTCTCTTTCCTCTAATAGGCCTTTCCCATTCCCTTGAGAGAGCTCTAAAGATATTAATCCTGTCTGCAGAAATCCCTTTTTAGTCCACAGATCATAAAAAGTGTGAGATTATCTATGGCTGGATACACATAGAGACTCTGTGTTGTAAAGAAGCGAGTATTGGACTGGGAATTAATGTATTTGGGTTTCTGTAAACAGCAAACTGTGTGACCTTAGATGGGGCCATCCATCTCTCTCAGGCTCCATTTCTCTGTGATGAAACTGAGAGGCAGAATCAATGATTTGTAAGGTCTCTTTAGCATCCAAAATTCTGAAATGATGAGATTAGTTGAGTAACACAAATTTTTAACTTGCAAAAAGTGTTTCCTAGATCATTGCATTTTCGTGTGCTGGTGCTTATTCTTCAGTAGCTGTTGAGTGGTCATAACTGGGTTGCAAGGCTTGCCAGTTTCTCTCACTGCAACTGCTACTGTCAGATTTCATCTCTACTTGGACAGCTTCTTTAACCATCTTGCTGACAGTCCAGATTTCACCCTTTTGTAAATCATTACAAAGTCTTACAAAAAGCCTTACAGACATATGCATCACTATTCACTAAACCCAAAAGCTATATGCCTCAACCCATATAAACTCTCTTTTCCCCTCTTTTCTCATCTGTCTATTCAATAGAAAATATCTATTATTTTCTTGTTCAATCATTTGTTAAATCATTTTCTTTCAAGACTTTTGTTGGATGCCTCCCATATGTGGGCACTGGTATTTCTGTGCTCATACGTGGAGAAGGAAATGGCAACCCACTCTAGTGTTCTTGCCTAGAGAATCCCATGGACAGAGGAGGCTGGGAGGCTACAGTCCATGGGGTCCACAAGAGTTGGACATGACTTAGTGACTGAACAAACAAACAAACAAACAAAAATGTGGGCACTGGTTCTGTGCTGTGAGACTTTATAAACTAGTAGAGAACAGATAAGACATTCATGTTATTATTTAAATGGATCTGTAAGGCCCTAGAGGCAGATAAGTGGTCAATAAGCCAGATTTAGAGTCAAATCAGGGCTTCCCTGGTGACTCAGATGGTAAAGAATCTGCTTGCGATGTAGGAGACCCAGGTTTGATCCCTGGATCAAGAAGATCCCCTGGAGTAGAAAATAGCTCCCCATTCCAGCATTATTGCCTAGAGAATTCCATGGACAGAGGAGCCTGGTGGGCCATAGTCCATGAGGCTGCACAGAGTCAGACATGACTGAGTGACTGCTGCTGCTGCTAAGTCACCTCAGTCATGTTTGACTCCATGCAACCCCATAGACGACAGCCCACCAGGCTCCGCTGTCCCTGGGATTCTCCAGGCAAGAACACTGGAGTGGGTTGCCATTTCCTTCTCCAATGCATGAAAATGAAAAGTGAAAGTGAGGTCACTCAGTCGTGTCCAGCTCTTCGCGACCCCATGGACTGTAGCCTACCAGGCTTTTCCGTCCATGGGATTTTCCAGGCAAGAGTACTGGACTAACAGAGTCAAATCAAGGATATGTATCCTTCAGCAAATTACTCATCTATCTCCATCTGTTAAATAGAGAGGAATCACCATACATTCCTTGCTGCTTATTGTGAGCATGAAGTGAAACAATGTATATAAGTGTTGGCATAGGCCCCAGCTCACAGTGTTGCTCACTTATTATAATCTGTAGTAATTTGTAAACTTGATGATACACACACTTACATTTTGTGCTAAATGAGGTGTATGTTTGCAAACTACACAGTGAGTAAGCCCAGCAGTTTTACACAGGGAGATAATAGCTTTCTACCCATCACATGCACATGCCTCATTGAGCATCTGAAGGGGGCACTAAACATTTACTTAGTACTTTACTGGAGTTTTCATAGAAATTGACAAGCTGATTCTAAATTTAATACAGAAATACAAAGAATTTGAAATGACCAGAGCAACTCTGAAAATGAACAAGCTTGTGGGACTAATACTACCTGATTTCAGATTTATTATATTAATAAAGCTACACTAAACAAAACAGTATGGTGTTGGTATCAAGAGACAAAAGATCAATGAAAAATAGTACTTAAGAAATAGAACAACACATACACGGACAACTCTTTTCTGATAAGGATTTTGTGATGACAGTTTATTGGAGAAAGAATTTTCCACTGATGGTGCTGAGACAGTTGACTATCCACATGCAAAAAATATAACATTGCTCTGTACTCTATCTTATGCTCAACAATTAATAGGAAATGATCATAGGTTTAATTATAAAATCTAAAGCATGAATGTCCTAGGAGAAAAACAGGGGAGCATCTTTGTGATCTTAGGTTGTGCAAAGATTTCTTAGATATGACACCAAATGCACAATCCACAAACAAAAAAATATATAAATTGAACTTCACGAAAATTTTAAAAGTCTATTCTTTAAAAGATACTGTTAAAACAATTAAAAGACTAACAGACTGATATAAAAATGTTCATACATTGTACAACTGACAAAAGGAATTTTGCTCAGAAAAAATACATATATACATCTGTCTCTTATACACATCTAGTCTCTCTAAGTATGATGGAAGGTGTTGAAAGTGTTGAGGGTTGGGGAAGGATGATAAAGGTCTGTAAGTGGTCTTAAGAACAGGAGGGGGCTTGCAGCTGTAATTTGCCTTATTTGCTGATTTTGCTCCTGTAAGCACAGAACTGTTGGTGTGAAGATAACATCAAGCTGGGCTCATTATATTCCCCCCACTTCTTAGCTGCTGGACACTTAGAAATTGTAGGGAGAATATATGTGGAATTGTCAAGAAAATTCTCAATATTCTTTGATATTAGGAAAATTAAAGGCTAACATAGAAAAAGATACAGATAAGCATCTGTAACATAGAAAGGCTAACATAGAAGGCTAACATAGAAAAAGATACAAATAAGCAAATGCCTGGCTGGATGAATCACAAGCTGGATTTCAGACCTCTGGAAGAAATAACAACCTCAGATATGCAGATGACACCACTCTAATGGCAGAAAGTGAAGAGGAACTAAAGAGCCTCTTGATAAAAGTGAAACAGAATTGAAAAAGCTGGCTTGAAACTCAATATTCAAAAAACTAAGATCATGGCATCCAGTCCCATCACTTCATGGCAAATAGATGGGGGAAAAATGGAAACAATGACAGATTTTATTTTCTTGGGTTCCAAAACCACTGTGGACAGTGACTGCAACCATGAAATTTAAAGGCCCTTGCTCCTTAGAAGGAAAGCTATGACAAACCTAGACAGCATATGAAAAAGCAGAGATATTACTTTGCCAACAAAGGTATGTCTAGCCAAAGCTATGGTTTTTCAGTAGTCATGTGTGGATGTGAGAGCTGGACCATAAAGAAGGCTGAGCATCAAAGAATTGATACTTCTAAAGTGTGGTGCTAGAGAAGACTCTTGAAAGTCCCGTGGACTGCAAGGAGATCCAACCAGTCAACCCTAAAGGAAATCAACCCTGAATAGTCATTGGAAGGGCTGATGCTGAAGCTGAAGTACCACTGTGTTGGCTACCTGATGTGAAGAGTAGATTCATTTGAAAAGACCCTGATGCTGGGAAAGACTGAAGGCAGGAGGAGAAGGGGATGACAAAGGATGAGATGGTTGGATGACATCATAAGCACAATGGGCATGAGTTTGAGCAAACTCTGAGAGATAGGGAAGGACGAGGAAGCCTGGCCGGCTGCAGTCCGTGGGGTCACAAAGAATTGGATATGACTTAGTGACTGAACAGCAACAGATAAGCAAATGTTGGTAAAGAAGCAGAGGAAATAGAATTCTCACACTGCTGGGAATGTAAAAAGATTGAACTAATTTAGGAAAACAGTTTGGCAATTTTTTAAAAAGTTAAATGTTATCTGCCATATAACCTAGCTATATTTTATTCACAAGTGTGTACACACACACACATTATACACATATAGACAGATACATATGTATATATATCTTATGTGTGCTCAGTCATGTCTGACTCTTTGTGACCCCATAGACTGTAGCCTGCCAGGCTCTTCTGTTCATGGGAATTTTCCAGGCAAGAATACCCATGGAAATGAGTAGCCAATTCCTCCTCCTATATAATACCTATATGTGTGTGTGTGTGTGTATACACCTAAAAGAAATGAAAGCATGCATTCATAGAAAGATTTGTACACAAATGTTCATGGAAGCTTTCTTTGTGATAGCTTTGATGTTTCATGTCCACTAGCAGATGATGTCTCTGTGGATTGTAGTATTATCCATACAATAGGATACTACTCAGAAGCAAACAGGGATAGATTTGTGATACATAAAACAACATGTATAAATCCTAAGATAATTAGGCTGAGGGAAAGAAGTTAGAGAAAAAATAAAGAGTATAGAGATTCAATGTATACGAAATTCTTTTTAGAAACTAATTTTTAATTACTGGAAGTAGTGCAGTGTTTCACTGGGGCTGAGGGTGCCTGTGGTAAGGGACAGAAAAGAGAAATTACAGAGAGCTGCAAGGAGACTTGGGGAGGTGATGAATTTGTTTATCTTAACTGTGAAACTCACAGGGATATACTTGTCAAAATTCATCAAATCAAATATTTCAATATGTGCAGTATACTGTATATTCATTATACCTCAATAAGGCTGCTTAAATTTTTTTTCTATTTCTAGTTTGATTGGTTTTTTATCATAAATGGATGCTGCTGCTGCTAAGTCACTTCAGTCGTGTCCGACTCTGTGAAACCCCATAGACGGCAGCCCACCAGCCTCCCTCATCCCTGGGATTCTCCAGGCAAGAACACTGGAATGGGTTGCCATTTCCTTCTCTAATGCATGAAAGTGAAAAGTGAAAGTGAAGTCACTCAGTCATGCCCGACTCTTAGCGACCCCATGGACTGCAGCCTACCAGGCTTCTCCATCCATGGGATTTTCCAGGCAAGAGTACTGGAGTAGAGTGCCATTGCTTTCTTCAGATGGATGCTGCTGCTGCTGCTGCTGCTAAGTCGCTTCAGTCGTGTCCGACTCTGTGCGACCCCACAGATGGCAGCCCATTGGGCTCCGCCATCCCTGGGATTCTCCAGGCAAGAACACTGGAGTGGGTTGCCATTTCCTTCTCCAATGAATGAAAGTGAAAAGTTAAAGTGAAGTCGCTCAGTCGTGTCTGACTCAGCGACCCCATGGACTGCAGCCTCCCAGGCTCCTCCGTCCATGGGAGTTTCCAGGCAAGAGTACTGGAGTGGGATGCCATTGCCTTCTCCGCAGATGGATGCTAAAAGCTATCAAATGCTTTTTGTTACCTTTTTTTTTCTTTAGATCATCATGTGCTTTCTCTATTTTGTTTGTATGGTTACAGACGAAGAAGTGCCCTTTTAGGGATAATTGTTATTATTGCATTTTATTTCATCTGTTAAGAAGGTTATGCATATTTTCTTGTTAACAATTTTTTAGTGGTATCCTACAGATTGCAACAGGCTTTCTCAATTTATCAGTGTATAATGCAAACTAAGATTTTCACCCCTGCTTAAAAATCCAAGGAACTAAAAAATTTTTATTACCTTTGTTCTCCTTCACAAGCTCTGTACTATGGCTTCATGCATTTTGATTCCTACAGTTTTAAAAACCTAGAAGCATTATTTATGTGTTTAGCTAATTAACAAATTTGCCCATATATTTAACACTTTTTATTCATTCTTTTCTTTTTAGTATTTCCTTTAGTTCAAGTGCAGTGTTGAAAATGCTCTTGGTTTTTTACTTATCTAAAAATAACTTCATTTTCTTTCATTTTACTTGGTATATAATTCTTGCTTGGCAGCTATTTTTTTCAGAGCTTTGAAGATATAAGCTCCTTTTTTTTTCTGTTGAGAAATCAACTATTATGTTATTATTACCTTTGAAAGTATTGTTGTTTTTCTAGCTGCTTTTTGGAATTTATCTTCATCTTGATCTTTAGCAATTTTACTATGCTGTGTGTAGGTGTAATTTTCTTTTTATTTATTCTGGTTACTTGGAACAGTATTTTTTGTATCCACGGCTTATTATTTCTCTTTTATTTTGGATAATTCTCAGGTATTACTGCCTCAACTATTGCTTTTTCCATTATTATCTCACTCCTTTCCTTCTGGGGTTTTAATTACAGTTAAGTAGTCATTTCTGCATTTATTCTATCTTACATTATCTTTTCTATATTTTCCTTCTTCTCTCTCTTACTTCATTTCGGATCTGTTCCTCTGATCTAACTTCAGTGCCTTAATTCTCTATAGTCAGCTATATCAAATTTGCCATTAAACTTAACTCTTGATTTTCTAATTTTTCAATTTCTAAATTTCAAATTTTCTTTTCTTTCCTTGAACATCTTCAGTTCAGTTCAGTCGCTCAGTCGTGTCCGACTCTTTGCAACCCCATGAATTGCAGCACGCCAGGCCTCCCTGTCCATCACCATCTCTCGGAGTTCACTCAGACTCACGTCCATCGAGTTCGTGATGCCATCCAGCCATCTCATCCTTGGTCGTCCCCTTCTCCTCCTGCCCCCAATCCCTCCCATCATCAGAGTCTTTTCCAATGAGTCAACTCTTCACATGAGGTGGAGTTTCAGCTTTAGCATCATTCCTTCCAAAGAAATCCCAGGGTTGATCTCCTTCAGAATGGACTGGTTGGATCTCCTTGCAGTCCAAAGGACTCTCAAGAGTCTTCTCCAACACCACAGTTCAAAAGCATCAATTCTTCGGCCCTCAGCCTTCTTCACAGTCCAACTCTCACATCCATACATGACCACAGGAGAAACCATAGCCTTGACTAGACGGACCTTAGTCGGCAAAGTAATGTCTCTGCTTTTGAATATGCTATCTAAGTTGGTCATAACTTTTCTTCCAAGGTGTAAGTGTCTTAAATTAGACCTGGTTAAATTCTAAATCTCTTTAATCCCTCAAACCCAGTGGATAGGTTTTTATTGTCCATTGTCCTTCTTGCTTTTCAATCACATTGTCTTACCTCCCCATATGTCAGGAGGTTTTCATTATGCTCCAGAACCTGAAAAGATGTGACAATGTATACATTTTTAAAAACTGAAAATATGAAGTAAATATGAGTAATTAGTGGCTTAAAGTTGTTACTCTTCTCTAAAGAATAGTAATATTTCCTTCTGCCAGACAGCTAGTAGGGATACTCTAGCTCTTCCAAATCTCCTATCACCAGTTTCAAGGAACAAGGTTATTTAAAGCGGTTTAGTTTCTCAGTCATGTTTGAATCCCTGCAATTCCATGGACTGCAGCACACTAAGCTTCCCTGTCCTTCGCCATCTCCCATAATTTGCTTAAACTCATGTCCACTGAGTTGGTGATGCCATCCAACCATCTCATCCTCTGCAATGCCAGGTCTATTTCTGCTCTGTACCTTACTCCTAAGGCCTTGCTCTTCATGTCACCAACCCATGGGCTGAGGTTTAAATTAGGCATGTAAGGCTCTGAACTCCAGGCGCTGTGCCCTTCCTCAGCTTCCAAGCCTTTCAGCTACTTCTTTCAAAACTGGCAGAGACACTCCTAGGGCAGGCACAGTGGCCCTAAGTACCCACTTTGTCTCTCTTGATTCCATTTGCTTCGAGATTGTGGCCACATAATTGTCCACTGCTTTGTTAGCTCTCAACAGTTTCAAAGAGATGAGGTTAATTTTTTTTTTTTTTAAATTGTCATTTCTCTAGTGATGTTCCATCTCAGTTACATAAACCACCTTACCAGAATTGGAAGTTTTTATTCCATTCTGTGTTTTCTCTCTCTTAGACATCTGAATCTCGGCTTCTCAAACTTTATTCCTACCAAAGTTCTTGCCTTCTAGAAGTATTTTTTAAGATGGAATATGGGAAATGCAAGAAATTAAATATGGTACTTTTGGTTTTGTACCTAACAGATATCTTCCCTTTCTTGCAAATAAAACCTCAATTGCATTCTTGCTGCAATGTAGTCAACCCCAGGGAATGAATTTTTTATTAAATTAAGCCAAATAGCTCAATTCTATTCCCTGGAAGATAACTCAGATTTTGTCAATAGAAGGTAAAGAGAGGTCTTCTGGGTCACTGGTATTAGCACCTCCACATCACACTGCTAAAGACAGAGCCTCACCCTTTACGTTCCTACCCACTACCTTGTTTTTAAGATGCTGTTTTGTGAAAAATAGGACACAAGAGTTGTTGCAGCTAACTTGTGATCATGAGAGAAACCACCAACATGTAAATAATTGCAGTACAGAAAAGCAACATTAAACCAAAGTTTTTGCTGACATTCTTAAGCTGTTGTACCAACTTTTGAATCCTAACCCTGGATTTCTTGTTATTTGAAATAATGGATCCTGGTTATTGTCACTTTTAAAAAGGTATTGTTGCTTGCAGCAAAACATATCCCAGTGGATCTCATAAACTTCCTGAATTGTATCTTAATATTTCTAAGGTATACATATTGCCTCTCTGTCTAGCCCAGTTGCCCAGATTCTATGTAGATAGTCTCTGGCACAACTCTGATGGTTTCTGTTCTCAAGAAACAAGTCTACTTTTGCTCCTTCAGTTCTGTTGCTGAACTTTATTTTCTTTTCTGTCCGTTCCATTTCCATCTACAATGCTAAAACTGTCAACTTTGTTCTCCTTTGGCTTGAGCCCCATTACGCTTCTGTCAAACCCTGGCCAATGTCTTCTTTCTATGTCAAGTCGCTTTTAGTTTTCCCTCTGGGTGACTATATTCTCCCTCCTCAAATATTTCAAAGGGGCAGCTAATCTTTTGCCTAAAACTCAGCCTCACTTTCGTGATTGACCTCCTCCAACTTGGTGCTGAAGAACCCTGAGACTCCTACTGCTCCTCTGCAAGAAACACTTCAGAGATGCATGAAGATGTATGAGAGTGGATGCCAAAATGAAGTTAGGGGTGGGTTAGTTCCTTTGTTTATACTAGATAGGGCTTTGCTTTTGTTTAGAAATGCTTAGAAGCCAAGAGAAGCTAACTTCTCTCTCTCTCTTTTTTTTTTCTTTTCCATCTTAGGGGTATAGCCTGGATGTGAGAGATGGGGCTGGAATGGGTACAACTCCAGTACTGAGACTCTTTCACTTTTAGAGCAGGGAAAAAGCACCCTGCATTCTCCTCAAAGCAGGCTTTGTGTACTGATTTTTAAGCAATGTGAGAGGATGCCTCAGTTGACCCTGTGAAGTGGTCTGGGAAAGAATGCAAGATGTGGACAGTGCCTGCTGGCACCAGCCCAGACACAGAGGGACAATTTAGTTCAATATGTTTAGGGAATGTTCCTCAAATTATCTTATTAAAAATCTGTCACTCTCCCTTCTGGGCTGACAGTTGATAAAGCATTTAATGAATATGCATTTTGATAGGCAGACAGCCTCATCTTTGCTCGCTGGATCTGTCCTTCATCAGATCAAGTCTGGACAAAGGACCCTTGTCATCATTCTGTGTCTGTTTGGCCAGAGAAGTGATCTGAATTAATGTTCCAGCTGACCCATCTGTAGAGGCCATGAGGCCCCAACTCTGCAGAGGGAAGGAAGGCCACTGTCTGTTTGCATTTAGAGCCCCCTGATATATAACACCCACCGGGCTGCAGGGCTGGCTGTAGGCAACTCTGTTAAGTAGATAGCTTATTATCATCAACACATTACCAAATACCTACTTGACATTCTGAGGCAGAACTCCAGATATACCCCCAAACGTGCTCCTCTCTCAGTGCTCCCCTCTCAGTCTAGAGCAGTGCCACCCTTCCCCTAGCTCAGGAAACAACCTGAGCCATTGTCTTTTCCTCCATTGTTTCTCTCACATGCACATCCAGCCCACCTATTGGCTGTAGTCTACTGACTGTACTCTCAGGATTTATCTAGAATTTAACTACTCTTCCTCTAGTCTGAGCTGGCATTTCTGCCTGGATTATTTTCAAGGCAACCTCAATCATCTTCTTACTTCCACCCTTGCCCCCATTTCAAACTATTCTCAAAGCAGCAGACATATCTCTGAAAATACAGGTTAGGGCAGATTATTCCTCCCTAGAATCGTCCAGCTAACTCATAAGCTCATCTCTTACCATTCTCCCTCATATCCACTCTGCTTCACCTATATTCCTTCCTGCTCCTGGAATCTGCTGCACATGCCTGGGTGCTGTCATCTCAGGACATTTGCATTGCTTAGATTTTCCAGAATACTGCTCTTCTCCCAGGTATCAGCACTTCCTTCCATTCTTCTTTCTGTTACCTTCTCATTGATGCCTTCCCTGACCCTTTAATCACAACTTTACCTCTCTCTGTATCTCCTTGATTCCTGCTTTATTTCTTCCTCATAGCACTCATCATTATCTGGCAAACTATCTTTTACTTGTTTCCTTTGTTTGTTGTGGGTTCTTCCTCCAGTAGAGTGCATAGTTGATGAATGTAGGACATTTAATCTGTTTTATTCACTAAGATATCACCAGCATCTAGAACAGTGTGTAGCACATACATGTGTTCCAGTGTCCACAAGTAAGGGTCAGCCATCTGTCCTTGTAAATAAAGTTTTGCTGGGCTATAGTCACATCCATCATTTTATATATTACCTCTGGCTCCTTTTGAGCTATGGTGTCAGAGATGCTTTGGTCAATAAGTCTAAAACATTTAACTATTTGACCTTTTAAAAAAATGTTTGCCAAACCTCATTTTCAAGGATTTTACAATGGAGCTGAAGACATAAGACTAGTAACTTTTGGAAGACAGTTCTCTATGGGCCACTTATGTTTCCACCCTTCTTTTGAGCAGAGGTACTGACTGCCTTTTGGTTTTTTAGATGTATCTTTTCAATGAAATTCGTATAACAAACAGCTTTGGAAGATACAGAATCTTTCTTCAGTGGAAAGGGCTTACTAACTTTATAATGTGCTTCCTGACTATTATAAAAGTATCTAGTTCCTTAAGCTCAGGGTTTCTTTCCTATAATGTAACCCAGTGTGTATGCAGGTGGTGCATAATCTCCTGCATCATATGATAGGAACTGGTGTTCAGGGAAGCAGCACAAGAAAAGCTGATGTCCCACCTGTGCTTTTGCCGTAAGCAATAAAATACTTTGTCTTTGATCATGCATTTTACATCTTCTGCCAACATCCATGAACTCTTCAGGGCTAACTGGATAGTTTGCAAGGAGGATAAAATCTTTAACCCTTCACAATTCTTAGCAGTACCTAAAAAAAATTACCAAGGTTCAAAGTGGTACATCTTCAAAACTCAGGCCTGACTAGAAGAGAAGTCTTCAAAAAACAGGTTGTATAGGAGAGAAAGGAGTGTAGAAAACATAGTGAGTTAAAAGAAAATGGGGAACTTGTTCCCAGAGGGTGTGGGAAGAAAGAGGCTAACGGGTATATGTAGGCGAACAGCCCAGATGAGAAAGACGGCAATCTGTTCCACTCTCTAAGGCAGGTTTGAAAGGAGAAGGATATGTAGACTGGGTATTGATGGGAAAGTATGACTTAAGGAGAGAATGTTTCAGGTAAGGGAGTAAGGAAGATGGTGGTAAGGAGATTTCCAGATTCTTGGAAGGTTTGGATGATGTGAAAGGAGTATGGCATTTACCTTATAGGCTGTAGAGACTAATTGGAGACTTGCAAATAGAAGATAAAGGAAAATGGCATTTTAGAAAGATTAATCAGGCTAACGTACAAAATGCTTTAAGATAGGGATAGTCTAGAAAGGAGAGATTAGGGGATATTAAAAAAAAAAAAAACAACTTAAAGGAAACTAACCAAATATGTGGTCAGTGTATGGTTATGCCTGACAGGATGCTTTAGGAAGTCATGGAGGATACTGGAGCTCAGGAGCACCTGCCCCCCTTCACAGTGTACCCCACAATCACCTAGCCTTGGGGATTTTAAAATATTTATTTCAAAAGCTTGGATGGCTTCAGTATCTAGGTTGTGGCAAAATCAGGACACGTGTAAAATACCTTACAATACCTTAGATTCCTGAAAGGTACCAAAAAGTACAATAAAATTAACACTGCCATTATAGGAAATGTATGACACAAATAATATAGAACTGAAAGGTGAAAGAAAGGTGAAAGCCTGGTGTGCTGCAGTCCATCGGGTTGCAAAGAGTTGGCCGTGACTTAGTGACTGGACACCACCACCAATGGTATTCCATTAACTATTTCTAAGCAGTCATAAAGTACAAAATGCAGACAAAACACCCTGTGAATCCACAACCTACTTTAAGAAATACATTATGGATTCAGCTGATGCCCTCGTGTGCCCGCCCCAGGCACATTCCTCTTCCCACCTGTGTTCTCCATGCCCTGCTCAGTAACCATGGTAATGATTTTGGTATTTATGAATTCCATACCTTTAAAACATACTTTACTAAAGTATTTTACTAAACAACTGTAGTGTTATTCTCATGATTTTAAATGTTTGTCAAAAGGATGCCGTGTTGTGATGTTGCTATTTTAGCGAACATTTTGTTGTGAAAATCATCCGTGTTGATATGTTTAATTTTATTTATTGTTAGTATTGTCTACTATTCTATCATGAGAAAACCACAACCAGTCAGTTCTCTGGTTAATAGCCACGTGCATGTTTTTCAAATGTTGTTAATCCCATCAATGCTAAGGTGAAGATTCTTGTAAATTTGTGTGTGTGTGTGTGTATGAGAATTTTGAATGGCATACACTTAAGAATGGAATTTCTGGGTCATTTGGTATGCTATTAGGAAAGGTATTGAAATATCCTGTATTAGAAGTCTCTGGATCAGAGTCGAATCAGGTAATGGGAAGAAATAAAGCATTAGAAGGGGATTTGAATTGCATTTAACTCATACAAGATGTCAGGGAGGCAAAGAAGTAGGTGTTAGGAATGCCACTGGGGTTGTTTGGCAAGGATGGTCAGGATAATAACACCACCTTAGACAGATACGGGAATATATGGAAGAGTGCTTACTTGTGGGGATATGTTTAAGGCATGTCTAGTGAGGCGGTGATGGGAATTATAATTCATACAATGTAGCTTTCTGGAAGATAAGTTAATATTTTAAATCTTGGGAGAGAAAAATAGTATCAAAGATGTAATTTATGCAATAATTTTAGAATTTTATAGTTAAAATCATGTTAGAAGAAGGTACCTACCTTAGAGGAGGTGAATAGAACAAGTACCAAGAGCGGTGCCAGTCAAGTACTATACTGGGTTACATTACTGGTCATGGTTACTCACATCTGCTTCTCTGTATGAGGATCCTCACCCACTGCCCTGAGAACTTTTGTGCTTCCTGTTGGGGGAGTGTACCTCCCAGCCTCATTGACTTTGGGTCTGGCCATGTGATGTGCTTTGGCTAAGGCATGTATGCAATGTGAAGGGTGCCATGTCTGAGCAAAAGCATGGGAACTGCTCTTTCCAATTCAGTCCCCAAAGAGAAGACACAGGGGCTGAGCTCCAGGCTGCAACAGATCTGGAGCTGTGATCCCTAAGGACATGAAAAAGAAATCATTGTTTATTGTTGTAAGCTCCTGGGAGTGGGAAGATCATTACTTCATCCAAGCTGACTGATTCAAGTTTTAGGTGCAGAAGGAAATTTGCAAGAAGTTAATGACTGTTTGTGGGAAAAAATTTACATTGATTTTGGTCTGATTTCTTAAAAATTCTAGTAGTAAAAGCAAGGGAGAGAGAGAGATGTAGAAACATCTAATATTCATATCCAATATTCTATCCCCCAGACAGAATCCTTGAAGTTAGCCAAGACCTTAAGAGTGACATTGGCTAGTAAAATGTCTGCAAAGGTGACTTCTCTCACTGTTGGGCGGAAGATTTGAAGGAGCTTGTGTGCTATTCTCCATCCTTTTCTTTCCCTCTTATGCTTGCCATGGAAGCTCCATCCACTACAATGCTGTACACCATACAATTACAGAATGCTAGAATGTTCTTACCTAGGGACATTGAGTTGTCCATATAGAAGGTCTTTTCTAGAGAGTCACCCTGCTCTGTAGTGCACTTATGAGAAATAAACAAAGCTTATTTGTTTCCTCTGAGATGCCTGATGCTGTTTGCTATTGCAGCAGAGCCTAGCACACCCTGGCTAAATGATATGGTATACTGAAGCAGCAACAGCATCAAATAAAGGTCTTTTTAGACTAGATGAAGCTAAAATTGTTTGAGGATAGAGGTGAAAACACCTAAAGAAAGGGAAGATATGGCAGAAAAGCTAAACCAATGAAGGAAGGCAGCAGAAGAGAAAACACGGGATCACAAAGGGGATTAGTAGGAGATGATAAAGTTGTCTCTTTCTAAGGATTATGTGTGGAATCCCACAGCATAGACCAGTCTGTTTATTTTGGTAGTTCTTCTTAAAAAGCTGGGACAAGAGAGTGGAAATTTCAGAATAAGCACTTTTAAACTTGCAAATAACAAGATTCTCATTTAAGATGAAGGAGAATTTATTACTCATGGAAAGCATCACAGGAAAGGTGGCATTGGCCCCAAGAACAGCTGGCTCCCTGCCTGGCCTGTGATGCTGGCAGGACTCTTTATCCATTTCTGTGTCACCTTTCAGCTTCTTTATTGTATTGGCTTCATCTTTTCCTATTATAGACACATTTTCTCCATAAGGCAAGGAACATGGCCACTTGTGGCCCTGAATTCACTTTTCAGAAATTCTGCTATCAGAGAGGAGAGATATAATTTCTGCTCCTTCAAGCCAGAAACATCCTGGAGCAGGACTTTGCATGGGTCATCTGTCTACTCCAGGCCAATCTCAGTGGCCAGACAGTTGGGTGATATTTCTTGACTCAGGTTGGTTCACATGCACACTTCTCTAGTCAAGGACACAGAACCTGTTGCCCCAAGAGGTGGAGCAGGTTCTGGACAAAGAAATGTAAGGACTGCTGCAGGAATATAAGAGTAAACAGTGTTCAGAGTCCTCTATCTTTGGGGATATAACTCAATTGTGAAATGAGTTCATGTTATCAGTTGTACAGTACCAAGTTTTAAATTTTGAAATATTTGTTTCACCTGTCATATAATCATAAGCATAGACTTTAGGAAACTGCAAAAGCTTATTTGAAAATAACAAATAATAGGAATGATAGGAAAAAAATGGCCAATGAAGTTCTTGATAGCAGAGATAGAGTAAGATATTATTATATGCATAATGTCAGAAACATTGGCAAGGGCTTGTTTCAGAGTTTTTTCCCAGAGAGAATCCTTCTGAAGCCTTTCTAGAGTCATCCCATTGATAGAGGGATGATACTGTAGAGGAAGAGGTATCATAGAGGAAGATACTGTAGCCACTTGCCATAACACACATTCCCTGAGGAGGAGAGATTGAGTGTGGCATTTGTTGACTATCTACTATCCATATTATTGATGTTATTGCTATCACTGCTGAGAGATGAGGGAGGAGTATGCTCATTTAATAGGATGAATCTGATAATGGGGACATTTCCTAACTCATCCAAGTTGAAATAACTAGAGATAAGCTTTACCAATATTAAAAATCAGACCTATATGAATATAAAGTTCTGACCAGCCTGTTTCCAGTTATTAAAACTTTATCATGAATTAGTTTGTTAGATATTTAAAATAGATTATGCAGACGTCTTTTGGAATGACTCAGTAAGGTAAATAAATATCAATCTTTCCCAGAGTCATTTGGCTTCCCATGGACTTTGGACCAGCTGAGACAAAGCATAAAAGGAGAGTTTTAAGTGGTAACTGGTGCCAGGGAAAGGCAATACTGGGGAAGTGTGTATAGATATAATTGGGCTTTGCTATGCTAATGATTGTGGCAACTCTGAGCTAAGAGGTGTCCAGGTGGGCTACTGATGGCTGCTGGGTTATTGTGGAGGAACAGTGGGGGTTTGAGAGACCCTGGGGTTACATAAAGAAAAGTGAACCCCTGTGAGGCCAATTAAGATAGGAGGACCTTGTTAACTGGTCTCATGGAAGGGACATTTAGAGAAAGGACCAGTAGGAGAGAGATCCTGATGGAGAGGGTTAGGGAAACTCAAAGACTGGAGGCTGAGCTTAGTAGTGCTTTGTGGATGCTGCATCGCAGAACAAAGGAACAGCTATTCAAAAGTTTCTCTGGGTAGATTCTGAGAGGCATCGCTGAGAGAAGGAATTTAGGAATCTGTAAATAATTTTGATCATGGTTAGAAAGCAGAGGTCTGGGAGCGGAGAGAGGAAGATCATTGCTCTTCCTGATTCTAAAGGTAGCTAAAGGAAACTGCCGAACTTTGAGTACAAAGGCCTTAGAAAAGTGTAGTGTCTTGGAGTAGAGACCTTTCCTGGAAGAAAATTGTGTGGAGCAGAGAGGCCAGTTCATGTCCAAGTGAAGACCAAGGTGAATTGGAAACACAGAGCTCTGCCCGGGGTACATATTCTTGATAACACAGTTAACATAGAGATTCTAACTCAGGGCCGTATACACGGTTTATGCACCTGAACCGATTGTACTGTGGAACACTGCTGGAAAGAAAAGAAGCTCTGACTCTTACGAGTGTTGTCATCAGAGGAGAATCTGCACACCATGATTTAATGTTTCCCTTATCCAAAATGCTAGTAGAACCAGGCTGAGAGAGACTTCTGGGGACTTGGTTATACAGCAATGAAAAATTGGGTTAGGGAAAGGTGGAGAGATTTGTCTCAATCTAAGGCGTTTGCTTGGAAGGGAATGGAGCTTACCGTGAAGGATGCTGGTCAGTCCAGTGCAATAGGTGGTCAGTGTGTTGCACAGACAGAAGGGGAGATGGAACGAGAGAAGGAAATGTAACAGGAAGCTCAAAGAGCATCGTTTTCTTTGGAGTTGGACTTGGTAAGAGGTTCCATAGAGTCAGCACAAGTCAGGCAACTGTTAACAGCTTTTTGGCCATGGCAATAACTCTTCAGCTATTATGGATTTCTCCTGTGCTCAGTGACTTCAGCTGTGTCCAACTCTTTGTAGCTCCATGGACCATAGACCACCAGGCTCCTCTGTCCATGGTATTTTCCTGGCAAGAATACTGGAGTGGGCTGCCATGCCCGCCTCCAAGGGATCTTCCTGACCCAGAGATCGAGCTTACATCTCATGTGTCTCCTGCATTGCAGGCAGATTCTTTACCACTGAGCCCTTAATATGGCTTATGTGAGACCAGTTAGAGTAAAGGAAGGACTATTAAAATGAGGAGAGAGAAAGGCATGAGGAAGGAATTTAAAAGGAGAGACCACAGACAGCACTGCCTGGGGTCAGACTATCTTCTCTGAGCAAAGAAGCTTATACAAAATTTATGATGGGCTAAGGTCTAGGACAATGAATGCTTTGAAACTCTAATCTATTTAAATGATGATAAATGTCACAGCTGTTCTCCTGTATAGAGTGATTTGGTGAATAGAAGAGAAAGATTTCAAACTGTCTTTTACAAAGAAAGGATAAAAATCACTTAAAACTGGTCAAACTGTCCCATAAGTCTCTTGAGCTGCAGAAAGTTATATACCTTTAGAAAGAACCTACAAGTAAATGATCATATAAGAATAAACTAATGTTTGATCTCGTCCTGAGTTTGGTTATGACCATAGCAGATTATTCTCATGATGTCAACCACAAAAGTTTTTTTTTTTTAATACTATATTGGTGTTTTTCTTTCTGGCTTACTTCACTCTGTATAATAGGTTCCAATTTCATCCATCTCATTAGAACTGATTCAAATGAATTCTTTTTAATGGCTGAGTAATACTCCATTGTGTATATGTACCACAGCTTTCTTATCCATTCATCGGCTGATGGACATCTAGGTTGTTTCCATGTTCTGGCTATTATAAACAGTGCTGCAATGAACATTGGGGTACATGTGTCTCTTTGGCTGTAGTCACCATCTGAGTGATTTTGGAGCCTGAAAAAATAGTCAGCTACTGTTTCCATTGTTTCCCCATCTTTTTGCCATGCCTTGGTAGCATATGTAAACAAATGAAAATCTAAGCCTGGGATGCCTTCAGGTTTAAGAAATCAAAACCTAAGGACAGCCAGTCACAAGCATCCAACTAGGCTTTCCCAAACCAGGCAGGCACTGTAGCCAGTCAAATCATTTCCTTGCTTTGCTTCCGTGTCTGTCTATAGAAGATATTCTTGAAACTCCTGCTGGTAGAGTGCTCTTAATCACTTCTGGTTTGGTGTTGCTCAATTCGAGTCAATGTTTGCTCAAAAGAACTCTTAAAATTTTTAATATGCTTCAGTTTATTTTATCACAGTATTGAGGGAAAACAGAGGAGCATATCTAACAGAGTCAGGAAATGTCTGTCTCTGTTCAGCTGTAATTATCTAAGTATTGTTCCCAAGCAGACGAGACTAGAAGATTCCGTTCTTCAGATAACATATGCCTCATTCCAAGTGGTGAGAATAGATGTATTGTTACATTAAAAAAACAAGGAACAAAATGGCATGTATTTTAGTCTGGCATGTCTGTGAAAAAAATATATATGCACATATATTTATAAATAACAGAGTATCTCTGGAAACATATTCAAGAACTGATAAGAGCTGTTCCCATTAGCAATGACAATGGCATCTGGGGGATGAGGAACTGGTAAGGGGAGATCTACTAACCACCATAAACACTTTTGTAATCTTTCAAGATTGTGCCGTGTACATGTGTAACTTATTAAAATGACAACCAATTAACCAATGAGAACCGAATGAAATGGTGCAATTGACCTTACTAAGTTGGGATTTCTACAGTTGGATAACTTTAAAGAACTCACTATTGAAGCTTTTGAAGTTTGAATGCTTCTTCCCTGCTATTTGGTGAAATGGGTGAGCTGTCATGTGATTAGTTGAGGGTGCTATCTTCCATATCTAAGGGCCTTTGGGGATGGCTGCAGACTGAATTCCTAGTGGTAATACCCAAAGTCTGTAGATTCTGTCCACACCACAGAATCCCTACTAGCGCATATACGTGAATATGGTCTAGGGTTGATGCTTAATGTACAGTGGAAGAAAATTTAACTTTTCGTCTATCACCAGGATTTGGGAAAATCCCAGGGAAAGGAAGGGTACAGAATATTAAAAATGTGATACAGGTGTACAGATCTGGAGGAAAAAAATATAGTTACAGGACTGTATTTTTCAGATTTTTTTTGGTTACAAGTAGCAAAAATTCTACTTGAAGTAGTCTGGGCAGAAGGGAGAATTTTTTTGAAGGATAGTGAGGACATCCACACGATTCTTGAGGGGTGGAATGCAGCAGAACCTGAAGCACAGCTGAAAATACTGATAAGAATGTCCTCCAAACTCCTCTCTCGGCATCTCGCTGCACATTGGCTGTGTTCTCTCATACCTGCTTTGTGCATGTGGTAGGGCACATGATGGGTGACAGAAAGCTGTTTTATAGCTTCCCTACCAGAGAAAGTGCCTACTCTTCTTCCCCAAGTTTTGGTGTGAAATATCCCAGGAAAGAACTCTGACTGGCCAGGGTCAGATGTCCATCCTTGAGTTAATAAACTATGATTTGGGCTATAGATTTCCTTAGATTAGTAACTTCTACTGGAACACATGCTTTGATGTGGGGGTAAGACCTCAAAATTGTTGTTGTTCAGTTGCTCAGTCATGTTTGACTCTTTGCGACCCCAAGGACGGCAGCATGCCATGCTTCCCTCTCCTTCACCATCTCCTTCACCCAGCATCAGGGTCTTTTCCAAGGAGTCAGTTCTTTGTATCAGGTGACCAAAGTTTTGGAGTTTCAGCTTCACCATCAGTCCTTCCAATGATTATTCAGGACTGATTTCCTTTAGGATTGACAGGTCTGATCTCCTTGCAGTCCAAAGGACTCTCAAGAGTCTTTTCCAACACCACAGTTCAAAAGCATCAACTCTTTTGAAATAAATAAGTGCTATTTCTGAAAGAAGGTATCTGAACAACAGATAAGCGTTATAAAGGGATTGCAGGCAGCAGGCGGCCACTGGGGTGTACTTTCAGGAGCATTCCCCTCCCGCCTCACTGTTCCTTGGACTCCCTGCAAGAGTTCATCTTTAAATCAAAACACTTCTCGAGAAAGGTCACTTGTTTAAATTCACTTCAAGTTTAAAATGACTGATATGCCCTCACTTTCCTGAGGCAACAACCTTTTGTTTGGGGAGTGAGGAAGAATTATCATGGAGAATTCCTGAGGGGAGTAGGAGATAGGGGTTCTATTCTACTGAATCTTTTTCAGATTCTTTCTTTTCTTATTCAACATTCAGTTTCTCCCTTTTAGGCTGTTAATATTACTCAGGTGTCAGTTCCACCAGCAGGGTCACAGGTGCATCTCTCGTGTGCACATTGTACTGTCTAGAATTCTAGTGTTTTATAAAGTCGTTGTGAATGATGGCATCTGGAGTAGTGCAAGATGACAGTTTATATTTTTTTCTCAACTGGGAAAGCTTGTTTCTTTTCTGAAGCTTTTCCTGCATTCTTACCATGTATAATACATACAGAAGCCTAAAAATTACATTAAATGACATATAATCCATTTTTCATGCTTTGGTTAGGAAACTAGAAACGAGGGGCCAAATTCAGCCTGCTTCCTGTTTTATAAATAAAGTTTTATTGGAACACAGCCACATTCAAGTTTTCACATATTGTCTCTGGCAGCTTTTACGCTACAGTGGTGGAGTTGAGTAGTCATGACAGAGACCATATGGTCCATAATGCATAAAATATTTGCTACCTGGCATCTTACAGGAAAAGTTGCTGTCCAGTTGCTCTGGACTGGAATATACACTAGAAATTATGATTTTCCATTAATCTGGTAAACACAACCCTCCACATTTGTTAGTCACTTTATTACAAATAAAATTCTTTGCAAGTAAGCAAAGGATCCCCTGGAAAATGGAATGGTAACCCACTTCAGTATTCTTGCCTGGAGGATTTCATGGACAGAGGAGCCTGGCCAGCTACTGTCCATAGGGTCTCAGAGTCAGACACCACTGAGTAACTAATACTTTCATTTTCAAACAAAGGATGGTAATTATTCAATTGAGATCACAAAAATTAGAGCTGGAAAAGGTGTTTGCAGATCATGGAGCCTAATTCTTATGTTTAAAAGGGGGGAAACTGAGGCTCAGAGAAACAAAATAACTTGCTCAAAGTCATATATCAAGTTAGATTGAAGGCTTCTATTCCGCCATGTGAAGCAGCTCCACATTCCCTTCAGTCTGGACTACTCTGTTTCTTTTTACAATTGTGCTTTCTCCATTTTGAAGTTTTTAACCTGCACGAGTCCTTCAATTAGTAGTATTTTTGTGTTCACCTTGATTTTAAGCACTTCATCATTGTTACTGCACCACAGTATCCATAATATGTTCACATTAATTATTCTCAACTTACCTACTCTTTCTGTCCTTTTCTTAATCACTCCATATGCACTTTCCCTATGTGATAGGTTCTTTATGAATGGCAGTTTCAGACTGGCTGCTGGGTATTTCCTATACTTTTTCATTATCGAGCCATCCCCTACCAGATGTTCTCACATTCCTCTTTTCTCTTGGAAAGTCACCTTGGTTGATGTTGATACCAGGAAGCCTGGGGTTTTGATGTACAGAGTTCAGAATGTAGTGATTAAGAAACATCACCTAGTGATTATGTCCCTTCTGTACCAATAGCCTTGATGAAGGCATTGTCTGTCTCCTCCCTCAACTTGCCCTGCAGACATTCAGCCCCAAAATACAGGCTGGGTTTGTCTCAGGCACTGTGCTATATAGGATATCAGAGACTCCATAAAATTCAGAGATGGAAGGATTGCTGGTGGATTGTGGCAGGGCAGTGCTTCCTATTCCAGGAAAAGGTTTAATAGGAGGAGGGGGATATTTGTTCAACAGCAAGCAAAAGACTTCATGGAGCTATGTTAGGTCATAGAATAAAGTAATACAAAATAACAATAGATTAGAAGTCAGGAGACCTGGTTTTAAGCCCTGATTTAGACTTAATTTCCTGTGTGATGTTAGATGACCTAGTTAGCCTCTGTGGATCTCAGTTTCCTCATCTTTAAAATGAGAAGGTTGAACAAACATAAATCAAATGTACCGTCTAGTTAGTAACTATATTTTCTGAGCTCCAATTTAGGACATATACTCTGACAAGTTCAATTATACTTATGGGGGCAATGAGACAGGAGATTTGAAATATAGATTATCCTAGAAAATCTGGAACATATGGCTGCCATACTTCTAATTATAAAATTCTTTGAGATTTAAGGCCCTCATTGCTTTTGTATACTTAAGAGCTTTCTAAAGTTTATGGATCGTTAATGATCATGGTCAAAAATTCTATTAATTTTTAAGCTTCATAGTTTCTCAGCATTTACATTGTCACTATATTCCTTATGCTCCAAACCATTCTTTGGTGCTCTATCCACTTATTCAAAAATATTTGAAGGGTTCCTCTGTTGGTCTAGGATTGCTGGACATGGCTGTCCAAGCTGTGCCTCCATCAGGTGTCTAGAGAGTGGACCAGGGGGGCCCGAAACAGCCCATGCTCTGCTCACCAAGCACCAGCTACATCCAGCTGGCGGAAGCAGCCTCAAGGGGCCATATGCTGCTGGGTTCCCTGTGTCAGGCAGTGGACACAAAGGACTATATGATAGTCTTAAAAGTGGTAGTCAAGTGGGAAAGATGATACTAGAAATAATTATAGAAAATACAAGTACTCTCAGGGAGGGACAAATTACTTCAAGAACACAGATGAAGGAAGGAGTGAAAGGACACAGACAAAGGAAAGGGCAATGGGGAATGGGGAATGTGAAGAGTCAGAGAAGAAGTCTCAAGGGAAGTCACTGTTGT
Source organism: Cephalophus harveyi (assembly GCA_006410635.1). Classification (NCBI taxonomy): domain Eukaryota; kingdom Metazoa; phylum Chordata; class Mammalia; order Artiodactyla; family Bovidae; genus Cephalophus; species Cephalophus harveyi. The sequence continues at coordinate 463,555 of SJYT01027875.1, read as the reverse complement.
CATCTTCTTGGCCTTTGGCTTCATCGGAGGAGAAGGAGAGCCACAATGGATGTGCCATGTTCAGGGATATTTTTTGGATCAGGTTTTCTGGGTCACCAAGAGGACGGGGTCTTAATAAGCTCCGTTTCTGTTTTCCCACAAGGTTATGAGGGTAAGTCAGGGCCCATGGCATTCCTGCTTAAGAGAAGAGAGCTCCCACTCTTCCCTTTCTCTCAGGCTCTTAGAAAGGCATTTAGAAACTAGCGTGATCTACCACCGAAAATGTCAGTTTCTCAGTTTAAGTAAAATAAAATTCAAGGCACTGTTGCACAGGTTAGCCCACCTAGGTCTTCTCCTTGCTGCTGGAGACCAAAGCCGAGTTAAAAGTTGTTCTTTCTCTTGCGTTAGCTTACATGGTTGAAACCTCTTAGGAACCCCTCAAGGTTATAGGTGACCAGTCATGGATAGAGCTCTACAATTCAAAAAGCTATCCTTGATCTCTATTATTAAGTGAGATTGGATTTTAAAGGAAGAGTAAGAGTTTTCCTGTCAAACAAATCATGGGAAGGTATTATACATGAAGGGAACAGTACCTGCAATGGCTTGAATTAGTGAATGATACTTACATATTTGGGAAACTGGAGCAAAGGATGGACTAAATAGCTAGGCTAGGAATATAAAGGGCCATGATGCCCAAATAAAATATATAGATTTTATCCTGCAGGCATTGTTCAGAGCCAATAGAAGTGAGCAAGTCACAGAATGATATAATTAGATCTCTTTTGTAGTGTGACAGGCAGACTGGAGTAGAGAAGAGATTGTAGCCTAGACATCAGTTAGAGATAACAGGGCTCTTGCACTGGGCAGCAGAGTGGGAGTAGAGAGAAAGAATCTGGTTTAAGAGACAGAATCCTTTCGATGTGGCCATGGGCAGAGGGAGAGTTATGAATGCTAGGATGCGGCAGACTGATACTGAGAAGATGCAGCAGATGGAGTGAATTTGGTTGGTGAGGGTCGGGGTTGGGAATTATAGATAGTGCTTAATATAAGGACTTAGAAATACTTCTGTTTGAGGTTGATTTGATTATCCGACATGGAGCAGGGTGAGGTTTGATGTGCAATTGCTATTTGAAGTGAAAACAAAAAGCAATACTGCTCTGCCATCAGCTTGACCGTCCCCAACTACTCCTCTAATGAAAACTGCGCAAGTGTGCGTTTGTGGTGCAGAATTGTGCTAAGTGGACAGGGGCAGGGATAGCACTGCAGAGGATATGTTATGATAAGACTGACTAAACTTTGTTCCTAGACACCGCTGGGCTTCCCAGGTGGCACTAGTGGTAAAGAACCCACCTGCAATGTCGGAGACAAGAGATCAGGTTCAATCCCTGGGTTGGGAAGATCCCCTGGAGGAGGGCATGGCAACCCACTCCAGTATTCTTGCCTGGGCAATCTCTTGGATAGAGGAGCCTGGCAGTCTACAGTCCAAGCAGTGGCACCCCACCCCAGTACTCTTGCCTGGAAAATCCCATGGACAGAGGAGCCTGGTAGGCTGCAGTCCATGGGGTCGCTAGGAGTCGGACACGACTGAGCGACTTCGCTTTCACTTTTCGCTTTCATGCATTGGAGAAGGAAATGGCAACCCACTCCAGTGTTCTTGCCTGGAGAATCCCAGGGATGGGGGAGCCCGGTGGGCTGCCATCTATGGGGTCGCACAGAGTCGGACACGACTGAAGCGACTTAGCAGCAGCAGCAGCAGCAGCAGCAGCAGCAGAAATACTTCTGTTTGAGGTTGATTTGATTATCCGACATGGAGCAGGGTGAGGTTTGATGTGCAATTGCTATTTGAAGTGAAAACAAAAAGCAATACTGCTCTGCCATCAGCTTGACCGTCCCCAACTACTCCTCTAATGAAAACTGCGCAAGTGTGCGTTTGTGGTGCAGAATTGTGCTAAGTGGACAGGGGCAGGGATAGCACTGCAGAGGATATGTTATGATAAGACTGACTAAACTTTGTTCCTAGACACCGCTGGGCTTCCCAGGTGGCACTAGTGGTAAAGAACCCACCTGCAATGTCGGAGACAAGAGATCAGGTTCAATCCCTGGGTTGGGAAGATCCCCTGGAGGAGGGCATGGCAACCCACTCCAGTATTCTTGCCTGGGCAATCTCTTGGATAGAGGAGCCTGGCAGTCTACAGTCCAAAGGATCGCAAAGAGTCAGACATGACTGAAGTGACTTAGCACACATGAACTTCACTCCTAGAGACTGATAGGATGTGGAAACAGTTTACTTATACAGAAACTTGGTGACAGAACTTGACTCAAAGCAGGGAAAAAAGTGTTAGACTAACAAATTTTAAAAATATGATAATAATACCTGCCATTTATTGTTCCAGGCATTTGACTCACATTAATTTTATTGAAACCTCACAATAACACAGTGAAGGAAGTAGTTTCATTCTTGCAGAGAAGAAACTGAGACTCAGAGATATTAAGAAACTGACCCAAGTAATATTGCTAAGTGGCAGAGTAATTACAAAACCAGGTCCCCCTTGCTCTCTCCAGCATTAGAAACCTTCTCTTTAGCCTACTTAGGAGTGAAGACAATTAGAAGCAGTATTTGCCTGTAAATAATACATTTGCTAAGCACAACTGATTCTTATCTATCTGTTAATGAACTGCTGGATTCTGTAAAAGCTTTGTGGCCTCTACATTTTTACTCCTTACTTTCTCCCACTTAGTTTTGGTTTTTACAGCCTCTGGAATGTATTGAGGAGGTTTCAATGCTGCTGGAATCAATTTACCCACGGTGAATCTTTGGCAACTTTCTCTGCTCAATTCAAGCCCTCTGGTTGTTCAGTCGCTCAGTCATGTCAAATTCTTTGCAACAGCATGGACTGCAGCACGCCAGGCTCCCTTTGCTTCACCGTCTCCTAGAGCTTGCTCAAACTCATGTCCATTGAGTCGGTGGTGCCATTCAACCATCTCGTCCTCTGTCATCTTTTTTAGCCATTAAAATTTGTAAACAGTGCCCTACTTTCTAGGGTATGCTTTCTATGCTGTGCTTCATCTCACAGGTTTATAGTAGGTGCTCAATAAATATTTACTGAATGAAGGTATAGTTTTTCACCTCCTGACTTTATATAATTTTGCTCCAAAGGTGTATTCAAATGGCCTCTCATGTTCTATGCTTTCTTCTCACTGTTGCTTCTGTATTCACCAATATCACAAAATCAATGTGAATAAAACCAAATCTGTTACCTTCTCTCCTGTCTTCTCTTTCTGGTTATAGGACATCATCATTGTTTTAAGTAATGTCTCATTTCTAACTCCTCTTTCCTTCTTCTGCAGATTCTACCATAGATTTATTGCTTGAATCAAATCCCTCTTTTCATTGCCATCATACTCGTTAAAATGAGTATTACTAAGTTATTGCAATGGCCTCCTAAGTGGTTTCTCTTCATCTAACATTTCCTCTCTTCCATAGACCTGGCATAAATGTGATTCTATCCTCCTCTGCTCAAAAATCTTGCATGTCCCGCTTCTACATGTGGTGTTCAGGGCCCTCCACAACATGGTATTTGCCGTCTCAATCTCATCTCTTCGATCTCTCTCTGGACCTACCCAACAGCAGCTTCAGGCCACTCATTTCCCCCTTTACATCCCAGTTACTTTTCTGGCTGAGCCTTGTTGTGCAGTGATGATCCTGAGTGTGGGAAGTCACGTGTGGGCATCCATAACTCTGCTTCCTTTGCTGGGGTTCAAAGGAGACACTGCTAATTAGTTAGCGCATCACCTCTCAGCAGAGAGAGAATCTCAACCAGGGAATCCTGTGGTGTCTTACAGTGAACTGAATGGACACAAAGACAAACCCTTCTATAGCTTTGACCTCTCTGTCAAGTCATCTTTCAAGACCCAGATTCAATGGCTTCTCTGCCCTGACACCTTCCCCATCTTTAGGCTTAAGCTGATCACTTTGCTTTAGCAACTGGTCTTTGTCCACTACCTTAAGGGTTTTGTTTGTTGATTTTTGACTTCTCATGGTAATCATTTAGGTACAGACTGATCTTGTGCTAGAGTCTAAGTGCCTTGAGGGTGAAGACCACGTGGGATTCACTTTTGAGTTTTCTGAAGCTCTAACCACAGTGTAGGGGTTAATGTCTGTCAGACGAATCAGCTTCTCACACACTTTGACTTTATTAAGGTCATGTACAAGCACACTGTATTTTCTGTACTATATTTAAAATACTCGAGGGCAGGGATCAAGCCTTGTTCATCTCTGAATCACTCATAGCCCTGAGAACTCAGTAAATTGTTATTGGTAGTTCTGTGAATAGCTTTCTTCATTCTTTGTCAACAATCATATTGTGTCCACTTAATATCCTTCAACTGAAAGATTTTTTTGTAAAACATTCTGTTTTTCAGGCTTATTATTTCTGATTGACCTTCTCTCTAAATTAGGGCAAACTATCAAGGATTTACTGAATTTCAAAACCTTGAAAGTAGCAACTCAGCAGAAGGTCGGCAGAGAAGGGAGGCAGCAGAGTTTGGAGAGAATGTAGAAAGGGTGACTGTCTCTCAGAAGGCAGGGAAGGATACAGTAGATGGGGACACCTCCTGAATGGAAGGGGCAGACAAGGAGAGAGGGGAGAGGCAGGGAGGGTGGAAGGAAAGGGGAAGTCTGGCAAGAAGGAAACAAAGCTGGAATTCGAAACTATTGTTGTTCAGTTGCTCAGTCCTGTCTGACTCTTCACAACCCCATGGACTGCAACACACCAGGTTTCCCTGTCCTTCACCATAGATAATGTTTGCCACCGTTAAAAACAAACTAGGCTGCCGAATATAAGAGCATGTCTCATGTTTTAAAAAACAAACCAAAACTATAATTTCTTTTTTCTTCAAGTATGAGGACTGTGAGATGGGGGTAAAAAGCAATTTTTTATTTTAACCTCTGACAAGGTGAACTGGAAAAGGAAGAGATTTTTAAAGACAAATGAGAACCCAAAGGTCATACAAACAGAGGGGAAAGAAAGTGTGAATTGCAAGAGAGGGCATTAGGAGTGAAAGAATATACTGAGAAATGGCAGGAGGGGGCAAAGCAAGGTAACTGCAGGCAAGGAGCTGGATAAATTAACATGTTTGTTTGAATACAGGGACTTCTTTGTGAAGATGAGAGCTCACATCTGCCTTTGATCAGCCACATGGCAGCCCAGGATCAGATCAGAAAGCAAATGAGATGATAAAGTAGCTGAAACCCCAGTAAGTTTAATATTCAGGAGGGAGCAAGGGAGGGAGAGGACAAAGGGAAGAGAGAAGCTCTCCCCTTCTCCCTCCAGTTTGGGCATAGAAGCCTGCCTGGACTTTCTTGTCAAGGTGAGCAGGGCCTGGCAGTGGTCCCGATGCCCTCTGTGGCCTTCAGGACAGCAGGGCGATGACACCAGCGGGAGAGAGCCTCGGGGAGACTCCTGGGCCCCTGTCCTGCTGGCAGGCCTGGCTTTGCTGACACAGCCCAGGAGCTGATGGGAGAGAATCTGCTTAGCTCCAGGGACTTTCTGAATTGGCATTTCTTTTACCCTGGAACAGGCCAGAACAAAAGATGAAATTGTTATTTCCAACGGATTTTTTTTTTCTCTCTCTCTTTTCATACCCCTTTTCCCCCTTTAGGAGCACTTGAATTGCTGAATTGTCAGAAAGGCTGCTTAATATGTAAAACTGACCATATTCTGCTGCTGAGTTTCTTTGTGAATTTCTAGATTGTGTGTAAGGAGAGCCGTATAATCACAAAGCAACTGTTTGGAAGACTTCTTAACTGTCTTTCAGGCATTGGAGAGTGGCAAAAAGACCCATAAACTCTAGGATACACACGTTATAAAAATTGCTGACACTTTTAGAACCCCTAATGCAGGCCATACACTGGCTTACATTATTTTTTTTAACTTTGAGGTAGCATCCTTATCATTCTCATTTTACAGATGAGGAAACTGAGAGTCTGAGAGGTTACATAACCTGCTTAAGGGATTAGGGCTAGGAAGGGGCAGAGGTAGGATGGGAGCATAGACTTCTGAGTCTTCTGTATCTCGAGTGTGATTCTACAGATGGACTGTTAATTACATAATCCTGAGTTGGCCAAAAATTACATTTGGATTTTTCGTAAGATGGAATGACCCGAATGAGCTTTTTGGCCAACCCAATATCACTGACTCGATGGATGTGAGTCTGAGTGAACTCCGAGAGATGGTGATGAACAGGGAGGCCTGGCGTGCTGCGATTCATGGGGTCGCAAAGAGTCGGACACGACTGAGCGACTGAACTGACTTGAACTGAATATATAATGAGGCAAGTATATATATATATATATAAAATATATTTTTATATTATATAACCTTATATACTTTTCAGAATAACCTTGAAAACATGAAATCTTGAACTGAGTCTTTTTTAAATAACTGGACTCAAAGTTAGCTGTTGACATTTTTTCCACTCTGCTTTATGGATCAACACGCCAGCTGATTGATTGATCCCTTACTTTCTCTTATATAAAAAAATATATAATATATTTTTATATATATATGGGCTTCCCTGGTGGCTCAGAGGTTAAAGCATCTGCCTCCAATGCAGGAGACCCGGGTTCAATCCCTGGGTTGGGAAGATCCCCTGGAGAAGGAAATGGCAACCCACTCCAGTGTTCTTGCCTGGAGAATCCCGGGGACGGGGGAGCCTGGTGGGCTGCCGTCCATGGGGTCACACAGAGTCGGACACGACTGAAGCGACTTAGCAGCAGCAGCAGCAAGATCTCTAAAAGGAGAGATAAAAAGGACTTCTGTCATTAAGATTCTGATTTGGTACTGGCTTACCATACAGCTCTCATTAATTATTCCCTTGACTCCACATTTAGAAATTTAGTGGAAATACCTGGGGGAACATTTTATAAAATTTTTCATATAATAATACATGTAAATTTGTGTCTAGACTCACAACTTCTCAAACAGAAAATTTTCCCAAAACTCATTTCTAAATAAGAAAAAATATATGTAAACACATGTACATTTTGTAATTCAAAGAGCAACCATAGGGAAATGCACAAAACATGTGTATTTTGTAATTCAGAGATCAACCATAGAGAAATCTAAACCCACTAGAAATCGAATATTAATGAAGACCAAACCCTCTACCCAACGTTTAAAGCCATGTTACCTAGTTAAAAAACTATATGCCTGAAATAACCTTATATACTTTTCAGAATAACCTTGAAAACATGAAATCTTGAAATGAGTCTTTTTTTTTTTAATAACTGGACTCAAAGTTAGCTGTTGGTATTTTTTCCACTCTGCTTTATGGATCAACACGCCAGCCGATCGATTGATCCCTTACTTTCTCTTATTTCTGATCCTTCTGCCACTATTTAAATCTGGCCAGAGTTCCTCTCCAGTTCTAAATCCTTACTCTCAGCAGCAAATTGCCCTTTCAGTACTTGGTCAATTGTATTATTTGTGACTGCTTTGGGAATTTTAGGGATAAAGTTTTAATCCTAGGAGCATCACATGTTTGCTCTTTCAGAGAGATTTATTTTCTGCTAGAGTTTGTGGGTTTCCTGCTGATGTCAGGCTGAGCTTTCATACATATTCAGCATTTTTGCTCTATTCAAGTTGGCGGTGAGAGTCCTCCTTCGTATTTGTACTTTTCATCATGACGGCCATTGTGACTGGGATCACTGACGTCAGCACATCATCCACTGAGTTTCATGGTCATTCATTCAGAATCAGGCTTGTGCTTAATACTGTGAGGGAGATCCAAACACAGAGGCAGTGGTTCTTGCCATAAAAGACTCTATAGTATTTAGGAGATAACTCAAGAGAGTTCAAGTTTATTCTGGGGCTGAGTAGGGAAGCCCTGTGTTATGAGGTAAGACTCTTCTTAGGCTCTAGGCTTCTATTAGCGTGACTCACATGAGAAGGACAGTAATGTTCGCTATGTAAGCCAGATGACTGAGGCCAAATTAAGGGATTATGCTTTCTTGCCTTCTGGCTGAGAAACATGCACCTAGTCCTTTAGTTTTGTGCATAATGTATTTCTGAGAATATGTTTGAACATCAAATGAGCTGGAGTTGAACAACAAACTTTTGTATTTCATGGTTGAGTTTGGTTCTCTGAATTACAAAATATGAAATTGGTAATTTCACCTTGTCTTCCAGGCATGGTTTTCATGGAAATATTTTCAGTGTTTTATACATTGAAAAGTAAAAAGAAGCATATCTCATAGTTTCTGTATTTGTGTCAGTATTATTAAGTTTATGAGAATAAAGTCTTGTCACCAATATTTACATTTTTATATTTCCACTCATTTTTGTAAAGTGCCTGTCAAATTTTTGAAATCCCTTTTCAAGTTACCTCTTATTAGGAAGCATGCTATACAGGACAGATCCAAAGCGGAGCTGCTGTGGCAGACGGGAGAGTGATGGAGCCAGGCTGGAACTCTGAAACTAGGATGCTTTTTCTGTTCTTCACCTCATCGTCCTCTGTGGTGGTTCTAAAGAGTTCCTTGGCCTATGTGAAATGCAATATGATTACTAGAATAAATCACTGCATTTTTTTTTTCCAACTCTGATGTGTGACAACTCTAGGTGTGACATTGCCAAAACAGGATTTTTGGTGGAAATCATTTCCATTTTGATTCTTTAAAATGCTCATTCCTTACCTGATTAAAGGAAATCCAAATAAACATGTGAAGAACTGACTCCTTAGAAGAGACCCTAATTCTGGGAAAGATTGAAGCCAGGAGGAAAAGGGGACGACAGAGGATGAGATGGTTGGATGGCATTACCTGCTAGATAGATATGAGTTTGAGCAAGCTCCGGGAATTGGGGAAGGACAGGGAAGCCTGGCATGCTGCAGTCAATAGGGTCACAAAGAGTCGAACATGACTGAGTGACTGAACTGAACTAGACTTAAATAAATATATAAAAGTGGATTAAAGATGTCAACATAAATAAAAAGAAGTATATCTAGCCAACATAATTTCATTTTCCCCCATTAAAAAGTGGCATGAAAATAGAAAGATACATGTCAGTAGGCACAGATCACCTCTATCTGCATATTAGTTTTATAAAATAGGCTAGGAGAGTAACAGAAATGCCACTCTTAGGCATAGCTAGTTGTCTTTTCTCCAATTTCAGTTGTTCTTTATTTCTATTTTTGCTCTTTTCTTGAGTCTATTTTTTAAAACACAGCTGTGGTTCTCTTCTTGCGTGTTCTTGGACTTTGCTCATACTGCATCATATTAAAACAGGAAGTGTAAAATGTTACTATTTAGATCTATTGCAATGTAGGCTCAAATGACTCAAAGAATTTCTCTCACCATTCATCTTGGAGAAGGAAGGGATGAGTGAACACTTCTTCGTGTTCCTTTCATCTATATGACTCTTTTCAGGCTTGATTAGAAGCAGAAACACCAGAAAACAAGCAGTGTAAGAATTGTGAAGAACTTCTGCATTAATATGTTTTTTGCCTTGATGGATATTTCTTTTTTGGGTTTTATCTTTATTTTTCATTTGTTTTTAAATTGAGACGGAATTCAGATAACATAAAATTAACCATTAAATGGGCTTCCCTGGTGGCTCATTGGTAAAGAATCCACTTTCAATGCAGGAGATGTTGGAGATGGAGTTTCAATCCCTCTGTCAGGAAGATCTCCTGGAAAAGGAAATGGCAACCCAATCCAGTATTCCTGCCGGAAAATCCCATGGCCAGAGGAGCCTCTTGTAGCTTAGTTGGTTCAGAATCTGCCTGTAATGCAGGGTTCAATTCCTGGGTTGGGAAGACCCCCTGGAGAAGGAAATGACAACCTACCCCAGTGTTCTTGCCAGGAGAATCCCAAGGACAAAGGAGCTTGGCAGGCTACAGTCCACGGGGTTGCAAGAGTTGGATACAACTCAGTGACTAAACCACCACCAAGACATCTATTGGTGATACATCCTTTCTCAAATTAAGAGAACTTCTGTTACATTTTGGGTTTCCCTGATAGTTCAGTTGGTAAAGAATCCGCCTGCAATGCAGGAGACCCTGGTTTGATTCCTGGATCAGGAAGATCCACTGGAGAAGGGATAGGCTACCCACTCCAGTATTCTTGGGCTTCCCTTGTGGCTCAGCTGGTAAAGAATCCGCTTGTAAGGTGGGAGACCTCGGTTTGAACCCTGGGCTGGGAAGATCCCTTGGAGAAGGGAAAGGCTACTAACTCCAGTATTATGGCCTGGAGAATTCCGTGGACTGTATAATTCATGGGGTTACAAAGCATTGGACACGACTGAGCAACTTTCACTTTCACACTTCAGAGAAGTCTGGCAGGCTACAGTCCATGGAGTCTCAAGAATCAGACATGACTGAGCCTGCACACAAAGATAACCATTTTAAAATGGATGATTCAGTGATGTTTACATTCACAACATTGTGGAACCACTACTTCCATCTAGTTCTGAAATATTTTCATCACTCAAAAGGGAATTCCTGTATCCATTAAGCAGTTGCTCTCTAGCCCCTGGCAACCAACAATCTGTGCTTTCTGTTGGTATGGATTTTCCATTTTTGGATATTTCATATAGATGAAATAATGCAATGCAGTATTTGGTCTTTGGTGACTGGCTTCTTTCTTTAGCGTGTTTTTGAAATTCATGCCTGTTGTAGCATTTATCAGTTCTTTGTTCTTTGTTATGGCTGAATAGTATCCTGTTGCATGTGATACCACTGTTTGTTATCCATTTATCTGTTGATGGACATTTGAGGTGTTTCTTTTTGCTTGTGTGAATAGTGCTGCTGTACATGGGTATACATGTATTTGCCTGAGTATCAACTTTCCATTCTTTTGAGTATATACCTATGGATAGAATGCTGAGTCATTGTAAATCTATATTCAACCTTTTGAGGAATTCTCCTTCCAAGCTGTTTTCCACAGTGGCTAAACCATTTTACCTTCCCACTAGCAATGTCTAAGGATTCTAATTTCTCCACATTCTCACCAACACTTATTACTATTTTCTTTCTTTTAAAATTATAGCCATCCCAGTGAGTGTGGAGTGGTATTCATTTTTGTATATCGTCTCATTTTCTTTTGTCTTTCCTCAAAATGTTTTATATTGTTTTTAAACACAAATTTGTTTCCTCAAAATATGTGTCAATTTATGTTACATTCATGCCTGTGAGTGGTCAGGCTACAGAACAGAGCTGATTAGAAAAAGATCACACAGAGGAGTCCAGCTAAACACGAGTGGTGTGAATGACCCGGTAAGTCTAGGCAGGTAAGGACGCAAAGCAAACAATGTAGTAGAGAGCATGGCTGGCAGAATTCTGAGATGGCCTCTAGGATTCCCCCTCAGTCTTGCATGTGCTTGGTATGTTCCTCTCTCCTTCAGCATAGGTCTCTGAATGTGATAGAATAGTCAGTCCTGTGATTATGCTACCTCATTTAAGACTGTATAGAAATTTTCTATACAGTTTTTCTAGTAGAGGTAGTGCTAGAAATATATTTCTACTAGAGATGCTCCTGCTGTCTTTAAGGAAGTAAGCTGCTGTGTTATGAGAGGGTCGTGCGGTTGGGATCTGGAGGCATCCTCTGGGAGCTAGGAGCATCCCCTGTCAGTCAGCCAGTAAGAAAATGCAAACCACAGTCCTGTACCCCAAGAAGCTGAATTTTGCCAATAACCCAAATGGGGTTGGAAGAGAATCCAGAGCTTCAGATGAGAGCTGAGCCCGACTGAAACTTTTGATTTAAAACTTGTGAGACTCTGAGCAGAGAACTCATTTGAGCCCACCTTCTCATCTATAGAACCAGGACAGTTAACAAATGGATATTGTTTTAAGATGTTAAGTTTGTGGTAATTTGTTACCTAGCAATAGAAAAATTAATACAAGGGAATATTCAAAATGTGTAATGATTGCTTAAAAATCAGGGTATCTCAGATACTAGCCAGTCATAGCAAATTCTGGCCAGAGCATTGATGAAGCTTCCTGGACTGGGTGTTGCCAAAGTGGAGGGCTTTGGCCAGGCTTTCATTTCACACGCTGTGTCCACTTTGCTTCTGACGTCTGGCCTGGCTGTAGCCCTCTTTGTATGAGCGTGTTCTGTCTCTTTTCTAGCAAAGCGAGGCAGGACACCTGGAGGTTTGGGGGGATCATAAAGTCTCTCAGGGCTGGTGACTGAAATGAAAACAGCTCTCATATCTGTCTATGGAAGGCCAGGAAGGCGGGGGGACAGCTGTATTTTCACAAAATTTTGCAACATCTACAAACAGAGCGGAAAAATGATTAGACTATTTTGCATTTTTAAACCATGTCCTGGTTTTAGGGTCATGCAACACAAATGTAGGAAAACTGCCTCGTGGTAAGGAATAACAGAAACATATTTTGTACATGTAGCTAACTTCACCACTTATTCTTTGAGTCATGCTATCTTCCACATTGGGTTCTTTATCTTTGTTTTTCTATCCATTTCTTTCACTGTTATTATTATGATGTATTTGGATAGTTGCCATGTAAAAATATTTTCATCTTGCTCATTCTTAACGTGGGAAGCTCTGTTTATAATTTGCATTTGTTCTAACATAATGTCCATCAATTCTAGTAGATCATCTTTGGTGATAAAGAAATTGTCTTTAGGCCTCAAGATCTGAAAAAAATGCAAGTTGTCTATGAGGAAAAAAAGGAAGGAAGGAATAAAGGGGGAAAAAAAGAAGAATATCAGATTGTGGGGGTGGGGAGTGTGATTTGTACATTTTAAACAATTCAAGGTTTTGTTTGAGTATAAAAGGATTAGGTAGACAAACTAAATATGCAAGAACTCAGGGACTGTATCATTTTTTTTTTAAGTACTTGATGAAATATAGCCAACTAAAATATAAATTTTTTAAAAAGCTCAGAATAGAAATGTTGTGGTAAAGATATTGGTGTAAATACTGAGTTTGCATTAACAGAACGAAGAGGAAGCTGGTAATATATTTCAGAACAGAAGGCAAATGATATGTAACTTGATATATTAAAATAACATAATAAAAATCTGGAGAAGGGGCAGTGGAGGTGGGTGGGAATGCTAATTTCCTCATTTTTCAAAACAAGCAATCAATCAATATTGACTAAATTTGACACATCTAGTTCAGACAAACCATAATAACTCCAACTTCTTAATGTTTCTCCTGTTATTTCTTTCTGAAATTTGGTTTTATGTTTTTGGAAAAATATACCTTATCTTAAATATTAGATATTTATGCAAATTTCTCATTCCTTCAGTTTTATCTTTTTATTTATTTTCATTTTTAAAATAAAAACTAAAAATAGCATATTTTAGTATGAATTATTTCTGCCTTTATTGACCTAACTCTCCATCTCTCACCCATCTTTCCATCTACTCGTTTATCTGTATCGGGAATGATGCTTACCTAGTATTAAAGATGATGAGGCTGGTCTAGATATGACAAGATGCAAGAATTTGGGCTCATAAAATCTTCTCCTGAAAATATCTATTTGAAGGACAATTCTGCCAGTTCTTCCTAGAGCACTGAGTGCCTCCACCCTGAACTCCTTGCAGGGGATGTTGAAGGCCAATGGCTGCAGTGGCTAATGACTAACAACTTTATCCTCTTCTGGGCAGATGGCAAGCACCAATTTTTAGTTGGCAAAACCAAATTGAGTCCCTCATTCTTTTACCCNTTGCAAAGAGTTGGACACAACTGAGCAACTGAACTGAACTGAAGGCCCACTTGACTTCACATTCCAGGATGTCTGGCTCTAGGTGAGTGATCACACCATCATGATAATCTGGGTCATGAAGATCTTTTTTGTATCCATATCACAACTGAGATAATACCTTCAAAGTTTTTTTTCATCTTTCTTCATATTAATAATGTCTTTTGATAAAATGATACTTGTATTCTTTAAAGAAATTAAGGAAAGAAAATGTAAGAATTCCCCATATCTTATTATCTAGTAATAAAAAGTGAAAGTGTTAATCACTCAGTTGTGTCTGACTCTTCGTGACCCCACAGACTCTTTACCACCAGGCTCCTCTGTCCATGGAATTCTCTAGGCAAGAATAATGGAGTGGGTTACCATTTCCTCCTCCAGGGTATCTTCCAGGTCTGCTGCATTGGAGGCAGTTTCTTTATCGTCTGAGCCATGAGGGAAGCCCAAGCTACATATTTTATTTTTAAATTTTGCTTCTATTACTCCTTTACTGGAATATAATCTTCTTTATTGACTGCTGTATCTTCAATGCCTAGAACAGTGTCTAGCATATGGTAAATATTCAATAAATATCTGTTGGATTAATGAATTAATGTTACAGACATAGTAAGAGCTGCTTTTCTGTTGGTGATTTAGTAGCACCAAACTCCTTCTCATCTATTTGCACTAGGACTTTTATGGGACAGGGTAGAAAAGTCATAGGTTTAGAAGGGGATGGCTCCCACTTCCAGGAAGGAGTTATGCCTCCTCACATACACGTGTTGGATAAGCAATAGGAGAGAGTAATGAAAAGATGAAAAAGGAGAGTAAGAGTAGCAGAAAATCAGTAAGAGAAACCACAGCTGGGTGCTTCCAAGAAAGAGTATATAGAATAAGGAGGGTGTGCAAAGTGATTTCTATTTCTATTCAGGCAGCACTCTCTCCTTGCCCATTGACAGATGCTGAACCGTCCAGATCACCTCAGTTAAATTGGAGGTTCCATGATCTCCCCCCGTGGAAGTGGCTACCCATAAATTACATTAAACCCCAATTCTCTAGAGTATGATGGAGCCTGAGCCTTGATGAAAATGCATTGCCTAACTTTATCCTGCCTGAGACAAGGGAAAAGTGAGCCAGCACTGGCAGGGCTTGATTTCCTCATAAGAGAAGGGGAAAAATGGTGGAGGAAAGACCCTAATTCTCTCCTGTTTGTTGCATAATTATGAGAGTGATAAGCAGGCTTTCAGAAGTTTTACTTTGAGGACGACTCATGGGAATACAGGCTCTGATTGAGGCCAGGGAGAAGAATATCCAGGGAAGAAACAAATATGTAAATATATAGGCATGATTTTAAGGGAAATAGGCATGGAAAAATATCTGCTGGAAGTGTTAGACTATTTTCATTTCATTTTTTCCATGTGTCACAAAACCTCTATATTTCGCTAATAAGAGATTCTCTCAAGTTAAGACTTTAGGAAAGTAATAAATCATCCAAAGTCTGAATTCTTATATATTTATTAAAAGCTATGTAAAAGTTTCCAAAATTATCATCGAAGTTGACTACAAGTTAATATGAGTAAGAAACGAACTATTGTGTTTTACTCGAAATATCTGTCTGTTCACATATTTCTGATCTGTCGTTGTCAGTCTGTTTCTTGTAGCAAATCTGTCCCACACTCATCTCCTACATGATGCACAGCCCTTCCTCATCCCTTCCTCCTCAACTCCCTTATCACAGGTCAGAGCGGGACCAGTCCGCTGGCGTTTAATCATATGCAGGTATAGAGGAAAATCATGTTTTCTGGAGAGAGACAGATCTCTACAGTGCACAGCTGTGTGACTTTTGGGCAAGACTTCCCCTTTAAATATTAGTTCCTTATCTACAAAGTGTGGATAATAATATTGCTTCAATTCAGTTCAGTTCAGTCACTCAGTCGTGTCCGACTCTTTGCGACCCCGTGAATTGCAGCACGCCAAGCCTCCCTGTCCATCACCAACTCCCGGAGTTCACTCAAACCACATCCATTGAGTCGGTGATGCCATCCAGCCATCTCATCCTCTGTCATCCCCTTCTCCTCCTGCCCCCAATCCCTCCCAGCATCAGAGTCTTTTTCAATGAGTCAACTCTTTGCATGAGGTGGCCAAAGTACTGGAGTTTCAGTTTTAGCATCATTCCTTCCAAAGAACACCCAGGACTGATCTCCTTTATTGCTTACCTTAGTAATTTTGGGGAGGTAGTAGTAGTATGGGAGGATGAGGTTTAAATGGTAAAATGTGCTTAGCATCATAATTTATGGAATCAGTGCTATTTCTGAATGTCTAAGATAAAACAGCATCAACACAATAACTGAGTAGGGTGCTTAGGCCAGAGTAAGTATTTAATATTCTTTATCGTGAGGAAAGGTATCATCACCAGTCCAAGTTTACAAACCATGAGGCTGGTCTTTGATGTTTCCTTTTCTTTCTCTCTCTCCCTCTTAGCTAGACCATCACCAAGCTCTGCTGACTTTGCCTTCTCAGTGTCTGCAATCTGTTGTTTCCCTCCTTCCCATCAGCACATCCATCCTTCTGGTCCCATGGCTACCATCTTACCTGCACTCCATAGCACATGTTCCCAGGATTCTGACATCCAATCCGGCTCTCCTTCTGTCCTGTCTCCATGCTGAAGCAGCACACATCTTTTAATGCTCAATCTGAACACATTGTTTTGATGAAAACTATTCAGTCACCCCATCCCCAATCACCTCACCTCTCCCATTGCTCTTAGAATAACAGGCATGTTCCTTCACACAGTCTAGTAAGCCTTGTGTGAATTTATGACTAGCCCCATCTACTCTCTGCTGCCTGCTGGGTACCAGTCTCTTTCTCTTTCTAAACCTAACTTGCTTCCCCTGCCTTAGGGTGTCTGCATGGTGGTCCACTGCTTAGAACATCCATCCTTTCCATTTCCCCAAGTAATTCCTACTCTTGGCACAAATGATTCTTCCCTTGGAAAGACTTCTCTGCCCTTCCAGACTAAGTCCTGGCTTCCTTTCTATAGGATCACACTATTCTTTCATTGCATTTTAGACAGTTTGTAATCATACATTTAAATGTGTGGTTATTGATTGATGTCTTATTCTTCCACTCATCTGTAAGCTCCATGAAGGTAATATATTCCCTTATAGTTCAGTTCAGTTCAGTCGCTCAGTCATGTCCCCATGTTCATTGTGACTCCATGAACACAGCATGCCAGGCCTCCCTGTTCATCACCAACTCCCAGAGTTCACCCAAACCCATGTCCATTGAGTCGGTGATGCCATCAAACCATCTCATCCTCTGTTGTCCCCTTCTCCTCCTGCTCTCAATCTTTCCCAGTATCAGGGTCTTTTCAAATGAGTCAGCTCTTCACATCAGGTGGCCAAAGTATTGGAGTTTCAGCTTCAACATCAGTCCTTCCAATGAACATCCAGGACTGATCTCCTTTTGGATAGACTGGTTGCATCTCCTTGCAGTCCAAGGGACTCTCAAGAGTCTTCTCCAACACCACAGTTCAAAAGCATCAATTGTTCAGTGCTCAGGTTTCTTTATACTCCAATTCTCACATCCATACATGACTATTGGAAAAACCATAGCCTTGACTAGATGGACCTTTGTTGACAAAGTAATGTCTCTGCTTTTTAATAACCAAAGAGTAAGCTTCTTTTAATTTCATGGCTGCAGTCATCATCTGCAGTGATTTTGGAGCCCCCCAAAATAAAGGCAGCCAGTGTTTCCACTGTTTCCTCATCTATTTGCCATGAAGTGATGGGACCAAATGCCATGATCTTAGTTTTCTGAATGTTGAGCTTTAAGCCAACATTTTCACTCTCCTCTTTCACTTTCATCAAGAGGCTCTTTAGTTCTTCTTCACTTTCTGCCATAAGGGTGATGTCATCTGCATATCTGAGGTTATTGATATTTCTCCCAGCAATCTTGATTCCAGCTTGTGCTTCTTCCAGCCCAGCATTTCTCATGATGGACTCTGCATATAAGTTAAATAAGCAGGGTGACAATATACAGCCTTGATGCACTCTTTTTCCTATTTGGAACCAGTCTGTTGTTCCATGTCCAATTCTAACTGTTGCTTCCTGACCTGCATACAGGTTTCTCAAGAGGCAGGTCAAGTGGCCTGATATGCCCATCCCTTTCAGAAATTTCCACAGTTTATTGTGATCCACACAGTCAAAGTCTTTGGCATAGTCAAAAAGCAGAAATAGATGTTTTTATGGAACTCTCTTGCTTTTTCAATGATCCAGCAGATGTTGACAATTTGATCTCTGGTTCCTCTGCCTTTTCTAAAGCCAGCTTGACCATCTGGAAATTCACAGTTCACATATTGTTGAAGCCTGGCTTTGATAGTTTTGAGCATTACTTTACTAGAGTGTGAGATGAGTGCAATTGTGTAGTAGTCTGAGTATTCTTTGGCATTGGAATGAAAACTGACCTTTTCCAGTCTTGTGGCCTCTGCTGAGTTTTCCAAATTTGCTGCCATATTGAGTGTAGCACTTTCACAGCATCATTTTTCAGGATTTGAAATATCTCAACTGGAATTCCAGCACCTCCACTAGCTTTGTTCATAGTGATGATTTCTAAGGCCCACTTGACTTCACATTTCAGGATGTCTGGCTCTAGGTAGTGATCACACCATTGTGATTATCTGAGTCCTGAAGATCTTTTTTGTACAGTTCTTCTGTGTATTCTTGGCACCTCTTAATATCTTCTGCTTCTGTTAGGTCCGTGCCATTTCTGTCCTTTACTGAACCCATCTTTGCATGAAATGTCCCCTTGGTATCACTAATTTTCTTGAAGAGATCTCTAGTCATTCCCATTCTATTGTTTTCCTCTATTTCTTTGCACTGATTGCTGATTTGCATTGAAGACTTTCTTATCTCTTCTTGCTATTCTTTGGAACTCTGCATTCAAATGGGTATAGCTTTCCTTTTCACTTCTCTTCTTTTCACAGCTATTTGTAAGGCCTCCTCAGACAGCCATTTTGCTTTTTTGCATTTCTTTTTCTTGTGGATGGTCTTGATTCCTGTCTCCTGTACAATGTCACAAACCTCTGTCCATAGTTCATCAGGCATTTTGTCTATCTGATCTAGTCCCTTAAATATATTTCTCACTTCCACTGTATAGTCATAAGGGATTTGATTTAGGTCATACCTGAATAGTCTAGTGGTTTTCCCCACTTTCTTCAATTTAAGTCTGAATTTGGCAATAAGGAGTTCATGATCTGAGCCACAGTCAGTTCCCAGTCTTATATTTCCTGACTATATAGAGCTTTTCCATCTTTGGCTGCAAAGAATATGATCAGTCTGATTTCGGTGTTGACCATCTGGTGATGTCCATGTGTAGAGTCTTCTCTTGTTTTGTTGGCAGAGGGTGTTTGGTGTGACCAGTGCATTCTCTTGGCTCTGGTCATATATCTCCTTATAGTTGCCGTTAAAATCTCAACTCTTGGAGGTGGGTCTGGTCAATGATAAATGCTTAATAAATAGTTGCTCAATAAAAGAATGTATGAGTGAGCTGTTATCTTCAGAGTCTATTCTAATTTTTGTATGTCATATGTAATTATATAAATGTATATAAATATAATCATATTTATTTTTATTTTTACTATTATGGAGTGAATACCGAGTGTCACTATTAGTATCAGTGCAATTGAAAAGACTTAATTTTTAAACCTTCTCTGTGTTTCATTTATTTTTAGCTGTTTAGGGATTATTTGGCAGCTCTTCTTTCTCTTCTGCTCATAAATGCTGCTTGAGATCTCAATGCTACTCTTTTATCTTCCTAAGGTACTTTTGTCTGTTTCCTCTCTTATGTTCTAAATGATTGCATGATATGAATTACATTATATAAAGTGGTGATTAAAAACTCAGGATGTGGAACAAAGACCCTTGGGTTTGGATAGGGCTTTTTTCAGTCAGTATCTGTATGGACTATTACAAATTATTTTAACTCATCAAGCCTCAATGTCCTTTTCTAAAGTGTAGGTAGTAAAAGCTACCTTCTAGTATCATTGGGAAGTATCACTAGTTACAACATGTTAAATAACTCTTAATCTGTAACATAATAATACACTCAAAATGATAGCCATAGGATAATACTAGGGGATATTTTTATTACTATAACTATTATTATTTTATTTTCTAGTTGTTAATTTCATGACTCCGTCCACTCCTACCAGTCCTTGCTAACCTCCTTCGGGCAGCTCAGTGTGGAAGTACATGCAAATTCTCACAACCTAATAAATCAGAAAAGTTCTTCATGGAAATTTCCCTGATGGTCCAGTGGTTAAGACTCTGCACTTTAATTGCAGGGGACATGTGTTTGATCTCTGGTCAGGGAACTGAGATCCTGCATGCCACCTGATGATTAAAAAAAAAAAATTCTTCATTTTGTCCCCACTAAGCTTTTACCTTTTCCCAGTTTTCTTCTTCATTGTTACTTAAAACTTGGGAGTAAATTTTAATTTTTATCTTTTCCATTTTCCAACTGTTTAGGAAACGGATTGTATTGGACAGAATTTCTTGAATTTGTGTTTGAGAAGTTGTTTAGCACTGACATTTCGTACTCCAGAACCCAGAGAAGAATGTCCCGTGTTTAAGGATTAGGAGGACAGGGACATTTCCAAATATGCTGTCCAGACATCTTCATAAATACTTTCATAATGGTCAGATGAATATCTCATTTTTGGATAAGCAGTGTGTTTTCATAGAACCATTTATAAATGGAAGCATTTCAAAAAAGCAGGAATCTTTTACCTGTTTCTTTTTACTTTTTCTTTGGCCAGGACTTGACTAGCCTCCTGGAAAGTCCTCCTGCCTGGATCTCTAAGCCTTTTCATGAATTCCTCCCAGAGTAATTTAAAACTGCACAATGTTAGTCCTTACACATCTTGCTCAAATTTTTAAAGTGGCACACCATTTATCACCATTCATAGATGCCACTCCTGACCAAATTCATAACCATGCATGCAATACTTCATCTCTTTGCCTTTAGAGAAGCAGGTGTGCAGAGTGCCATCCCCATCCTCTTAACTGGGCCACGTCAAATTGTGGACTTTTATCTTCCCACTCATGCCTGCTCCTTTATTAAAGAATATCCTCAAACCATCCTCGAAAAAATTATCAAGACACTTCTCCCTAAATAAATGTGGCCATATTAAAAACAAGCAAATAAAAAGTAGACATGCTATGGCAACCCTAATTAATAATGACAACAAAAATAAAATATAAACTAGACATGAAAAAGGACATTTAAGAAAGACCAAAAAATATTAACTTTAGCAAATAATACTGTATGTAATACAGTGTGTTTTGGTTCACTCAGGCTTTGGCGACAGAATGTCATAGCCTGGGTGGCTTATAAAAAACAGAAGTTTACTTTTTACAGTTCTGGAGGCTGGAAGTCCAAGATCAGGGTGCCAACATGGGTGGGTTCTGCTGAAAACCACTTTCTGTGTTGCAGACTGCCAGCTTCTCATTGTGGCCTCACATGGTGGAAGGGTGAGGGATCCCTCTGGGCTCAACTTTATAAAGACATTAATTCAATGCATGAGTGCATTACTCTCATGACCTAATCACATCCCAAAGGCCCCATCTCCTAATACTATCACCTTGGGCATTACATTTTCAACATGTGAATTTGGGAGGTACATATTCAGCCCATAGCAAAATGCTAATAAACATAAAAATATAAATGAAATAAAAAGCTTCCCCCCAAAATATTACCACAGTTGCCTAGGAGAAAGCCTGGACCCATTAAAATTTAGGAAATTTGGGAAATTTTCATGAAAATGTATTTTTTAAATTATAGCTTTCAATGTTTATATACATAGTATTTCTTAAGACTTAGATAATAGAATTTTCAAAAAAGATATAAAATTACTCATTTCATGTAATAAAATGACCAGATTTGAGTAGCAAACCCTGTCAGTATTAGCAGAAAACAAAGAAAAACAAAAACTACCTAAGCTACATAGTTACCTGTATTTTTACTGTAAAATAAAATTTCATTTATATAGAGAAAGAAAGTGTTAGTCACTCAGTCGTGTCTGACTGTTTTTGATCCAATGGGCTGTAGTCCATTGGGCTCCCCATCTATGGAAATAACCTATGAATAAATTGAATCTAACTATATCTTAAATACAATCTATAAATAACAATGTAAGATTTATATTTAGAATATAGTGGTGACTTAATAGGAAGAGATCAGTTAATTAGATCACGATCTGAACCAAGAGGAAAAATGATTATTTCAGGAGCTATTGAGTAGGCTTCTGATTACATTCAACACCCATTCCATCACAGCTCAACATTTAAACAAGATCCAACTTTATACCTGAATGCAAAACAGTAGAAATAGTCCCATTTTAATCAAGGACAAGATAAAGTTGCCTGCTCTAAAAGTTCTTTCCAGTAAAACAAGATGGAAAACCAGGAACAAGAGGCCAAATTATTGAAATAGGAATGATAATTAGCATTTTTTCATAGTATTTTATTTTATGTTGAGGAAAAATGTCAACTTTAAATTATGCTGGTTGAAAAGAGTTTTATAAAGTGACCAGACACAGATAACTTTGTGAAATCCAGTAGCTCCTCTGTAAACCAGGAATAGTTCATTAGAAAGTATTAGAGAAAAATAATTCTGTTTACTATATCAATTAAGAGAAATACAATGCCTGGGGATGTGCATAATAAAATGAGGAGGGGCTTAGAAAGAAATTATGAGGTATATTACTTTTTAAAGAAGTGAATCCTTCTCAATACATTGATTCAGAGCAAGCTGTAAAGATATAATTGATTGCCATTATTCACGGTAGTTAGGTACTCCAGAGTTTCTCTGAACACTGAATTAGAGAATTCTGAATTTGCTGCTCCCCTCATGTCTGCAAATAATCATAAATTTTCCTGAAAATTGATTTGGGATTACAAATAAATTTTAGTGAGTAGTTGAATTTGCAAATATGAAATCTGTGGGTAATGAGGATTAACTCTACATATTAATGTTTCTTTTTCATAGCTAGTCTTTAAAAATAATTTTAAAATTCATCTGGAACACCAACTGATAGGAATACAGCTGAGAAAAATTGAAAAGTGAAAAGGGGATTTGTCTTACTGGACCTTAAAATTGATTATACAGCTAAAGGAATTTTAAATTATTTGATGTAAATATCTACATACTGATCAAGAATTTGTAATCATCATGGAATAAATTCTAATATATTTAAATACTTGATATGTGACAAATAATACATAATAAAATAAGGAAGAAGATCTGTCTCTTATACACATCTGCCTTGACTAGATGGACCTTTGTTGACAAAGTAATGTCTCTGCTTTTTAATAACCAAAGAGTAAGCTTCTTTTAATTTCATGGCTGCAGTCATCATCTGCAGTGATTTTGGAGCCCCCCAAAATAAAGGCAGCCAGTGTTTATCTACATACTGATCAAGAATTTGTAATCATCATGGAATAAATTCTAATATATTTAAATACTTGATATGTGACAAATAATACATAATAAAATAAGGAAGAAGATATGTATGATTCAGGAATTATTTAATTTATGTTTATGTGGAAAACAAATATAATTTTTGTTCTCTCATTTACATCAAATATATTTCAGAAGAGTTTAAAACATTAAAAACAGCATATCTAATAACTATAAAAACATAGGTGACTGTTTAATAAATATTCAGGCAAAAACTTTTTTCTCAACATAAAGCCATGGAAGAAAAACACAAGAAGAAAAATTGAGGTTTGTTTAAAAGATAAACTATCCAGTCATTTAAAAGGTTTTCAAAGAATATTTGGTGACATAAGAGCATTCCCAGAACTCTGATAGTTAAGTGAATGAGGCTGAATGCAAAATCACAAGTATAATATCATCCTGAATTCTCAGACTTTCTCAAGTTATTTCTCTGTTGTGCTCTGGCACCTGTTGCTTCCTCCAAGACACCACAAACTGAAGGCAATTGATTTGTTTATTGTCTGTTTCTGCCAGTAAAAGATAAACTGAGGCATATAAAAAAATGTGAAGTACTTATTTGAGCAAAAATCAATTTGAATTGAGGAGCATCCAATCTAGTAGATAGAAAGGGGCTCTTAAGGCACAGGGAGGGAGAACAGGCAAAAAAGTGAGCTGGTGATTGCAAAGTGAGTTTTCTTTAGGAGAAGGCAAGGATCTTTCTGATAGAAAGCCTAACTAGTACTGATCAGGTGATTCCTGACTGATTGGTTTTAAGTTTCTGTTTCTGGGAGAGCTAAAACTGTAATTAGGTCTCAGTTCAGTGACATGGGGCTTAGTGACTCCATTTTGGGCCTGTTGTCTTGGGCCTAACACTGCCAATAGGATGTAAATTCCAGGAGGGTATTCACCAGATATATTTTGTTCCCTATATGTCTTCATATTGAGCAAACCAGTCCTCATTGCATAAAAGATGGTCATAATAATTATTTAGTGAATTAATTAATTAATGATTTTGTCAAAACAGAATCATAAAAAAGGTTGAAATAATTGAAATAATGACTAAAGTGCTTTCTTACATTTATATGAAATTGTACAATTTTCTCTAGCAAGTTCGAATTTAAATCTATTAATACAAGGAGAAAAAGATCATTAAACACACATACATAATTATCTCTCTTTAACATGTCTCTTCCCCAGCCCCAGGTGGTTTAAAATTCTCTGTATTTTCTGGGCATGTTGCTGTCTTTCACACTGCTCTTTCTATTTTAGGCTACATTAGGAGCAGGCAATGGCAACACACTCCAGTACTCTTGCCTGGAAAATCCCATGGACAGAGGAGCCTGGTAGGCTGCAGTCCACGGGGTTGCTAAGAGTTGGGCGTGACTGAGCGATTTCACTTTCACTTTTTACTTTCCTGCATTGGAGAAGGAAATGGCAACCCACTCCAGTATTGTTGCCTGGAGAATCCCAGGGATGGGGGAGCCTGGTGGGCTGCCGTCTATGGGGTCGCACAGAGTCGGACACGACTGAAGTGACTTAGCAGCAGCAGCAGCAGAGAAAAGTTAGACCGACCATATATATATACTATTTATTTTAGTTACTGAGCCTTCCTTCTTTGGTTAAATAAGGGGCACTTCTGACTGACTACATTTGTTTTAACTGAACAAAGTTAAACAACTGTTGGGAGCACAAACCTACCAATGCCATTTACATCCTCATCTTTCTGTTTCATTGTTCTCCCCATCTGCAAACTACCAGTCGGCAAAAGCATAGATCATCAGCAGGCTGTGACTGCTCATTTTTGCCACTTTCTCCTCTTAAAGGAACTAATCAGACCAAGAAAAAATATCTATGGGTGCTTTTCCCACTATTTGAGAAAAGAAAAAGGGGGAAATTAGCATTAGCTATATTCCATCGTAAGTGATGAACAGAGTCCTGGTTTGGAAGGGTCTGTTTGTGTTGCAGAGGGGAGCCACTTTTCCACTCACAATTGGAGACATCCATAAAGAGGCCATTTAGTCAATACATATTTTCCTCTTTAGTACATAAGGGTAACCTGAATAAAAGGTTTGAATTACAAAGCAGCCTAATCCTGCACATTCTGTGAGCAGTGACTGCTATTTGTGTCAAGAAAATAAAGAGGCTGAGAAAATGAGTGAGAAAGACTGGGGAGGGAGAGAGAATACAGAGAAGAGTTATCCTCCTCACATGAAATGGGGAAACTCACTAGAAATTAGATTTTTTTTTTATTATTGAAAAGTTAGTGTTTTATATCTCTGGTGTGACCATTATTCACAGGAAAACAAAAACAAAACCCACGCATTTCTAAGGTTTAAATAGGACTTCTTGCCTCTTCCTAAATGCAGAGAACAGGCTCCAGTCACCATCATACCTATAACCCCTTCCTCCCTCCGGCCTCCTCCTCACTCTGGCCACGTGGTGTTGCTAATGGGTAGTAATGGTGCAGCTGGAAATGCATTTATGTTCCATTTTCCCCCAGTATTATTAAAACTGCTCCATCACCGCCTGTAATGGGGGTGTCCGTATTTTCTCTCGCCTGTATCTCTGACATGACATAACGCTTGCCCTCACCAGCATGCTATAAAACAGTGGTAAATGAAACATAACTCACCCTAAATTACAGTCTCTGTGCACGCAGGGCCCCAGTGAGCTTCCCAAGGCTCATTACAAGTATAAGCTAAATATTTCTTTAAAGGGGGCTGGGGTGTACCCAGAAAGGAGGGAAGGGTGTTGTGGGGGTTGGGGTGTGGGGAATGGAGGAGCCTCCTAAAAGCAAAGGAGGCTGAGGCAGATTGCTAAAAAGAGAGATTTACCCCCCACAGTTTTAGGGGAGCCCGCTGTTTGGCAGGATCAGTAGCAACCAGTCATTATTAGCTGAATGCTATTTCCTGGACTACGTGAAATTATAGGTTTCCATTCATTTCCTAGGAGACACGCGTCTACCTAATTGTATTTCCTGGCCCAGAGAGACTCCTGGGCTAGCAGTATTTACTCTTGGAAGAGGCCATGAAAAATGGTGTAATGGCTGATTTCCTAAGACTGAAAGGTCCCTTGTGAAAGACAGTGTATTCTCTGTAACTCTTTAGTTATCAAAGCCTGACCTCCCAGCCATTGTCCTGAGATTGTCTGGAGTGAGGAAGTCAAAGTTGAGACACTCCTCACTTGAGTGGGCCACCTTATTATGATTAGTGCAGACCTCCCGAATATCATTAGAAAACCAGGAATAATTGTGGTAAATGCAAAATTCATGGCTTTATGGTTGGATGGCTGTCATATGACTGAGTTCATTTTCCCTTTCTCATTTGGGACAGCCTCTGTAAATCATACCTTCTCCTCTGTTCTCCTTGAACTTGGCTCTCCATCACTACTTTTAGGAGGCTATTTGATTCCACTCATTTGAGTTGTTGTCCTACCAATGAAGGCCTATACGCTCACATGGAGTACCACACTCTTTTCCAACCCCTGGGAAATGGCTTCTCCCTGTGGGTCCTAGCCCCAGGGCACCCCCTTGAAGGAATGAGCAAAGCGGACAGGTGAGGGGCAGAGAACAGGGAGGGTTGCCCATCAAGACCTGTGCTTCTGGAGGTTGGTCAACAGATTCTGCTTTCTGCACTTTCATACTGGTTTATAAACACATCCTGGGTGGACTGTCTTAAGGAACAAAGCCAGGGTATTTCTCTTCCCTCCTCCCACTACTACCCAGACACCAAACACTGCAGCAGAGCAGCTGAAAGCTGTGTCTGACTCTTTGAGACCCCATGGACCTGCAGCACACCTGGATTCCCTGTCCTTTACCATCTCCTGGAGTTTGTTCAAACTCATGTCCATTGAGTCAGTGATGCCATCCAACCATCTCATCCTCTGTCTCCCCTTTCTTCTCCTGCCCTCAGTCTTTCCCAACATGAGTCTTTTCCATTGAGTTGACTTTTCACATCAGGTGGCCAAAGTATTTGGAACTTCAGCTTCAGCATCAGTCCTTCCAATGAATATTCAGGGTTGATTTCCTTTAGGAGTAACTGGCTTGATCTTGCAGTCCAAGGGACTCTCAAGAGTCTTCTCTAGCACTACAGTTCAAAAGCACCAGTTCTTGGGCACTCAGTCTTCTTTAAGGTCCAGCTCTCCCATCTGTACATGATTACTGGAAAAGCCATAGCAGAGCAGACATAGAAATAATGTAATAACCCCTGCTCTCACCTAAGGGCTCAAAGTGAAAGTGAAAGTGTTAGTCACTCCCTTGTGTCCCACTCTCTGTGACCCCATGGACTGCCTGTCAGGCTCCTCTGTCCATGGAAATCTCCAGGCAAGAATACTGGCATGGGTTGCCATGCCCTGTTCCAGGAGATCTTCCCAACCCAGGGATGGAACCCAGGTCTCCTGCACTGTAGACAGTTTCCTTACCTTTTGAGCTATCCAGGAAGACAGCTCAAACTGTCTTCCAGGGTTAAGGACTCAAACTGGCCCTTAAAAAACCTGGTCTCAGTGTTTTTATCGGCCTCCTGTTACCATCCTTAGTTTTCGGGTCTCTCTCTTGCTCAGAGTGACAGGAAAATACAGCCTTCATTCAGAACTCAGGACTCCCTTTCAGCCTCCCAATTTTAGGAACTAAGAAGAGTCGTAGAATCCTCATGACACTTCAGTCCAGTTCAGTTAGGGACTGTCTATTGCATTCCTCACATTTTACTGATGGACAGCCTGTGGTCTAAAGAACCTATTTGAAGATACAGTTAATTAAGGTTATAGATGTGAGTAGAAAGCAGATTCCTGTTTCTCAGTTCTGTGTCCTTTCCATGATATAGCAAAATGCCTTTACTTCTACACCCTGTTCTTAAAAGGTCAATTTTTAGGTAACTATCAAATTGAAAATGGTCTATTGTCACATCCATAGTGAAATGTTAATGACTGATAATAACTTAATTGGCTGCCATATTTTAAGAATTTACCACTCTACCAACACCTAAACATAATATAGAAGAGTGAATTTCCTAAGATTGTACGTAAAATATATTTAAAGTGAAAGATCTTTGCAGCAGCCATGATTGAAATTATATCATGTTATTCAATCACCTACTTCCCTTTAGGTTTCAGTACTGGTTTCATTAGTGTATTTTGGCCAATAGGTATGCATCTGTGTCATAGGATTTACAGAATTTTTGTGGGAAGGGACCTGAGGGCTCATCTAGTCCAGATCCTTTTTTTTTTTTTCATGGTTGCATTATCCAAGGATAGTTAGCTCATTATTTGCAGTGCCAGAACTTGTACCCATGAGGGCTGACTCTTCACGCAATGCTTGAGTTATCTGAGTCTAGGACTAAAGTGATTTGTAAACAAGGACATGTATCAAAATCACCTGGATAACATGGGAAACTTTTCAAAAGTATATATACTTATATACTTTCTCTCCCTCAGTCCTACTTCTGATACTATAGGACTTAGAGGAAAGATCCAGTAAATGTAATTATTTTTTAAAGATGGTGATGCAGTTTATAAATGGTTAAGTGTCTAAATCTTGTATTAAAGCAGTAATTCTTTATATACACATGCGTGTGTGTGTGCTCAGTCAAGTCCCACTCTTTGCGACCTCATGGACTATAGCCTATCAGGCTCCTCTGTCCGTGGAACTTTCTAGGCAAGAATATTGGAGTGGGTTGCCATTTTCTACTTCAGGGGATCCTCCTGTACTAGGGATCAAACCCATGTCTCCTACATGGCAGGTGGATTCTTTACCGCTACACCACTTGGGAAGCCGCATATACACATGCAAGTATATATAAGTATACACATACACACTCCTATATAACCACTGCTAAAATTAAGATAAAATCTAGATTTCCAGATCCCTGAGAACTCATTTTTGATTCTTCTCAGTCAGTAAACCACCCACCTTCAAGGAATGCACCTTTTTCATCATAGTTTATTTTACATGTGTTTGAACTTCATATTAATGTACTCATTATGAGTACTCTTTTGTGTCTGAATTCCTTTACTCAACAACATATATGTGAGATTCATTTGCATATATCAATAGTCTGTTCTTTTACATTTCTGTGTAGTATTCCATTAAATGAATATATCATATCCACTCTACTATTTATGTACACTTGGGTTATTTATGGTTTTTAGTTATTATGAGTAAAGGTTATGTGAGCATTCTTTTGGTGAACAAAGAACTTATATCTGATGGCTATATCTCCAAAAGTGTCATTGTAAGTGCCACATCATGTTTAACTTTCAAAAATAATGAAAAAGAGTCTTTCAAAGTTATTCCAGCACTTAATACCCACACAAGCAATGTAAAAGAGTCCTTGCTTTTAATAGTATCACCAACCCTCTTGGTACTTGTTAGATTTTTCAGTTTAGATATTCAAATAGGTGTGTGGTGGCTTTATTTTTCTTTTCTGTGATGATTAAAGATGAGCACCTTTCAAATGCTTATTGTCTGTATCTAGCTTTTTTTTTTCTGGATACATGTATTAGAGATATCTTTTTCCAATGTGCAGCTTACCTTTTTACTCTCTTCATTGTGCCTTTGATGAGCAGAAGATCTTAATTTTAATGAAGTTAAACTTGTTAATTTTTTCCTCTTGGTCAGTAAATTTTGAAATTTATTTATGAAATCTGCCTATCCAGTGGTCATAATTATTTCTTCTGTATTGTCTTTTAGAAACTCGATTATTTTTAACTTTCATGATCCATCTCAAAATATTTTTTTGTGTTATGATAGCACCTGTAACTGTTGAAAGTTTTCTATTTCATTTTCATGACCAGTACTGATTGAGAATCACTGGAAGTAAAATGATTTAGAATTAATTTGGATTTAGATCCCATTTGTATCACTTATATTTGAAGAATATTTTCTGAATCCCTTTTCTCATATTAAAAACATGAACAGAAATATCCATATTTCAGGGTTTTTAGAGAAATTAAATGTGATAATTATTTAGAGAGTGGTATAGAGGAAAAGCTCATCAAATTATTACTGTTTTTATTTAAATCCTTTGCAAGCATGGACCATGTTAGTTTCATTTACCATGAAATGCAACTATTTCCATTATTTAGATTTTGGTTTGTTTGCTTTGTCTCCATTAACCAATATGCACCCACAGGTCATTCATAGTAAGATTTAGGTAAGGTTTCCAGAGGTAAGGTGGCTATTAGTTTGTAGAATTCAAATCAAGAAAATAGAAATGAATGACAACACAAAGGGTGATGAAAAAAAGTCCATAGCATTTTGCTATGTCTGTATCTAGCTTTTTTTCTGGATATATTATTAGAGATATCTTTTTCCAATTTGCTGCTTACATTTTCACTCTCTTCATAGTGCCTTTGATGAGCAGAAGATCATCAAAGGCACTTGAATTTTAAAATTCAAGCAAGAAGAACTCAAGGTAAAGAGAAATATATTCTGGGCCCAACAGATTAAAAGTCTTTTGGGAGACTTCACATAAATTGCCTGTATTGGATCTGTACTCAGTAATTTTAGGCACTTTGCCTCCAGAGGAGCATCACAGCCTTGTGCTGTGAGATACACACACACTTTTCTCTTGCTAAGGCATTTACATGTCTCCACATTCTGCATCAAACTTAATTTTACTCACAGGGTTGAGGCAGAACAGTGGATTTGTGTGTGTACTTTTGCCTTATCTAGTTGTCTATATTTCTCATCGTTGGGTCAAATTTGACTTGAAAGAATACACTCCACTGATGATATACTGTGTGTAGAGGAGGTCTATGTATTTTCCAAACAAGAGCTGTCTATGTTCAACCTTTCCCAAGCCTCCCCCAGGAACTGCTAATTCTGGCTGGTCAGAGTTTAAGGCAGTTGATTGGTTTCCTCTGATCTTGAGACAAAGATGAGCTTTCTTAGTTTATTTGGGAGGTGATCCATGGAAGAAATGTGGGAGGGGAAAAGAGAGACAGGGAAAAGGAAAATGCTGAGAAAACACATACTTAGTTACTGGGGTGTTACAGGCTGCATTGTGCCCCCCACCCTAAAATTGCTATGTTGAAGTCCTAACTTTCAGTACCTCAGGAATGATACTGTAATTAAAGACAGCACATTTGAAAAGGTAATAAAGATAAAATGAGATCCTATGTGTGCACTCTAATTTGATGTCTACTGTCCTAATATGCAGAGGATACTGGGAGGTTGACGTGTACACATGTTGTGCATATGTGATCTACAGAGGAAAGACCCAAGAAGACACAGTGAGAAGGTGGACATCTCCAAGCCAAGGAGAGAGGCCTCAGAGGAAACCAAGCCTGCAGACACCTTGACCTTGGACTTCTCAGCCTGTAGAATGGCGAGCAAGAAAATTTCTGTTGTTTAAGCCTCCCAGGTTTTGGTATTCTATCATGGCAGTCCTGGCACTCTAAATATTTGGAGACAACAGCTCAGTCTTGATCTATTATTGGGAGAGTATAGAACTTGCCTCACAATTGTGCCACCAAAGGTTGGAAAGGCTAGACCATCTACCCACCAACTCTCCTCCGCGACCCAGGCAGGTTGCTACTGGTAACATTAAGCTCCCCTATGCTTCTGAGTGGCAACTGCTGGTGGCTGATGGTTTGTACCTGACATGAGTCACTGACTGTGTACCTGGGCCTCACCAGGGCTGGCCTGAAGTCAGGAGGGCCCTGGAGGTGTGGTGTATCCTGAGCATCTGGACCACTTGCAGTACTTCTACATGGTGGTGCAGCCCATTAGTTAATGTGGAGAGCTAAGCTACTGTATGCAAAGCTTGGCCCCTCAGAGAAGCCTGGGCAGCTTACCTTTTTCCTCCCATTTATTTTTGTCATTTGCATTCTTGTTTTCCTTACTGCAGGGTGGGTTATCTGGGCAGAGGACACCAGAATGTCATTTAGAATGCCAGAATTTTATTTAAAAAGTGCTCTTCAGATTAACACATATAGGAAAAGAAAGGAACCTCTCCTGAGCAGAGGAAACATTGAGTTGTAATCTGTCCCAGCAAAAGCCCTTGTCAATTTCATAAGAAACTCTGAGGCTGAGAGTCATTTAGAGTTGTCATGAGTTGAGATGTGAGGGTAGAACTTTGTATTCTCATGTTGTTGTTTAGTTGCTAAGTCATGTATGACTCTTTGTGACCCCATGGACTGCAGAATGCCAGGATTCCCTGTCCTTCATCATCTCCCTGTTTGCTCAAACTGGTGTCCATTAGGTCATGATAGTCATGATGCCATCCAACCATCTCATCTTCTGTCACCTGCTTTTCCTGCCCTCAGTCTTTCCCAGCATCAGGGTCTTCCCCAATGAGTCCACTTTTTGCCCAACACTTCATGCAAAGATGGGCTCAATAAAGGACAGAAATGGTAGGGACTTAACAGAAGCAGAAGATATTAAGAAGAGGTGGTAAGAATACACAGAATAACTGTACAAAAAATGTCATGACCAAGATAATCACAATGGTGTGATCACTCACCTAGAGCCAGACATGCTGGAATGTAAAGTCAAGTAGGCCTTAGGAAGCATCACTATGAACAAAGCTAGTGGAGGTGATGGAATTCCAGTTGAGCTATTTCAAATCCTGAAAGATGATGCTATGAAAGTGCTTCACTCAATATGCCAGCAAATTTGGAAAACTCAGCAGTGACCACAGGACTGGAAAAGGTCAGTTTTCATTCCAATCTCAAAGAAAGGCAATGCCAAAGAATGCTCAAACTACTGCACAATTGCACTCATCTCACACACTATTAAAGTAATTCTTGAAATTCTCCAACCCAGGCTTCAGCAACACGTGAACCGTGAACTTCCAGTTGTTCAAGCTGGATTTAGAAAAGGCAGAGGAACCAGAGATAAAATTGCCAACATCCGCTGGATCATCGAAAAAGGAAGAGTTCCAGAAAAACATCTATTTCTGCTTTATTGACTATGCCAAAGTCTTTGACTGTGTGGCTCACAATAAATTGTGGAAAATTCTGAAAGAGATAGGCATATCAGGTCACTTGACCTGCCTCTTGAGAATCCTGTATGCAGGTCAGGAAACAACAGTTGGAACTAGACATGGAACAACAGACTGGTTCCAAATATGAAAAGGAGTACATCAAGGCTGTCTATTGTCACCCTGCTTATTTAACTTATATGCAGAGTACATCATGAGAAATGCTGGGCTAGTGGAAGCATAAGCTGGAATCAAGATTGCTGGGAGAAATATCAATAACCTCAGATATGCAGGTGACACCACCCTTATGGCAGAAAGTGAAGAAGAACTACAGAGCCTGTTGATGAACGTGAAAGTGGAGAGTGAAAATGTTGGCTTAAAGCTCAACATTCCGAAAACGAAGATCATAGCATCCAGTCCCATCACTTCATGCAGATAGATGGGGAAACATTTGAAACAGTGGCTGACTTTATTTTTCTGGGCTCCAAAATCACTGCAAATGGCGATTGGAGCCATGAAATTAAAAGACGCTTACTCCTTGGAAAGAAAGTTATGACCAACCTAGATAGCATTTTCAAAAGCAGGGACATTACTTTGCCAACAAAGTTCGATCTAGTCAAGGCTATGGTTTTTCCAGTGGTCATGTGTGGATGTGAAAGTTGGACTATAAAGAAAGCTGAGCACAAAGAACTGATGCTTTTGAACTGTGGTGTTGGAAAAGACTCTTGAGACTCCCTTGGACTGCAAGGAGAACCAACCAGTCCATCCTAAAGGATATCAACCTGGGTGTTCATTGGAAGGACTGATGTTGAAGCGGAAACTCCAGTACTTTGGCCACGTGATGCGAAGAATTGACTCATTGGAAAAGACCCTGATGTTGGGAAAGATTGAGGGCAGGAGGAGCAGGGAATGACAGAGGATGAGATGGCTGGATGGCATCACTTACTTGATGGACATGTGTTTGGGTGGACTCTGGCGGGTGGTGATGGACAGGGAGGCCTGGTGTGCTGTGGTTCATGGGTCACAGAGTCGGACACGATTGAGTGACTGAACTGAACTTTGTGGCCAAATTATTGGTATTCTCCTAAGAACCAGGCATTTGTGGCAGGCTTCATCTACACGATTATTAACAAACAGCACTCATCATCTGCAGAGGGCTCGGCCCTAAGGGATGCCCATTGGTAGCACCGTCTGGTAGTGGGAAGAATAGGTCCTTCAGTCTCTAAAGGGGTTCTGTAGTCAGTGTGTCATCAGTGGGAAGAATAGGTCCTTCAGTCTCTAAAGGGGTTCTGTAGTCAGTGTGTCGTTTACACACACTGACTACATAGGTATAGCGAACTGAAGCCTATTCTGTGGATTAATCCTGTAGAGTCTATCCCCTCTACTCTTCTGTCTGTCTGTCTTCACGCAATATATCAAAGGCTGCTTTTGTAAAAAAAAAAAATCTAGATTAATACTGAGAATGATGTTAGACATTGATGGCTTAGGCTCCTTATGCAGCTGGTAAGAGAGCAACACTATGATTTCCTCTTGGCTGCTCCCTTATTAAATTTATGATGGTGATAGTGTGGGTATGCTGATCAGCAGAATAGAATTAGATCATTTTAGGGTCTTGGATATAATAATCAAAATACTTCCAAAGCCCACTACTAAATTGATGCTTATTTATTCCGTAATATCTGACTTGTCCTTTTCCAGCCTAAGGCAGATGCTGTAGATGGACTCTGTTCATCCAGGTTAATATGTGAAATAAGCATATTAAAATCAACCTCAGGTGTCTACCCTGTCTCTCTACTTTATCCAGACCAACTTGCCATCCTGATATACAGCCTCTCTCTTAACTTGGGAAGCCATCTTTTGGGGTAGCTTAGTTTTAATGACTCATTCTGGACACGCTTCTCTTGCTTATTTAACCTCAGCAGTCTGCCTTAGCCACAGTCTGGCATTTGCCTTCCAGGCTTGTAAATAAAGACCTTAAATAAATGAATGTCTAATTCCAGCTTTCAACCAGAAGGATGTTTGTGAACTAGCTCACTTCTTGCCTTCCTGGTGTTCTGATTGAATGCAGGAGGATATTTACATTGTCAAGCCAAGTTTTCCTAATTTGGGTCCAGAAGATCTAATCTTTGCAATAAGGAACATTGCTGGATGGCCCATCCAAGATTCTTGGGATTATTCATTTTTTAAAAATTGATTAAGATATTTGCCTGGTCTTACTTGAGTGGGGCCACAAAGAGAGATCTCTAGGTCCAGATGCAGAGAAAATTGTCTCAAAGCCCAAATTTACTCACTTTACAATTTGGGGACAATTCTTTTTTTTTGGTAGTAGAAATGCCCTGCTTTTCTCCCATGAGTCTTCTGAGGCTGCCTGTCCCCACCATGCTCTCCTCCACATTGCTTATACCCCAGTCCATTAGGTCCTCTGCAAAGAACTGGCTTTAAGGCAAATCAACTCCCAGAAATATATCTAGGTTCCAGCAAAGGAGGCCAGATTGCTGAGCAATGAATCAGAGAGATAGTAAGGGGATGAGGGGCTTGATAATGAGAAAGCAGAGAACGTGCTTTGGTAAAAAGACAATAAACATTGATTACATCGTGTGAAACTATCCCAGGCAATAGCAAGGAGAAGCTGCTGCCTCAGTAGTTCTTGAAATAGATAGATCAAATTTAGCAGACAACGGGGAGAGAGAAGCAGATTGAAGGAAGCAAAGATGAAGACCATCTAATGAGGGTGTCATCTAAACTCCACAGTATGGATATTTGGAATGCACATTATGTTTTGCTTTCCCTCCGGTGCAAGACATAGCTCAATGGCACGACAGGCTACATTGTCTAAAGCCAAACCATCTGTGTCACAGAAGTAAGATAAGCTAGTTTAACCTTGGGGTCAAGGTAGGCCAATCTTTCCTGGATATTTGAGAGCTGATGAGACAAAAGCAACAGGACTGGATGACTTCGAAGCAGATCATTCTCTCATGGGCTTTATAATATCACAGACACCATGCTGTTTATTTTGGAATAAAAATTAAAAGTGTAGCATTTGAAGCACACAACAAGGGACAGAGAAGAATAAATAATTACTAATACTATACTGCTGTCTTGACACAGGGTCACTGAATAACTCCTTCAAGCTGAGAATCTTCAACAGTGTCTCTCATGATAATCTCAGAAAACAGATTACTCAGTCTTGGCTCCTGAACTGCTCCAGTCTATAGAGAGAAGATTCAACAAGCAAAGTGTGTGTGTACTCAGTCGCATCCAACTCCTGGCAATCGTATGGACCGTAGCCTGCCAGGTTCCTCTGTCCATGGGATTTTCCAGGCAAGAATACTGGAGTGGGTTGCCGTTTCCTTCTCCAGGAGATCTTCCTGACCCAGGAATCAAACCAGTGTCTCCTGTATGGTTGGATGGATTCTTTCCCACTAAGCCATCTGGGAAGCTCCAACAAGCAAAGTAGACAGACTTATGAGTGAAAAAACGTAGAGATGAGATAAGCAGAGGAATGGGATCTATCATATATATTAATGCTCAGCCACAGCATAAAATCTCTCAGCAAGAAGGACATTTTAGCATGATCTAGTCAAACTCTCTTGTTTTACTGATGAGGAGAAAGGTGAATTTCTAAGAATCAAATAGCCAGTTAACTGCAGAGACAAGATTAGAGTGAAAAGGGGCTAAACATAGGTCTGTACATTGTTATACCAGATCCAGTAGACAATAAAGAATTTGGATGACTGAATGCAAGGCAAAAAAATAGAGCAATAATAAAAAGGTAACTAATAGAAAACTGCTCCCATTTCTCGTAGAAGTACAGTTTAGCTAGAGGAAAAATAAATCCACATTAAAAGATAGCTGCTTATAAAGGAAGTAAGAAATATAATTTAGTGTCAATTAAAATACTTTGTTAGGGTGAACTCATTTTTAAATCTTTAATCTTAAGAGGAAAACTAAAGCCTATAAGTCTAAACTGTAAGAAGTAATAAAGCAACTATTGACCTAAAGAATGCAAATGAGCGTGGAAAAAAATGTGAACATTTGCACATCATCAAGTCAAGGCATTATTTATCTGCAACTATTGTAATTAGCAAATATGTATTAGCAAAGCAGCTACTTTTGAAAAACAATCGAATACATTGAAAAAATACTTCAAGGTTGAAAAGGACAACATTAAATTCTGCTCGGACATAAAATCTCCAAATTAAACATTATGTACCAACCTCCATGTGTCTTATACAGCATAAACAAGAAGAAAACTTCGAGACATAGAAAAATAAAAGAAAAAAGCTAGCACTTTCTGAATAAAAATATATGTGTTTAGTATGGTATATATGCCTCTATAATGTGGCATCTGCCCAGGTGTCTGGTCGCATCTTCTTCCATGTCTTCCCTACAGTCCAGCCATATCAAATTACTTACAGTTCCTTGGAAGTGTCTGGTTCCATGTTTTCTCCCATTCCCAGCTTTTGCTCAGGTTCCTGAAATACCTTCCCCTTTCCATCTCCTTGCCTTTCATTGGTCATGCCATTGCCCAGAATTGACTACCCTGAATGATTCAGTTCCTACTTCCTCCATCTTGTCCCCCTGCTCTGTTCCATGGTTTCAACTAATTGCTGCTTCTTTTGGAGAAGGAAATGGCAACCCACTCCAGTACTCTTGCCTGGAGAATCCCATGGACGGAGGAGCCTGGTAGGCTACAGTCCATGGGGTCGCAAAGAGTCGGACACGACTGAGCCACTTCACCTTTGCTTCACAAAATTCAGAGCTCATAAGCTACTCTTGTTCCATGTTTAATGCTTATTTATAAATCGCCTGGTAGCTTCTTGGTCTCAGCTACTGTCATCAACACTCAAACACAGGGACCGCTTCTTTTTCTTCTTGGTATCATTAGGTTTGGAACACTCAATTTCAGTCGATATATGTTGTTGAAAAAGCAGACTTTCTCATCTTTGTGCTCAAAGATGGGGTTGTGATGATTCTGATCTTATGCTGGGAGTGAATGAAAATAGTCCACAGTCCTAGGTAACCTGACCTCACTCTTAGCATACAGGTCTATTTATTTCTCTGATCAAAGCAGTCTCTGTCAGAGTTAGATTTAATAACAAAGTGATCCAAATAGAGATAATAGAGACACCAGCATTCTCATCAGGTGGTGGAAGTGGAATGTATCCTTAAATGTTCAAGAACTCATTCTTTTTACCTTCAGGATTGTAGTAGTGGTTCTTGTCCCATGTCATTAAGCTCATCACTAAATTGTGTGCAGAGTGATCTCTCAGGTACCCATCTTGGGACCTGTTATAAACATTGGAAAGCTCACTGCAATGCATGAGATTCAGGCAGCTTTTGATAACATTGTTATATGGTATTCATTATTCTTTCAGTGGTATTGGTGACCCTTCAGAGCTGAAAATGAACAAGGTAAAACAAAAAATAAAGCTGAGAGAAAAGCGGAAATGCACTTACTTATTCAGAAGCAGCAGATACATGTTTGCTTGAATGGGGCCACAAGTCACATCTAAAGCTGGGCAGCAGAAATCTGGGGGCAAAGCCCATTCAAATCTATCAAAGCAGGATCTGGAACCCCTACCCAAAGCAATTAAACCAGCAAAGTACAATACCATAACTGTCCAAGCAGAAGCTTACACAATAGTGCTCCATAGGGAGCAAGGCTCAGTCTTTCCATGTAAAATCTGAATCATTTGTCATAAACTCAAAATCATCATAGAATTTGAAGTGTCCTTAATAACTTTATTGTATATGGACACTAATAAGCAAAAATGTACCCTACTGACAAACTGCAGCATTTGAATTATTACCCAGGTGTTTGTTAATTAGCTGTGTATCTTGCTTTGTATATTTGACATTTTCCTATGTTTAATGTTTTTTTTAGTGATTTGAATACATTCTTTAGACTAATTACATCATTGCTTAAAATTTTCCATTTGAGAAAATTAAATATGTATCAAAAGAACTAATTTTAAAAATAATTTATTTATCTAAGAATCATTAATTGAGCACCAATCACATGCTGGGCATTATTCTAGGCCAGTTGGGAATGTATTAGAAAATGAAACAGACCAAATCCCTTTCCTTGTAAAACTTATATTCCAGTGTATTGTGTTTGTATGTGTATTGGCATGAATGTGTGTGTGTGTGTGTGTGTGTATATCAGGAAGTGGGTATCAAATAGCAAACAAAATAACACGTATATGATGTGTGTGCTGTAATGAAAAAGAAAAACAGAGTGGAGTTCCAGGGTAGAGGTTCATATGGCATCATTAAATAGAGTGGCTGGGGTAGCTTTTATTTATGGATGACATTTGAACAAAGGCCTGAAGAAAATAGGAGAGATAGTCAAGTGAGGGTTTGGAGACAAGATAGTCTAGGTAGAGAAAGCTACCTGTGTAGGAAAACTATGGCAGGCATATCCCTTGTGACCTTGAGGAATACCAAGGAGGTCAGTACGACTGGAACAGAATCAGGGAAGAATTTTTAAGAGATGAGGTCGAAGAGAAAATAGATCAATTACTTTGTAGATAATTGTTAGGACTTCTGAGTGAAACGGAAAGGCAGTGGAGTAACATGACTTAGGTTTTAGCAAGGTCACTCTGGCTGTTACGTTGAGAACAGACTGCAGAGAAACATGGATGAGAACAAGGAAATCTATTAGGATGCTGATATTAGTTTTCTGTTCCTGCCGTAACAAGTTATCACAAACATGATGACTTAAAACAGCATAAATACATGATCTTACAGTCCGAGGGGTCGGAAATCTGAAATGGGTCTCACTGGACTGGGGTTAAGGAGTCAGTAGGACCGAGTATCCAGAGGCTCCAGGGGAGAATTTGTTCCCTTGCATGTTACAGCTTCTAGGAGCTGCCTACATGTTTTGACTTGTGGCCTCCTTCCAGAAATTGTGTCATTCTGACCTCTGCTTTCTTGGTTGTATGTCCTGTGACACTGGAGCTATGACTTGTTAAGTACCTGTGTTCTCACATCAGGCCCCAGACAGGACAGGATAATCTCTCCCTCTCAAGGTCCTTATCATCTCTGCAAAGGCCCTTTAGCCATAGACGGCAAGTTGTCAGTTTCTGGGAATCAGGATGTGACGTCTTGTTGGGGATGGGGGAGGGCGACATTATTTTCTCCATCACAAGGCTGCTATAGTCACCCAGGCAGAAGACAATAGTGGCTTGGATGAGGACGTCACAGTGAGGATAGTGGGGAATGACTGCCTTTTGGATGTCATTTTAAAATTAAAGTGAAACAGTATTTCCTAATGGATTAGCTTTGGAGTATAAGGAAAGAGACAGACATGAGTCCAGAATGATTTCAGGTATCTAAAGCTTGATGCTCCTGTACCACATATGTCTTCCTTACCTTTTTGTTTCCGAGGTTTAACTCGCACATAGTAAAAGCTCGATGGATATTCACTATCTTCAAAGTTTCCTATTTTAGAAAATAATCGTGATCTAGAAAAACTAGAAAATAAAGGGGAAAATTCAACAACAACAAAAAACAAACAAAAAACACCCACAAAATACCCATCCCCAAACCTGAAAAATTACTTTAATATGTTTTATTATTTGCTTCAAAATATTATATAAGCAGATTTTTTTTCTTTTTACAATTTTGTGGTAGCACTAAACCTGCCATTCCGTGTCCTTAAATAGTATTTTAACTTGACATTTTGCCATGTTTATAGTCTTCATTGACAAGAATTTTGATAACTTTTATATTGTTTCTTCAGTGGCTGTTTTATAATTTAAATAATCATCACCTCATTGTTGGATATTCAGGTAGTTTTAGCATTTGACAAATTATAAAGAGGACAGAGGGCATCATAGATGCAATGGGACAAGATACTGTTTCGACTTTTCTTTTTTCAACTCTTCAATTAATATCTGCAATAGTAAGTAGCATATTAATATATCTTGAAATGATGCTATATTAGGCAGTGTTGTAAACATGGATAATGACTTAGAAACTACTTATCTGGAACTTGAAAAGGTTACAAATATGGACTCAAATCAAAATGAGATTAAACTGGGAAAATGTAAACTTGTACATCTGGGAAGAAATTGAGTCAGATTCACAGTCCTCCTAAGAGATCTGGTGAATGGTAGGTAACGTTAGAAGATACAGAGCAAGAGGATAACTAAATAAAAATAAAGTTATAATAAAATATTGGGATTTAAAAAAGGTCAATGTGATTTGAACTGCCTAAATTTTTTTTTTGAAAAAGCAAAGAAGAAAATGAAATGGGAAGCAGTAATCAACTCTATTAAATTTTGGGGGGTAGCTTTAGTCTATGAACATAAACAATCAAGCCAACTAGTTAGATAATGGGGAAGTTTCTTTGGGAAGAAGAGACTTTAATAAACAAGTAGGTTTAGGTAATGACCTGAAGTACTCTACAGACATCATTGCCAAGGAAGCTGTGGTTCTCTGCACCACATCCTATTTTGCTGTTTGTTTGAACCCTGAAGCTGTGCCTCTCTCCTCCTTTCCCATTCTCATTGCTGGTTGTCATTGTCCTTTTCTTGGCTCTCCTGCTTTCTTGCCTGGATTATCACCACTTAGTTGCTTTACCAGCCTTTGATTATGTTATTGCTTTAGATTAGAAATATCTTGTTACCATCTCCTCCTTAAAAACCTTGCTCATTCTTCAACCTTAGTTCAGATACCCTTTCCTGGCTAGTTTTTTTGGATTGTTCACCCCACCCCCAACAAAATTAGACTTAATTGCTTCTCATTTGTAGCTTTACTGCTTGTATTTGTTATGTCAGTTAATTAATTGCATCCCTATTTCTTGAATAAATTTGAAGCTTCTTCAGAATAGGAAGCAATTTCTATTCATTTTATTTCTTTCCTCTGTTTCCATAACTACTAAACATAGAAATTTGTATACAAAAGGAGCTTAATGTTTACTGAATTGAATTGAATGTCAAAAGCTACATCATTATTTCTAGAAATGAGGTTCAGCTTCACTAACAAGTGACTTGAGAATGAGCTGATCTGTAGCGCAGGTCATAAGACCAACAGGCTAGGGACTCCCATCTGGGACAGGGGAGAAGAAACTAATTTTTATGGTGAGTGACTGCAATTTTCTAAGAACCTAAAGTAGTTCTTTTATATGTAATAAGCTACTGTATCCTCATTGCTACCTTGTGTTAGAGAGACTATCCATCCCATCTTGCAGATAACACTAGATAAGAAAAGTAGCTAGAAAGAAAGGGGGGAAAAAAGTAACTAGAAGGTAGTGGGCAGGATTTGTATCTTAATCTGTCTGATTCCAATACTTATGTTTTAATTTTAGCTTATATACTTACTTTTGTTTTCCTTTCTACTGTACAACATCATTGGAAAAGGCAGTGGCACCCCACTCCAGTACTCTTGCCTGGAAAATCCCATGGATGGAGGAGCTTGGTAGGCTACAGTCCATGGGGTTCGCTAAGGGTCGGACACGACTGAGCAACTTCACTTTCACTTTTCACTTTCATGTTTGGAGAAGGAAATGGCAACTCACTCCTGTGTTCTTGCCTGGAGAATCCCAGGGACAGGGGAGTCTGGTGGGCTGCCCTCTATGGGGTTGCCCTCTATGCCCAGAGTTGGACACTACTGAAGTGACTTAGCAATGCAACATCATATCTCTTATATCATTACTTTTAAACATAGATATTACTACAGAGGATGTAATGTAGCTAGTTCAGGTAATCTGGCACCACAGTATTTTATGAACTATTGATATGAAGCTTTCCTCTGGTATCTTACATTTCTCCTAGTGCTGAATTTCCACCAGTTTGCTTTATAGTGTGTCTTTGCCTGGGGGAGGATGGGAAAGGAGGAGAGGGACTGGAAACTCATCAAATAGTAACAAAGTAAAAACTTTCATTGCTTTCATTAGCAGTATCTTTCCAAGCTTGCCTGCTAGATACAGCTCCCAGTGAAACTAAAAGATTGAACTGAGCTACATTGACTGGTAAATTTAAAAATATGTAAAAAAAAAAATCCATGTGAATAGGAATTCTTACCATTCTAGTCATCTTAAGGGAAGTGTGCAATTATAGATAACAGGGAATGTCTACAA
This sequence comes from Cephalophus harveyi, assembly GCA_006410635.1. Classification (NCBI taxonomy): domain Eukaryota; kingdom Metazoa; phylum Chordata; class Mammalia; order Artiodactyla; family Bovidae; genus Cephalophus; species Cephalophus harveyi. The sequence continues at coordinate 420,373 of SJYT01027875.1, read as the reverse complement.
TGCCAAATGTGATGAAGTCTATAGAATAAAAATTCCAATTAAGGATAAGAACAAGATTTATGACAAGAATTTCCCACTCTTCTAAGAAAATCATGATCCAGGTAAGATTTTTTAGATGTAGTAATATTACTGAGACTCAATTCTGTTTTCTCTAGAAAATCTTCATGTTTTAATGATTTTTGGCATTTTCCCTAAGAATCTCATCCAACAATGAGTAGGACAGATTCTTTCACAGCTTGACACATCAACACCGGAGAAGGACAATCGACTCTATTTACTTTGTTAAATGCTAGTAAAATGAGAACTCAGTTATCCAGTTTATCCATTATCCAAGTATAAATGAGCACCTATTATGGGCCATGTTTTACTCCAAGAAGTCAGGGATACAATGTTAAACAAGTGTAGATACAATGAAGTTTTCCTGTCTATGTAGTATTGTTAAATCTGTGTGTTGGGGCCTCATAGTGGATGTAAACTTCATTAGATGAACTTTATGATGGACAGGAGGCCTGGCGTGCTGCAATTCATGGGGTCGCAAAGAGTCGAACATGACTGAGTGACTGAACTGAACTGAACTGAAACTTTTTTAGAAAAAAATGAAATAGACTGGATAAGCAGTATTAGAGATTAATATAAATAAAATGGTAATTATTGCCTTGCAAATCTCTTAATTCAGTTTTATGAATATATGTATATATTTGTGTTTCTTTCTGTGAGTTGCATGAAAACCTACAAAAGTCATTCTTTTCCAGGTGAAATTGACAGCTTAAAATGTTAATTAATTATCTGGCACTTATGTTGCATTTTCAGTGAGATAAAAACACTTCTATGTCTGTTCTATGCAAAAAAAAAAAAAAAAAAAGTGTAATTCTAGCCACAATTCTATCAGGTAGGTACTTTGATCATTCCAAATGTAAAGTTGAGGAAACTTACAAGAGAAGTTTAAGTCCCAAGGTCCCATAGCTCAATAGTGGGAGAAATGGGATCTCAGTTCAGGCAATCTGACTTGACAGTCAGAATTTTAATTACTTCATTGCGTCCACATGCTTATGATATGAAATATGTGGATGCAGTGTTTAAGAGGAAAAGCCTATCTCAAAAGAAGTATTTTTTGCATTGCAGGTGGAGTGGATGATGAGATGATCTGACCTATTCCGGATTTCTGTATGCGTAGGCTGGGATGTTGGGTGATGAGGATGGATGTGGACTGGTGTGCTGAGTGAGAGTAGAGCAAGGTAGGAGTATCCCTGCTTGAAGCTAAGCCCTGGCACCTATGGGATACAAAGAAGATAGAGTATGCATAGAACTTATGGGGAGCTCTTGGATTCAGGAGTAAAGACTCACATACAGGGATGAATTAATAGAGACAAAAGAGTCTGGTCCAGTTATAATACAACTTCATTAGAGAGTAGTTGTGAGTGGAACTTGGTATCTTTTAATTCAGGTTGACTCTCCTGCCCTGCACTTTGACCTAAAAGTGGTTCTAATCACTCTACTGCCAATTACTAACTATGTAACTTCATGCAACATACTTGATCTCTGTGCCTTAGTATTATGTTGTTTCTGTCATTGTTGTCATCATCATCATCGTTAGATCTCTTTCGAAAGCTCTCTTTCATTCAGCTTTCAGTCCTAAATAAAGGACCTAATAAATTTCTTTCAGTCCTGAATAAAGATGGTGAAATGACTTCATTAAAAATTCTGTGGGGTGTTGGGAGCATGTGTTCTCAAAATTTAACATGCGCAAGGATCATCTGGGAAGCACAGGAAAATGCCAAGTCATTGATCGTTTTCTCATAGACTCCGGAGTCAGTTGGTGTAGCATGAGGCAGAAGTATAGTCCATTTGAGGGGGAAAAAAAAAAAAAAAACTAGCATAGTATAATGGAAAATAAGTTTTTTTCCAGTAGTAATGTACAGATGTGAGAGCTGGACCATAAAGAAGGCTGAGTGCCAAAGAATTGATGCTTTCAAATTGTTGTGCTGGAGAAGACTTGAGAGGCCCTTTGACTGCAAGAAGATGAAACCAGTCAATCCTGAAGGAAATCAACGTTGAATACTCATTGGAAGGACTGATGCTGAAGCTGAAGCTCCAATACCTTGGCCCCCTGTTGCGAAGAGCTGACTCATTGGAAAAGACCTTGATGCTGGGAAAGACTGAGGGTAGGAGGAGAAGGGGATGACAGAGAGAATGAGATGGTTGGATAGCAGTCATATAATATGATTTGTAGGCAAGATATATTTATTATTACAGGAGGAAAAAATTAAAAAAAAATAAAAACTTAAGCACAGGAGAAAGAAGAGGAAAATGCATATGTAAGGCCAAATCTTATATAATGCTGTCATCATTTTAGGTTCTCCACTGAAGTATCTCACTCTGTGTTCACGGTGATTTTAACTCCTTAAAACTTGGTCAATAATGCCCATATCAAACAGGCTATCTTCTGCCCTGTACTTTGAATGGTCACAGTTACCTCAGAATATCCTCAGATATCCACACTGCAAAGCATTCTGAATAATATCTCAGGTAGGTCGTCTGTGGTCTTATAGGTTAGTTGGGGGAGAGAGGTGAGGGCAGGAAGTGGGGAAAACATCAGGAAACATGAAGGGTGAGCACGTCGGAACAAAAAATTACACCAGTCAATGGAAATCTAAAAATTTAAAATATTTATCATCCACTGGTTTCCATCCTTTGTAACCATAATATACTTGAAAGCATCCATCTTTATCTAATGACGGCTTTGATTAGAGCAGATCATTGTTTGCTGGCATGACCTGAGATAGGCCAATAGTATACTGTGTTGCTTTTCACTCCTGTGTAGCATTATAACAGGATGTCTTGAATTCAGCATTGTTGAGATTTTGGGTCAAATACTGCTTTATTATGGGGGCTGCATTATAGGATGTTTAGCAGTATTCCTGGCCGCTACTCATTACCCGTAATTAGCAACTTTCTCCCAAGTGTGGCGACGAAAAATGTCTCCAGACATTGTCAAAGGGTCCTCTGGGGGCAGGATTGTCCCCAGTGAAGAACCGCTGTGTTATGGGGCCACTTGTGATCCAGCTGTCCTCCCCGCCCTTCCCATTGTGCCAAGCCTATCACCACTGAGAAGCCTGCTCCCTTGCAAATATTTCCATGATGCCTCACAGCTGAGGTTTAGGGCTCTCAGTGCTATGCTATTTGGCATTATTTATCTTTGGTGACTGGCAAAGTTCCTAAGCAATTCAAAAGTAACTATTTCAATGTGACTGCAAACATTGCCTCCAAATCTGTGAGTCATTGACTGTCCTATCAAGGCCAGAATTTTCCTGATAGTTTCTCATTTCTTATGCACTTACCTGGTTTGGAAGCAGCTTGATGGTCCATGAAATCATGAAGTCTAAAATCAAACAGATGAAGAAGCTGCTTCTTCTCACCAGGAACCAGTGTTCTCCAGGTCAAGGCCCCCTCATTTTTCCTGAAGTGTCCCTTTGTTCCGACTGGCCCTCTGCTTTTCAGAAGTCTTAATGTTGCTGAATCTGAATCAGATACATGAGTTCCTTCTTCCTCTCACAGATTGTAATGGCTTGCATTAACTGATTGTAATAGCCTGTTTCCCTGGTGGCTCAGATGGTTAAGAGTCTGCCTGAAATGCAGGAGACCCAGTTTGATCCCTGGGTTGGGAATATCCCCTGCAGAAGGTCCCATGCGGTCGCAAAGAGTGGGACCCAACTGAGTGACTTTTTCTTCTTTGTATTAACTGAAGAAATTCTGTGATTGTTTATAGGTGTTACTAGACTATCTTGATTTGATTTCTGCTAAGTTAGTGAAGCTTCAGAATGAAACAATAATAGGCTTACGTGTGGGTTCTAGCAACAGTTTTTTTTTTTTTTTTCTAGATGTAATCTGTAGCTTGCCTCAAAAGAAATATACGTGGCTAAGGCTGTGCTTGGGAGAAGATTAATTACTCATGAGGTGTGTGTGTGTGTGTAGAGCACTTAGTTGTGTCTGACTTCTTGCAGTCTCTTGGACTGTAGCCTCCAGGCTCCTCTGTTCATGGAATTTTCCAGGCAAAAATACTGGAGTGGTTTGCCATTTTCTACCCCAGGGGATAGACCCAGGTATCAAACTTATGTCTCCTGCATCACCTGCATTGCAGATAGATTCTTTACCGCTGAGCTACTGGGGAAGCCCACTCATGAGGATAAACTATGACAAAGATTCTCTCCATGATCAAATTTTAAAACGGACCCTTTGAGTCCTTTTTCAGCTAGGCTACATCCTTAGCCCTTGTCCTTCCTTTGGAGCTTAGTTATGAGAGTCCTGCTGAGTAATTTAAAGAGAATCCCTCACCTTTAATATCTGAGTAAATTTTCTCATTTTGCTCACCCTCCAGGTGATATCTGATCACTCTGGCCTACCTTCAACAAGAATCCTTTTAGATTATCTATGTTTCCTCTTAGTAATTTTCCATCCTCTGATCTTTCTTGCCTTCCCCCAACTCCTTCTTACTTATACATCCCCACTTGTTCTTGTTGTACTTGGAATTGAGCCCAGTTCTACACAGAGGTCTCCTTCCTCTTTTTGCAATAATTTCTGAGGAAAAAAACATCTGTTTTTTACTGCTTTAAGTAGTATCCCACTCTGGTTTTCTCTAATACCTGTTCAAGTCCCCAAAACGTGCTACAATTGCTGGTTAGAGTTCTAGATTTTTGTCTAACAATGCCTTGAGGAGTTCTTTCACTCAAGCCTTTATAAAGAGTACAAAAATGTTATGGAGAAGAGTGAGTTCCCACAGTCTGAGCTAAATGTGTGAAAATATGTCATGCTTACTGATGTTCATGGATGAAAGAGGGAAGGAAAGTCCACTGAAAGATTCTGTATGATTTAGAGACCAAGTAGCTTCAAGGGGAGAAACTTACTCTGGAGTGAGTCAAAAAAGTTGAGGCTGGCCAACCCTGTGGGAAGCTAATGAGCCCTCACAGATGGGTGAGAAGGGAAGTTGGAGGAGGTTGTTTTCAGTCCCACCAGTCTCCCTTGAGAACTGTATCTGCTGATATAAAAAACATATTACTTTGATCTCTGTGAGATGCTAAGATATCAAGGTAGAACTGCTTCATGCCTAATAAATACGTTAGAATGAAAGGAATTGGTTGAAGCTGGGTGTGACACATCTTATGGAGGGGAGTTATTGAAGAGAAGCAACCAAATAGGTCCATGGCCTTGAAAGAGATGGTGCAAATGAGGGGAGCTACAACTCAAGCATCATCGGCTTCATGGTACATTGTTGTTGTTTTTCAGTCGCTCAGTCGTGTTGGACTCTTGGACCCCTTGGACTGTAGTACACCAGGCTTCCCTGTCCTTCACCATCTCCTGGAGCTTGCTCAAATTCATGTCCATTGAGTCCACCCATTTCATTCTTTGTCGTCCCCTTCTCCTCCTGCCTTCAATCTTTACCAGCATCAGGGCCCTTTCTAATGAGTCGGCTGTCCGCATCAGGTGGCCAAAGTATTGGAGCTTCAAGTTAAGCATCAGTCCTTCCAGTGATTCAGGATTGACTTCCTTTAGGACTGACTAGTTTGATATCCTTGCAAGGGACTCTCAAGGGTCTTCTTCAACACCACAATTCAAAGGCATCGATTCTTTGGCGTTAAGCATTCTTGATGGTCCAACTCTCACATCCATACATGATAACTGGAAAAACCACAGCTTTGAAGTTTGACTATATGGATCTTTGTTGGCAAAGTAATGTCTCTGCTTTTTAATATGCTGTCTGGGTTTGTCATAGCTTTTCTTCCAAGAAGCAGGTGTCTTTTATTTTCATGGCTGGAGTCACTATCTGCAGTGATTTTGGAGCCCAAGGAAGGAAAGTCTGTCACTGTTTCCCCATCTGTTTGCCATGAAGTGATAGGACCGGATGCCATGACCTTCATTGTTTGAATGTTGAATTTTAAGCCTGCTTTTTCACTCTTCTCTTTCACCTTCATCAAGGGGCTATTTGGTTCCTCCCACTTTCTGCCATAGGGTGGTGTCATATACATAACTGAGGTTTTTATATTTCTCCCTGCAATCTTGATTCCCGCTTGTGCTTCATCCAGCCTGGCATTTCACATGATGTACTCTGCATAGAAGTTAAATAAGCCGGGTGACATTATGAAGCCTTGACTTAATTTTGAACCAGTCTGTTGTTTCATGTCATTTCTAACTGTTGCTTCTTGACCTGCATACAGGTTTCTCAGGAGGCAGGTAAGGTGGTCTATTATTTCCATCTGTTTGAGATTTTCTGCAGTTTGTTGTGATCTACACAAAGGCTATAATGTAGTCAATGAAGCAGAAGTAGATGTTTATCTGGAATTCTCTTGCTTTTTCTATGATCCAGCGGATGTTGGCAATTTGATCTCTGGTTCCTCTGCCTTTTCTAAATCCAGCTTGAACATCTGGAAGTTCTTGGTTAATGTACTGTGAAGGCTTGCTTTTGAGCATTACTTTGCTAGCATGTGAGATGAGTGCAATTGTGCGGTAGTGTAAACATTCTTTGGCTTTGGTTTTCTTTGGGAGTGGAATGAAAAGTGAACTTTTCCAGTCCTGTGGCCACTTCTGAGTTTTCCGAATTTGCTGGCATATTGAGGGCAGTATTTTCACAGAATCATCTTTTAGGATTTGAAATAGCTCAGTTGGAATTCCATCACTTCCACTAGGTTTATTCATAGTGATGTTTCCTAAGGCCCACTTGACTTCCTACTCCAGGATGTCTGGGAAGACCTGGTAGCTCAGTTGATAAAGAATCTGCCTGCAATGCAGGAGATCCCAGTTCGATTCTTGGTTCAGGAAGATCCACTGGAAAAGGGATAGGCTACCCACTCCAGTATTCTTGGGCTTCCCTTGTGGCTCAGCTGGTAAAGAATCCACCTGCAATATGGGAGACCTGGGTTTCATCCCTGGGTTGGGAAGATCCCCCAGAGAAGGGAAAAGCTACTTACTCCAGAATTCTGGCCTGGAGAATTCCATGGACAGTATTGTCCATAGGGTCACAAAGAGTTGGACATGACTGAGCAACTTTCACTTTCAGCTGGAATTTCATTATCTCCACTAGCTTTATTCATAGTGATGCTTCCTAAGGCCCACTTGACTTCTCACTCCAGGATGTCTGGCTCCAGCTGAGTGATCACACCATTGCGTTTATCTGAAGGGTACTGGCTTTTTCTTCCTTCCTCACATTGACTGTTGAAGAATCTGAAATCAGGTATAGTGCAGAGTGGAGAGTCTCACTAGCATGGTGATCAGTGCCAGGAACAGGAGATGGCTCATCCTGAGTAGAATAGGAGGGTAGAGTGGCCAGGGTTCCACACTACCTCCTCCAGGGGTCTTGGTCCCTCCCACCTGTTACTAGCAGCAATAGCAGAGAAGGATCACATGTGGAATCCAGGAAGGCTGCAATTATGGGTGAGATATTCTAGTAACCTTCTGGGATTTCCAGAGTCAAGAGGAATAAAATGGGGCTTTACCATCCAAAACTTCAGTTGATAAGACTGATCCAGAGTAACTCCATTCTGTTACTTGTATTATGTTCCGTTTGTAGGTAGTGTGGCCCAGGAGAACATGGGTTATGTGAATAAGGCTGAAGTATCATCAATATACACAGAAAGATTTAAATTCTTCACTATGAAGTTAGATGAAGAAAATTTTATGCCAAACATAATAGATACCAACCTGTACTCAATCAGATCCAAATTAACTGAAATTCTCTATTCTTTTTGTAAAACACTGAGTAGTGCCTGTGGCAAGCTTGATACTGACAGCTGGTGTGTCCTGTCTGGTATGTGCAGAGTCTTAAGCACACTCCTTCCACCCATCAATTTGCGTTCCAGTCAGAATCAATTGTGTTTATTCCTAAACTTGTTAGTTGTTTGCTTTCATTAACTTGAAGTAATTAAATTAAATAACACTTAAACAGATGAAGTATAAGTGTGAAAAGAAAGAGACTGTTGTTCATTCTATAAAAGCTAAGTAAAATGCTTAGCTAAGACTTGATAAAGGAGATGAGAGAAAAGATAGAAAAGAGGTGTAAACTCTGGAAGGATTTTGCATTCAGGTTGCTTTACAAGTAGTAAACTTAATTAAGTTCTTGTTTCACTTTAAAGCACTGAAATGGGAAAAAATAGACAATGCCTATGGCTGTGGTTAATGAAAGAATTGTGACCCATAATGTCATTAGTTCTGGTCCAATGTAAAAATATTACATTTATATGTGACTTTATATGTTTTAAATGAAAAAAAGTACATAAAATACATATGCATCATTAGTTTAATGCTTGCTTTAAATTATTTTTTTTTCAAATATCTGACCAGTAATGGCTCCAATCACAAAACAACATAAAGAAAAATTCTGGCATTAATTCCCAATTTCTTCTTGTAAGGGCTTGATACAATCAGCTACGTGTTGTGTTGCCAAGGGAATCCATCCTACTTGGGATATTTTGAATTTCTTCTCTTTCCCTCAAGCTTGGCTAAGCCTCTTCTGCTACGTTAATATTCTGTATGGAAATGACCACTTCTTTGTATCAAGCACTTTCCTATAAACTATCAGAATGTCTATTATGGCCTGAGTTTGCATATGAAATAGCAGTGTTCTTGCTAATGATTTCTAAAGAACTTTTGCTTTCTGTTAATATGGTCTGCAAAATAGCTGCCACACACTCATTCATTTCCAGCAGTAATTTTTGCCCCTGTTTGCTGGTCCCTCAGGCTGCCTCTCTCTGGGTACTTTTGCCTTCTGGCTCTGTGTGATGCTCACCGCCTCTTTGTTCTATCTCTACTTTAACAGGGAGAAGGAAGACTTAAATTTTGAAGGAAGAAAAGTTAAGCTAAAAATAAGCTTGCTTTTCAAAATGAACTCCTCCCTGGTATGATACATGATTAACAAAGTGAAACAACAAAAAAGGTAATTTTGAAAAATCTATTTTGTACCCTGAAAAACTGGAAATTCAGGAAATATTTGTCTTTTCTCTGAAAGTGATATCCTGAGTATGATATGGTATCCATGTAGCCATACTTGAGAACCATGGAGAAGGACACTTCAGAAATATTCAAGGACTACTGGAAAGAAACTATAGAAAAATACAAAAACAAAGAGGAATCTGCTTTAGAGAAAGTAGGCAGAGAAATATATGAAGCAATGAGAGAAGAAACAGGATGACTGACATAGATATCTGCTTTGGACCGCCAGGCAGAATATTCATTTATTGATCAGAGGGACACAACCATGACCGACTGATTAAAGGATAATTTCACAGGTGCCACCTTGAGAGTTGTATGTAGGGAAAAAAAGAAAGGCTAATTGATTGGATCGCTACTATTAGGGTGGAATCCACAAATGCCATTGATTTTAGGTAGAAGATATTATGGTAAAATATTTTACCTGGAATTGAGCTCAGACAAAAACACTTTCTATCCTTAGTCATCTCTAGAGAAAGTAAGATATAAATGTGGACTTTTACTAGGATTTTGTGGACTTCTTTCACTTCTCTAACTTATGGAAGATTTTAATTACTGAGAACATTTTCTTAGTATAGTTATTTTTCAAAGGCTTTATTTTTAAAAGAAGCTTTAGGTTTGTAACAAAATTGAAAAGAAGGTACAGAGATTTTTCATAAGTCCCGGTCCCCACAGATGCACAAAATGCCCCGTTATTGCCATCACTTTCCAGAGTGGACATATTTTGTCAAGGATGAACCTACACTGACACACTGAAATCACCTATTGTCTATTGTTTCACCTTAGGTTTTACTCTTGTTGTACATCCCATGGGTTTGGGCAAATGTATATGACATACACATTTGCTCAGCTGTGTTCTATTGTGACCCTGTGGACTATTGCCTGCCTGCAATAACAAGCTCCTCTGTCCATGGGATTCTCCAGACAAGAATCCTGGAGTGTGTTGTCATTCCCTTCTCTAGGGGGTCTTCCTGACCCAGGAATTGAACTCAGGTCTCCTGCATTGCCGGCAGATTCTTTACTCTCTGAGTTATGAGGGAAGCCCCATGATGACATATATCCTTCACTCCTTTATACAGAGCATTTTCACTCTCCTTAACGTCCTCTGTACTCTGCCTGTTCATCTCCCTACTCCTCACCCTGACAATCACTGATCTTTTCACTTTCTCCAGTTTTGCCTTTTCTAGGATCTCAAACAGTTGAAAACGGAAATATGTAGCCTTTCTAGACTGACTAAGTTCACTTAGTAACATGAATTTAAGTTTCCTCCATTTATTTTTATGAGCTCATTTCTTTTAATATTCCAGTGTCTAGGTGTACCACAGTTTATCCGTTTATCCATTTTACTTACTAAGGGACATATCAACTGATTCCAAGTTTTGGCAATTATCATAAAAGCTGCTATAAACATATGTGTGCTGGTTTTTATGTGTCCATAACGATTTAACTCCCTTGGGTAAATACCAAAGTGTGATTGCAGGATCTTGTGGTAAAAATATGTTCAGTTTTTCAAGAAATCTACACATCTCCTCCAAGGTGGTTGTACCATTTTGCATTCCTACCAGCAATTTATGAGAGTTCCTATTGCTCCAAATCCTTGCCAACATTTAGTGTTGTCAGTGTTCCAGATTATGGTCATGCTAGTGGGCTCCAAAATCACTGCAGATGGTGATTGCAGCCATGAAATTAGAAGACGCTTACTCCTTGGAAGAAAAGTTATGACCAACCTAGATAGCACACTGAAAAGCAGAGATGTTACTTTGCTGACTAAGGTCCGTCTAGACAAGGCTATGGTTTTTCCTGTGGTCATGTATGGATGTGAGAGTTGGACTGTGAAGAAGGCTGAGTGCCAAAGAATTGATGATTTTGAAGTGTGGTGTTGGAGAAGACTCTTGAGAGTCCCTTGGACTGCAAGGAGATCCAACCAGTCCATTCTGAAGGAGATCAGCCCTGGGATTTCTTTGGAAGGAATGATGCTAAAGCTGAAACTCCAGTACTTTGGCCACCTCAT